>RJWJ010000161.1:64598-367850 GCA_004363605.1 Indri indri
TTTTTTTTTTTTTTTTTTTTTTTTTTTTTTTTTTTTTTTTTTTTTTTTTTTTTTTTTTTTTTTTTTTTTTTTTTTTTTTTTTTTTTACCAATTTCGGAAAATTAAAAAAAAAAAGACAAACCCAAACGCTAGTTGAGGTTCCCCGGTTGTTCACAGGAAGCATCTGCAAAGGGGAAGCCACATTTCAAGCGGCTGCTGTCTCGCTCGCTCTCAGTGCTTTGGTTATTAATCTCAATGCAGAATAGTGGCTTTCGTCTTTTTCAGATGGGGGTCTCACTTCTGCAAAAGGCTGCCAATTGCAAAAACGACCGTCCCGTGGTGTGCCCCCAAACATCTTATTTGTCTTGATATTTCTCTCACAGAAATACATATGACAGATAAGGAGTCACCGGAGGATGCGTTTGCTTTGTGTCAGACAGATATTAAAACAATAAACCATGTTGTCCTGGGATTCTGGTGCATACGCAGCCAGAGAACAAGGCCGAGATGAGACGTTTCTTAAAG
The DNA here is from genome assembly GCA_004363605.1 of Indri indri. Lineage (NCBI taxonomy): Eukaryota > Metazoa > Chordata > Mammalia > Primates > Indriidae > Indri > Indri indri. The sequence goes on from RJWJ010000161.1 coordinate 65,103, forward strand.
GCAGTGAGGCAGTTGTTCTGGGGGAATTCCCAGGAAACCCCAAGTCCTGTGATAGCATTAACAGAATGTATTTTTCAATGCTCACGTTTTCTTAAGAGGATCAACTGGCTGGTGCAGCTCTCACATTTAACCCCTTGGCAATGCCCACCCTGCTCTGGCCTCAGCAGAGGCGAGAGAGAAAGCCTTCTGTCGTTTAAGAAGCTTATTCTGAGAGTTTATTTTTTTAAGAACTCATCTGCCATTGACTTGTTTCCTCAAGCTAACGTGAATTTAAAATGTGTTGGCGGGGAACAAACTTGTTCTATGTGCAGGGCTCTGAACAGGAAAGTTGCAGCGGCCAAAGAGAAGATCCTGCTTGCTTCCTGGAAAATAGAGGAGGGCGGCTGGATGCAACGGGACAGGTGCACATTCCTAGGGGCCCCAGCTCTGTAAATTGAGCCAAGCCCTCTCCGGATCTGCAGAGCTGGGAGTGAGCAGCTTAGGAGAGGAGAAGCAGCATCCGATGACACTCACATAATTCAAATGCTGGAGCAGGGATTCTTGATGCCTTTTGGATAAAAATGCCTCCAAGCACAGAGGTGGCCACTCCTCCCCTTGCCTTATTTCTCTTTAGAAACAAATCTCCCACTCAGTGCAAAGATGCATGAAAGGAAGTTGAGCTTGCCTCCCTTGGAAGGAGAAAGAACCTGACATAGTTCATTTAAACCCAGTCATTTAAACACTAGCTTCCCGAAGAATGCCAAAAACACCATTTTCTTAAACCATGCATTCATTTCTATAAAAGAACTGTCATGCCAAAAGCTATTTATTGCTACCAAAGAACTTGGGAGCAGCATTAAGAAAATGCAGTTTCGGGACCAAATAACACACCATGTCTTTCAGATCCATCTCCTTGCGTTTTTGTGCAAGCAATTCAGGGTCTTGACGCTTAATTGCTTTTCGTGTAAAAGCAAACAGGCAAATATAGGAGAACCCTGTCTGTAGGCACAACAGTCCATGGGTATATATCATCCCCATCCTTAGCATTTGCTGCAGAGATCTCAGAAACATTTCCTAAAGATCATTTTTTTCTGGCAAATCCTGATCCCTGCTATTGGTTTTTACAAAGGTCTCCTTAAGCTACAATGTGATTTAGTGGGGAGAAAAAAAAAAAAAAAAAGCTGGATTCAGGCAGAGCTGGGAGTAAATTATCACGGTACTCTAGTGCTTTGACTGTGGCCAAGTCTCTGCGATGTGAATAGTCACGAATACCCACCTACCCGCGAGCATGAAAGGAGCTAGTTTGTGCAGAGTCTGTCTGTCAGGCTTCTTGAGGCATGATGACTTCTCAAATGGCCACTTTTTCCTTTTCTTCCTTAAAAGCCATCTTGTCCAGGATTTTTGAAGGTTCACCAAAGAAGCTGGTCGGGAAGGTTTACATTAGTCTAGTGGCTAGACCGCTGGGTCATTTCTGAACGATGCTCTTTCAGTCTGTTCTGTATGGGGTTCTGGCTTGTCCCCCAGGTTGGCTTTGGGTGTTAATCAAAGGATCCACACTCTGTTGAAAAGTCTGAAAGCCAATGCCCAAAAGCTGGTGGCCTCAACACTGACAGACCAGCCGTCCCCACAGTGATGGCCTGAACTGAAACACACAGTGCATGCGCATCGTGTACCCATCCCGTGAGCCGCCGCCAGCCCCCTCTGAGGACCTCAGGTTCAGGAGCTGCAGCAGCCCTGGAGAACCATGGGAAATCCATCCCAGCATAAGGAAGCTAATTTATCTCACTTGCCCTGCTTCCTACCTGGAGAGGCAATTCACCAAGCTTGCTGCTTCAGCCAGCTGTTAGATAGATCGTGAATGATTTAACAGTTGAAACTTTACTGTGTATGTGCACTCAATAAAGTAATTATTTATATAAATTATTTGGGTTTTCCCCCCCATGGCTTCCTGGGGGGAGGGGGGCGGGAGAGGAACTAAATTGACACCAGCACAGGTTTTGTTAAACTAATAGAGTGTGGTGAATTGCTTAGTCCAAATTAAAATAGATCTCAGCATTGCAGGGCTTTGTCTGCAACGCTCCTTCAAAGGACAGAAAGAACCTTTGCAAATGCCTTCTGTGGTCCCGCCAAGTTAAACACTACAAGATTAAGATTCATTCTCGTTTTGCTGAATGAAATGTTACAAAAATCCTGCCTGGGTTGTGGGGAGAATAGTCAATACCTGAGAGTAGACAGATCCCAGATACCGCTTCTGCAGAGTAAAAGCACATCACCGTGCACTCAGCAGCCGTGATATGCGCCACACGTCTGTCGGGTTAATCTGACCGTTTGTAACCTGGGAGGAAAGAGACAACAGCTAACTTCGGGAGGTGAGCAAGAGCAGCGTGGCAATTAGTTAAAACCAAGGCTGCTGTCTTCACTCAAAGACCTTAAATGATCAAAAATATTCATGTGCATGAGTAGTATGTTGGCTCCTGTTGTTGCTTTTTAAATTTGTTTTTAAGTAAGGAAACCTGTCTGCTTTGGGAACATGATACGCAATGCTCAGAGTAAATCCCTGTGTGTTCATTACATTGAATGTTTTTTGCCCCCCCCAGATGACTCATTTATTTAAAAAAAGAAAAAGCGTGTTTCAAACCAAGTTGTGAATAAAGTGATATTTGATAACTACATTGACAAATTGGTTATGTACAGAAAAAAGTGCAACCCCCCAAAGCATAATGGAAGTTTCTTATGCAAATCTTCCAAGACTTTGAAATGAGTTTCTCATTCCAATCTTCCAAATTCAAAATTTCTAGTTGAATTGCATCATAAGGAGCTCGTTATTTTTACAGTAATTAGGTTTGTGGGTACAACTGTGGCCTCCACTAACACCATACTAGTGTAACCCTGCTCACTATTGCTGTAGGGTCCATATTCCCCACATTTTGCATTGAATATGACCCCCTTGGCTCACATCCAGATGTGAAGATCAGCCCCAGTGGGGACGGGAAACAGCTGGCCTTTGGACTCTTATCGGGAACATAAATCAGTGCTGATCCCTGTGGCACCCATCCAATTAGCAGAAAAGGAGCAAAGCCTTTCCAGGTGTCTGGAAAGCTCAGAACATAAATATATAATAGAAGAAATGGCACATGCGCACGCACGCACACACTCACACAGTGTCTCCTAGCTCCCAACAAGGAGAATATTGAGATCTCTGGGAGACTTGTCAACAGATTTCCCTGCAAATTGACCCAGTCCGTGATGAATTGGGGCTGGAGCTCTCAGGTGTGGGATGGCTATAGGGAGTTGATGTAGCAGCGTGTACGAGCAATAGTAGTGACTCCAATTTGAGAGACTGGAAGGTGCACAGAGACAGTAGAAGTAGCTTTTTCCCAAAGCTGACTGGGGCTACCTTTGTGTGGGGTCATAGACAGTATCGTACGCTCTAGTGTCAGGCTGCCTGGATTCAAATCATGGGGGGAGTATCTGAGCTGCTCTGCATACCTCCATCTCTGCCCCAGGAAAATGAACATGACAGTAATCATGGTCCACATGACTTTGTGAGGAGTGAGTGGGTTCATCTGTGGGTCTGGTAAATAGCATGTGTTTGTAAATGCGAGCTGTTATCATCATGCAGTTGAATCTCCTCCATCTGATAATAAGAGTTTCAGAGGTTGGATTTTCGCCAATTGTAATTGCGTCTTTGCTTGGATTACCCCAGTTATCACTGCCTGAGTTTTTAGACAAGTGAGGTCCAGGATCCCCCATCACGAACTCCATCACTCACTTAGAGTTTCTGTTAGAATATTGCATCCTTCCTAGGCAGCCTCTTAGCAACTCTTACCAGTCTAAAAACCATCACCCATTTTCTTCTGTAACTGAACTACTGTTAGTTTATTACTACAGTTAGTTCATTTTGGGTTCTTCTCACCATGTGATCAGTACACATTTCAATGAGTACCTTGTGCCAGGTCATCTGCTAGGTGCTGGGACACAGTAGTGACCAAAATATGGTCCTCAGGACATCCCAATAGAGAGATGTGTGATGAAGTTGAAATCAAAGATGATAAGAAGCTGAGAAGTGAAGGAAAAATAAACCAACCTGGTAATGTAATGGCCACAGGCGTGGGAGTCAGGAGACGTGAGACCAGATGGAGAGGCAATCCCTTAGAAGAAGTGATGTTGGCACCAAGATCTGAATTTGGGAATCAAGTTAACCCTTGGAGACTGGACAAAGGAGAGAGGACCTGCAGAAGCTACTGAGACACAGCTGAGTGACAGGAGAGAAAAATGGGACATGTTGACCTCTGACAGTCTTATCCGCAAAGTCTAGCCAGAGTAGAGATTTAGATCAATAAATTTGGCTTGGACAAATCAGGCCAAGACAGTGTCACTGCCTTTTTCCTGTCAAAAATGTGCATTTCTCTCCAAGTTCACATTCTTGGCAATTTCCTTCAACATATCCCAATCAGACCTATAACAGCCTGGAAACTTCTGGCTAATTTGGATTTGACTAAAACTTTTGTACCATGACGTTATGTAAAGAGATTCAATTATGGTGCGCAGTGTTTTGTGAGTAACTACCGCCCATAAAAAGTTAATTAATCAGGGCTGTGTCAATTTCCTCGTGCCATGTCAATTTGCTGCAAGGTAATTAATCACTAATCACCCACCAAGCAGCAGGCCGAGGGACAATCCACGAGCCATTTATTGTCCTCCCCCAAATAAATGGCACACGCAGCCGGGAAGAAACACATCTTGCCTTTCATAATATTTTTATCGACACTTTTGCATGTTGTAATAGACTGCAGCAACAAGCAGCTGCAGTTCAATGGAATATGAATATTAAAGAAACAAATGAGCGGAGATTTATAGGACATTGCGTTTCTGTTATGTCAGTTTTGAGATTAAACCAAGCAAATGAACAGTGAAAAATTACTCTTCCATGTGGAGAATGGTGATTAGACTTGTACATTAATTAGAAATTTTTGTTTTCCTATTCAATGCATTTCAAATGAGGATGTCCTATAAGGAACTGTTTGTCCAAAATGTAGATTTATTCACTTCTAAACAGCAGTATTTAATATCAACATGCATTTTATATGGAAAACAAGAGTTGATCCCAAATGTGTGTTTCAGGGATAAATAAATGTGAATATGAGAACCAGAAATTCCACAAATTAAGTGGTCGTTTTGTTCTTTTTTGTAAATGACTGAAAGGATAGAACCCTGCTTTCTCTTTTTGCCCCCAAATGCTCAAATGACCAGATTAAAAAAGAAATTGAAAGCCTCCCCACTTTTGCTTTGAGCTAGAATTGAATATGCCCCATCATGTTAAATTTTTCATTTAAGGCCATTTAAAGGGGGTGACCTAGTTGTGTGTAAATCCCGTGTTATAAACCAATTTGATGCTTTTATTAGAGGTTCATTTTGAATAAAAAGGAGACAACGTAGTTTGCCATTTGGAAAAATCATAGGATTTTTTTGAGTCTCTTCTGTGATGTTTCTCGCACAATGCCCTGCCTCCGAAACCGCCGCTCTGGCTGCCTGTTTATCTCCCCTCGGTATGTGACCTATTATGCCACTTCTTAATTTACGGTCCAGCACATGGAATGGGAGTTCCCCCAAGGGGAATCCTGCAAAACCATGAACCTGCTGTTGAAAGCGCATCTGCACCCCCAGAATCGTGTAAGTGAATATTTCCTACCATAAATTACCCACGGAACAATTCCAGCCGAAATTAGCGTGAATATCTCTCAGCCTTAAAGCCTTCCAAGGATGGGGAAAGGTGTCATTACGGAGCAAAGGGAGAGGAGGAGTGGGACAAAGAGAGAGCCCCTCATCCCTTGGGATGCACACCTTTTCCAGGGCATCTGGCAATCTCATGCAAATTCAAACCCGCACACAAATGCAAAGAATAATTGCCCATTAAAGCGGTTGTATATTTTTATGGCTTTGATGCAGAATCTGCCCCCCTGTTGGGTTTTGCATCTGCTACTCTTCCATCTCTCCCAGAGCTCTAAAACTTTAATATGCAGTTTATAACCCTCAAGTATTTTCCACTGGTTTTGTGTTTCTTCTCTTGGGATTTCCAGGCTGGTGAGATGATCTCATTTGTGTTTATTTTCTAAGGTAAGCACCATGTTCGTAAAAGAGATGGAGGGAGAGAAGGCAGGCTCCCTCGTCACTGTAAATACATTGAATGCAGAGCTCATTTGAGGTGGGAGGTGGGGGCTTTGTCTTTGACGGGGAGATATATGCAGTAAGCACTTGACACTTTGCAAAATGGCCCATTTGGCTGGTTGATACACCCACATGTCTTCTGTTTAAAAATGTTGATTTGCCTGGATACTTGAGCACATCATAGCATACCTCTTGTTACATTCCTAAACTTTTCCATTCCACTGAGTTCCATGGTATAGAGCTCCTTATTTCCAAGAACTGATAAGGCTACTCCACTAACCTTCCCAGAATATGCTCTGGGCATAAATCTCAGCTGAAGGGTGAGAGTGGGTGGGCTGGGAATGTTTGTGTGTCAACAAGATGCTCAATTGGTATTTGCTCCAAAAGCTCTTGCCCTGTTTTCTTTGAGAGAAATTCATTTTTAGCTCATGAGCTAAATCCAATTTTCGTTGCAGTGATACCAGATTTTTCACTTTGATTCATGCTGGATAAGATTTAAGAGGGAACTTTTTCAGTATAATGAAACTGTGGGTGTTTTTCTTCCTTGTCTCCTTCATGCCAAGAACTAAGGATTTATACTAATCCACAAACCAACCTGAATACTTTCTATTGTTCCTCATTGATGGTCTGTTTACATGTTTATTAACCCGAAGTTGAACTAGAAAAAAATCAAACGTCCGGTGTTGGGGTTCAGAAATACTCATAATTTGATGTCTTTCTTTTCCCCTAACATTGTTCTTTAATTAAAAAAGAGGCATTTACAAATATTCGATAGAGTGACAGGTTTGACTTTTATTTTGACATTGATTTAAACATTTTATTTAACATTGATTCCAGAAACAGAGAGGGCATTGTGAGTTTCCATTTGGCATTTTGCATTGGCTTTCTTAAACATTTACTGCCCACTTACTGGATCCAAACTCCTAAACTAGGGTATTGATAGATGACATGATGACTTACACTCAACAAAAGTTAAGTCTCATGCCATAGATCTTTTCTTTCTATTAATACATGGTGGCAGGGCGAACCCACTGTAGTCTTATTTAATTTGTATCTGAATCATCTCTCCAGGTAATTGTTTCAAATATGCATTTAACTTTGTTCCAGCATCTACAGACCACTGCAGCTAGTAGGCAAGTAAGAAAAATATCCATTCTTTCTATCCCATCTTGAGTTTAAAGGAAGTTTGACAAACGGTTGTGGGGATTTTTTTTTTTTTTTTTTTTTTTTTTTTGGTCCTTGAAATTGACCATTTGTCTTAGTGGCATGAGAAGAAATCCATGCTGGCCTAAACCAGCCATCAGGGGAAAAATATTTTCTAATAGAAATGGGAAGGAACACCGAAGGCACAGCTACAAGTCAGATGAGTTTGGAATTATGAAGATTGTTATTTTCTGTTGTTCCTCGTCGCACATATATATCATATTCAGGGACTGTTGTTGCTAGGCTGTAAGAGAGCATTGTCTAGGGCTGTATGGATGGGGAGATATGACCAAGTACCTTTTAGTAGATATTACCTGTCTGGGGGAAAAGTTTGATTCCTGCCTTTTCCCCAGAATAAGAAATATTTTCAAACCCTGATAGTGTGCTTCAATAAAAATGAATTTAAGTGAATTGAGGGCTCTGATAATTCCAAGTGCAACACATTTGTCTAAGCTGTCTCCTCTTCCATTGGAATCATACCCATTCTGAGTCTGGTTGGTTTCTCTGGGCCAATAATGCACCTAAAAGGATGAAAGTAGAAATTATCTTTCTAGGGATTGTGACTGAGATTCAGTTGTGTTGCTCGAGTACTGGTTATCTGCAAATTCTGGGCAGGCCACTTTGTACACAGGACAGCGTAACGGAATGTGGACAGTGAAGAAGAGGGTCTGTTCTCCCAGAAGGAAGGAGACAAACATTGGTTAATGACCGACTGACAGGGTGTTCGGGCACAGGGTCAGGTACCTGATGCCTCCTGGGTACCAGTCGGTCATGCTAATGGGTGAGCAGAATGGATGGAGACCACCACCCTCCCTGAGCTTGCATTCGAGCACTAGCGAGAGTCCTCCATTTCTGTGGTCCAAGCTACTCAGTTTTTACATACACCAGGGGAGGATCAGGGTGGTTGTCTTCAGAAAAAAAAAAAAAATCTGAAAAAAGATGGAAAAGAAGGATGACAACAAAGAAAGGAATGCATGAAAGAATAAAGGGAGGGAGAGAAGGAAGGAAGGAAGGAAAGAGAGGGAGGAAGGAGGACAGAAACTAACTAGAAACTTTGCAAAGGGACCCTTGGCCAGCGCTACATTAACAAGAAAAGAATAGCTGGAAAAACCATCCACCTTCCTGACTTGAGTTCTCTACCCACTTTCTCCATGAAGCCTCTGGCCCCAAACGTGATCTGTAGAAATCTCCTTGTTTTGCCTAAGGGCACTTGACCTCCCAGGAAGGCACTATTTAAGGCAGGAGTTGATTCCTAGTCCTTTCTGTTGTTCCTTTCACAAAATAAGAAGCCCCCTAATGCGCCCTGCTTGGGGGAGCCTGAAGAGCATCCCTGTTAAGTCTCGTAAACACCTTATCCTGCCTCGGAAAAGACATTTTCTCCCTGTAACAAAGAGGGTACAAAATGGAATCCTGGCTCTACACTTTTAACAGCACGCGCTCCCCTCGCTGTATTGCTGAGCTTCTGTTTCATGTTATATCTCAACATCTAAATCCTCCAAGAATTATTGTAAAACCTGCTTGTCGCTGAGAGGGAGCTTGTCTCGCTCACTCGGCACTGTAGCCGGTGATAATGAATGGGTCAGCATAATTACCGTGTTTCCTCGCACAGGCAGCCAGCTGCTCTGCCAGATTGTGAATTTTTCATTTTCTTTATTTCGAAATCCAGGGTGTTCCTATGAAAACTTAATATTTGAACTGTGGCAAGATAGATCTGGAGTCAAAGCCATTCCCGCTCATTTCCTCCCCAGCCCTGGAGCAAGTGTCTCATATCTCATTACTTGTGGGTTTTTATGATATTAGGACTTACCTGCTTTCCCCATTAAAGACCCATACCCTTCTGCAAATTCAAGTGTGCTGGTTGAAACCAGATCCAGGAAACTCAGGTGCTAGGGGCTGGCAAAAGACTTAAGTAAAACTGCATGATTTGTCCTTAACAACAATAAAAATCAAGTTAAAAATAACCTTTATGGTCTTCTTGGATACAAACAAAGATAGAACCACTCTGGCTGGGTTCTGCAATCCTTGAATTTTACCCACATTGTGAGAGGAAGATGCAGTGGAACCCATAGTTACAGGGTGTCTGTGGGATGTTCAAGAACACACACAGAATCCCAGATAATAACAGCCAGTTGGTCCTCACTGTGGGTTTAAGGGTGTTATTCCAGCCCATATAACTCCATGAGGAATTCAGAATGGTTTTTGTGGGAAACGCCGCCCACGGTGTAGGTACAGACACACTCTGTCCAGGGGCGCGGGTGTAAATCTTAGCTCTCCAGGGTCAATTTGGGGCCACCCCCCAACCTCCTAAGTAGGGCTCCACTGGGGCCTCTTATGCACACTTTTATTTTTCCTTCCAACATCCTTTTCTGCCTTTTTTGCTCCTTCCACAACCCTCACCTGGGTCCATGAGTTAGTGTGCATAGAAATGACTCTGGAGCAATGAGAAGGTGGGAGGTGGAGAGCTTCTACCCCCAAAGGTGGCCACAAGAAGGGGCCACGCCTGTCTTCCCAGTTTGGATACGGGGTGGAGTCGATTTAACAAGATAGGAACTGCAGCACCCTGCAAGAGGTTAGGGGTTCTGCAGCAGCCTGGAAGAGGGAAGCCTGGGTGTGCTGGGTCACCTAAGTTAAAGAGTTTCCTCCACTGCAGGGCTTTCGGAACCTTCACCGTGGCTCTCCTGGGACAGCAGCTTCCCAAACACATTTTATCAGCAAAGCACCCCCTTCACGGGATGGGGTTTGGAACCACTGCCTGCCGCAGAGTGGGGTGGACAACCACGGTCAGTGTGGCGAAGGCATTATGAGGTTCAGAGAAACAAAAGGAGCTTGGAGGCAAAAGTGGTTGGTTTCCTGGCCCCTGGGGCTCCGATGGGTTAGGATTTACATGCAGTGGGAGCAAGGACATCCCAGGTAGAGGCAACAGGGTTAATTATCAGACTTAACCCTCCCGGCCCCCCAGACTCCTTACCACATTGTCTTGCTCAGAGAACTATCCCCAAGGGAGGAAATCCCTACCCACACACTCTCTTTAAGAGTTTCCAGACTTCTCTATCATTAATTTTGGTGGTTGCGTTTGCTTTTAAAAGCTGCACAGGAGGTTCGGGACCTTGTGACACGTTGGTAATCTCTTTCTTAGGGCATGTGTGGTTTGTACGCTTACAACACAGACATGTTCCTGTAGGAATACTTAAAAGTTTTCACAAACAATATAAGTATATAAAGGGAAATGTGGAAAAATAAAATGGGATAGGGGAAAAGCTATGAATAAAAACTTAACACTCCTGCAGTTTGGCCCCAGAGATAACTACTAGCATGTGGAAATAGGTGTGTGTGTATATATATACAAATAAGTACATATGTGCATAAGCACGCAATATAAATATGTGTATATACATGCACACACATATTCATATACACGCACACACACATGCATATACACGTGCATACTGTGTGCTCGCATGTATACATAAACACACATACATATGTATATATAGTGGTTGGGAATATACATACCTCTTGCAATCTACCTTTTTTAAAAATTTAAGTTTCTGCAGTGAGCTTTTTTCCTGTTATTAAGAATTCTTTGTAAGTGTTTGTCATGTACCATAGTGTCCTGGGCGGAGACACGACTGTCTTAACTAGCCCATTCTCTCTGGAGTTCCACCTTGGCCTCTGCGCTGACTCCCGGCAGGGGGCGGGGGTCGCGCTTGGCCTTGCAGGACAAGCGTCCTGGGGAGGTTCCCTCCGCGGCAGGGTGTGCGTCTCATGGCCTTTGCTCTGCTCTCTTCTCTCTCCGCAGTGCCCGGCTTCCCATATCCAGCCGCCACCGCCGCGGCCGCCTACCGAGGGGCGCACCTGCGAGGCCGCGGCCGCACCGTGTACAACACCTTCAGGGCCGCGGCGCCCCCGCCCCCGATTCCGGCCTACGGCGGGTAAGTTGGGGCAGCCTCCCGGGGCGGGCCTCCCTGCACCAGCCCTTCCTCCCCAGAGGCACGGAGCTGTTTGCGAGCGCATGATGGTCTTGACTTCCCCACCAGAACCGCCCCAGCATGCAGCCCGGCGCGCGCCTGCCGTGGAGCACCTTGCAAAGAGTATTGAAAAATGAGTGTAATTTGTCCTGTCATGGTTGGTGCCTTTAAGCATTCTACATGTCACATGTTGTTATGTAAATTCTCTTTGAGACTGAATGCTGGAGAACAGAGAAATGGTTACAGCCAAAGATGTATTTCTGATGATTGCAAACATCTGGTTATTAAGGAGGTTGGACCGCATTCGCCCCCTGAATTCCTCCACGGAGGGACGCGAGGTTTTGCCTACATAAAAATCACTGAGGTGGTCTTGCTCCTCTCCCCAGATATCTTGCGCCTCAAGGTTTATGAACCTTTTGCCTGAGAAGAGAAAATTAGGTGTGGAGTCAAATGCAAACATTCAAGAGTTAATGAAATTGGAGTTAAGGTGCGTTTTGGTTGGATTTTTCCAAAGTGGCATTTGCCTGCCTGCCTTCTCTGTGGGGAAAATGCAAATTGGTTTGTTTCCCATTGTTGGGTTGGTCCTTCTGTGTATAGACGTTGGTATTGCCAAGTGAATATTGAGGAATGGTGGCGAATGCTCAAAAAAAGAAAATATGGTACTGATTGGTGGCAATCCTGAAAAGCTAGTCCCTCTGTCCTTCTGTGAGAGACCCGGCTAGAATATCCCTGCAGCCCTGAAGTCAGGAGAGAGGGATACCTCGAGGGTGGTAGCCCTAGACCAGAGGACATTTGCAAGGTCTAGAATGTTGTTGGTTGTCACAGCAGGAATGGAGAGGTGCTATGACATCTGTTGAGTGGAGTGGACGGATGCTGCTAACACCCTCCATGCCCAGGACAGCCCCCCCACAAGGAAGAGTTATCACATTCAAAGTCAAACTTGCTGCAGTTGAGAAACGCTGTTCGGTGGTAAATTCAGCTATATCCCAGAGAGTCTGGTATGAGGCTTCTCTAGCCTGTGATGGGCTTTCTGGTCTATATAAAAAGTGTGGCTGCATTTAGGACTGTCTGATAAGGGTTCAGTGCATTTTTCAGAGCTCTTTTGCATGTAAATCTTTTAGAAAACCTGAATTAGCCCAGATCACTTCTCTGTTACGCTGATGACAAAGGGAAACCCTCTTTTTTTTTTTTCATTATTTATTCATATCTCACCCATTCTAAGCTAGAACATTTGAAGTGTTTCAAAAATAAGTACAATAAAACAAAGTTAAGAGTTCCAAGAAATGAAACTAGGTGAAATCATCAGGAAGGGAAAATAAGTGCAAAGAAAATGTCCATTGAGTGTCTTGTGCAGTCGTTAAAGCTGGGTCAACTCTGGGCTTCTTAGTGGAGAAAACAACAGCAAAACATGTGTTTTTTTTCCAAGGAGTAATTGGCTGTAAATTCTCCCTAGCTGCCCCCCAGTGTATCTGCACATCCTAACCCTTATATAGGATCATGTGCTATAAAGAATCGTTGACAGTAAAATCTTTATCTCTGTCCCTATATAATTGAGCCCATTTTATAGATCCAGAAATGCAGAAATAAAGATTTGTTATTCCCCGGGTCACACAATGAGTTATGAAGGAAAAAAAACCCAAGTTACCCTGTGAACTCATGTAATTACTAAAGCAGGATTTATAAGCTATAAATGCAAAATCATACTTTTATAACACATCACTTTGCTGAAAATCATTATTTCAGTACATGGTAATTGTAGCTTTTGGGTATATATACATCGGTATCTTACTACTATATTGAACAGGAATGATAAAGTAAAATTATATGGCTTATCCTCACATGAACAATTTATAAAAATCTCAGACTAGCACACCTGCTGTAAAATTGAAACTTGCTAACTTACAACAAACATGCTCTTTGCTGGGAATAACCACACATAACAAACCAATGCCATGTTCGCCAGGGAGAGACATAGACATTTCCAAATAGTGAAACAACTTCAGATGGGAATTAATTTTAATATTCCAGAGATATTCGTGATCATTTTGGTCATAATGGTAGATCATACCCCTTTGCTCACAATGTTGTGGCTGGAATTCTAAAACCCTACTTAGAAGTAAGATAGAATTCTCAACAGAGGGCAGCAGGTAGCAGGTAACACGAGTGCCAGAAGGATGGGGGTGGTGGTGAAGGTGTCCATTTCTGCAAGAATCTATAAGAGCAAAGTGCAGGCCAAAAAGAAGGACATTCAGCTGATTGCCTGGTGGTTTCACTGGATTACAAACTGCCTAGAGTGAATTGGCAGTGAATGAAAAAATTTGAACCTAGCATCTTAAACAAAGGTTTCCTTTTTTCCTCTGGATTGTTTGGCTTGGACCGCAGGAGATGGCAGGGGGCCAGCTCCTTTTGGAAGGGAAGAGAGCAGGTGATTGGCTGGAGGAGAGAGGACCCTGACCTTGGGTTGACTGGAAGTAAGTAGCAAAGAGGTTGAAAACACACTCCTGTCCCAGGAAGCGACAGGATCAAGATTCAGCTGGTGCAGGAACCATGGGGATTTCTTGTAGCCTTTTGTCTCCAAAGTTCTTTAGAGGAAGATTTCTGGAGAAATCTGCACAAAGATGTTTGACATCTTTACTCTAGCCCAGGTCAGCTCAACACCCGTGACCCACACCTCACACTTATCACGCTTCGTGCACTGTTGTGCCCTAAAGATACAGAGACACCTTCCAAGGAGTTTCTTCCAGTCTGTGCCAGGGGCGACATGTAAGCTAACAATTTCAATAAATGTGATAAGTGATAAGGTGGGGATTTTATGAGCACCAACGAATGGTCCTTAGCCCAGCTTGGGTGTTTAGAGAAGCCTTCTCAGAAGAGAAGAAATATGGGATACACCTAAGTCCAATCATTTCCTAAATTGCCATGTTAAGATCTCATTCTGTGATTCTCCCTCCCACCCAGTGACCCCCGTGTTGTGTATGACATCCCCCAGCAAACTGCATTTATTAAGGAAGAATTTATTCATATTTTCCAATTGTCACTAACTGAGGACATATCTAACTGCCAACCTAAGCCTCTGTTCTTCATGAAGTCTCCAATATGAATCTATGTCATTACTAAAATATCAACCAAAATATCATCATTTATCCTAGGTCCATATGTGGCTTCCATATTTTTTTCTATCCTGGGAGATTGAAAAAACAGTCCTGTAAAACTCCCATGGCTACCTTTGTGGAACCTTGGGTGAGCCTTGTAGGTATCCAACATCAGGATGGTTACATGAGAAGAGTCACTGAGGATACCCTTACAATCATCCATTTCCTTTTATTGGCTTGATTTTCCCCTCCATGTCTTGATGTTATCTGAGGCCCCTCCAAGCAGCTAAAGAATATAGGTTATGAAGAGGCCCTGTTCTCCGTTCTCTCGCATGCCTAAATGGAAACCTCTTGCGACATTACTACATGATCATTTCTCCTGGGGTGGATCATGGAGGGAGCATAGGAACAAGTAGAAAGCCCTAGACTGAGCCAGTGAACTCCCTATTTATTGCCAACATCCACTGAATGAGACTGGGGGCTGAGTTAGAAAGTAGTGTCTACACAGTCTATGGGACTTTTGAAGTCATGGAAAGACACAGGCTTTGGAGCAGCTAAGACCCCATTAATCTATCTCGTACTACCCTGGTTAGCTTACTTAACCTCTATAGACACAGTTTTCTTGAGAGTGAAGGATGCTCCTGCTCCCATAGGGTTGATAGGGAGATCTGTGCAAGGTTACAACTCAGTAAGGTCCATCATATGACAGTATTCAGTGAACTGTAGCTGCTGTTCTTGAGGTCGATGTAGTTAATAACTTTTTCTCAGTTGCCCATACTCTTTCCTTTCCCAACATTCCATTTTGCTTGTGGCGAGTACACAGGCAGATCCTGTGTCTCTCCCTTTATGCAAAATTTACCTCTTTGCTAGAAGAGGCACCTCACAGACCTCCATTTCCCCCAAGTCACAGAGATGGGCTTGGACAGAGGCACTCTGATTGCTTATGGAATATATAGATTGTAAATAAAATATGAACCAGTGAACAGTCTCAGAAAGAGTGGAACAGATGAGGTTGTACATATTTCTTCTTGCATTTGATCCTGGAGTCAATTTTGATAGGGAAGCCACAATGTCCAGTCTATCTTCCCATGACTCAGTTCTGGGAGGAATTACCCATTGGGTAATATCATTCCAGGGAGCTGAGCTGGCAGGCTGATATCTGTGGATCATGATAGCAGGTTGAAGCTTTGGAGATGCACCCGACATACTTCATACAATATCTGCTACAAAACAGCAACCAAATCCCAATCTCCTCCCAAAAGAAACCCATGAGATTGGCATCACCAAGTTCTTATTCTTAATTAATTATTAAATAGTTACTCATCAAGTGCCTACGATGTGCTATGCATATTGCAAGGAGGGGAGTACAATGGGGCGCTTTAATGGAGCACCATAGGAGATTTTTTAAAAAATTGTCATTCTAAGCCTAAGCATCCAGCATCAGCTATAGGGTTTTGGTCTTGGTTCTCTGGGTATCTTTGAGCAAGATATTCTGCACTTTCTCCAGTAATTAATTATGGCACCTCTGTGTATAGTTTCCCAGAGTTACCTTGAGAAATATTTTGAGAAGACTGTGTGCTTTTTTGAGTATAGGAAAGATATGATAATATCCCAGGAGAAAACTCCTTCAAGTTGGCCAGTGTAAGAATAGAACCCACAAATAAAGCCTTTGGGGATGTTCTCAGGTTAGGTCCTTAAAAAGACTCTGACAGCAGTCTCCAGGACTCTGTGGAATTATCTTTTTGTATATAAGCCAGCCTTGCTTTCTGGTTTTATTTTCTAAATGTCTAATCCCCAACCTGTACTATCTAATGCTTAGGAACTTTTTCATTTGGTAGAAACACTAGGAACTGAAGCCGTCTGCCCATTTTCAGAATATGTTCCAGAATGCTCTCTAGCTTTTTTTTTTTTTTCTGGTGTGATTTCTTATTCAAATGCTTAGCCAATTTTAAATTGTAACCCAAAATAAAGCCTCTTAATTGAGTGAATTTATAGACAAACACTATAAATCAGTGGTCCCTAAGGCTTTTTTGGGAGAAGTGGGGGGTGGGATTTCACAGATGCCTTTGATAATCTGATTAAAAAATATGTGTTTCCCCTAAAAAAGTTTGTGCAAGCGCACACACACATACACACACGATTCTATACAAATGCAGTGAGTTCGTAAACCTATCTGATATCCATTCAAAAGCAGCTCTGTTTGAATGCATTAAAAAGTTTAATTTATTTCCAGTTGGAAGGGGCAGCAGGACAGAGCAGTTTTAAATAGACTTTTTTACAAAAATATATTTGTGGCTGGTGTATATTATATTACACAAACAGATTGTATAGTTTGGAGCATGCTATACTTTCTTTCCTTTCTTTTAAAAGTAAACTAATTTGCTATAGTGCGATCATTTCCCACTTGCATTCATCCAAATATTTAACCACTGCTATTACTTTTCTAAGAAAATGAGATGTGCATTTACATTATGTTCTTGCAAAAAGCATACTGCAGTCCCGAAGTGATTGACAAGCAATGCAATTGCCTTTGCATGGCTAGACAGACCATCTTTGCATTGAAATAGGGCTGCACCTGTTCAATGCATGATGGCACCTCCCTTCTCTTGTGACTGGGCTGTGGTTAACTGATCTATAGCTGTGTCCTAGATAGGGACCCCTGTCCTTTTTTCCCTACAAATTTGATATTTTCAGTGCAGGTGTTTGATGAGGCTTTAAAAAGTATTTGGATACATTCTTAGAAACTAGCAAGAGACTTTGTCTTAAGAGCTTTCCTGTATCCTGCCCCTCCTCTGGAACAGGACCTCAGAGGCCGACCTTCAGTTTTGTCTCAAATGCAAAGTGAAATAATACTTGGAACGTGGTGTTCCATAGAGCAATGATTCTTTTAGTCGTTGGACCAGCAGCATCAGTATCACCTGCTATTTGTTAGAAATGCAAATTCTTAGACGCTCCATCCAGATCTGTTGAATCAGAACCTCTGGGTTGGCCATCGGCCGATGGCCAGCCCAACAGGTCCTTCAGGTGATTCTGACACACACCGGAGTTTGATCACCACTGCGCCTGCCGTAGTAGTTGAGAGCTGGGGCTGTGGGGCCAGACTACCTGGGCTAGGTCAGTACCTAGCACTCTTCATTTCTGTCTCTACGTGTTTAAAGAGGTGGTGATAATATTACCCATCTCACAGGGGTACTGTGAGGATTCAGTGGGATAATGAGCACAGAGTGTTTAGATTTGGGACTAACCCACACTCATTTCTCCATACACGTTCACAGTAGTAGTAGTCATGGTGCTTATGCTATTACTACTAACTTGGGAGAAAAACACTGCATTTTGGTAAACTTGCAACCTATTAAGTGGCTTCATTTCACACTACCGATGAAGATAACCCTATTGGTTCCTCCTGGTTTTTGGAGTTAGGATGAAGGTAGATCACTCACCCTCCCCTTCATTTCTCTCCAGAACGTGCATGCGTGCATTGAAAAAAAGCAATCCCTTCATGACATGGTTTATAATAGCAGCTGGAATTCTTTCTTTCTCCTCGAAGGATTCTGAAGACCCTAAAACTAGAAATTATGCCCTTCCTGCAGACCCTCCCAGAAACCAGGCAACTTCCAGCCACCCGGCCTTTCATCGCCTGTCCCCTTTGCCTGGCCTGTGCGTCCTTCCTCTCTACCCCACGAAGGCTTTGAGATTTCTGTGCTGCTTGCTCAGCCTGGCTGCTATCTGATGCCGGCTGTGCCTCCTTCCATGACACACCCGCGGTACCTGTTCCTCTCTTCCGCGGCACCTCTCCCAGCTGCAATTTTACATTTCTGTGCATGGCGTTGTGGCTGTGCACCCCACTCCCTGTAAACTCCTGTGAGAGCAGATTTAGTGGGGGTGGAGAGAGGTTGCTTTCCCTGCTCTGCATGCCGTGGCATAGGGGTATAGTCAACCTTTCAGCCACGGAGAAATAGTACTTGTCAGTCAGTTTGCTGGAGTTTATCAAAATGTGGAAGTTAGATCACAGCTTCTCTTTGGTTCGATGTCTCATGAATGTGGGATGTCAGAGTTTCCAAAATGACTTTTCCATGGCCCATAGTGGAAGGGCAGAGCAGGGTAGCTAGGTTACCCTACTGAGCAAAGACTTCCCGATGGCGAGCATCGGGCCATGTTCTTTTCTCACTTCTGGGTGTTGCTGGTGCAGGTGGGCTTGGTGTGGAGGCACAACACTGGCCATGGTGCGTAATAACCCATCCTAGAGAAAGAAGGGACCAGTCTCCCGGCCCAAGCTCAGCTTCAGCCACATCAGGAAGCTCCACTCCTGGTCCCCACCCCAACCACGTGCCCCTGGAAGACCCCCCCAAAGGCCTGGGCTTGACTATTTATTCACAGAGGAGCAGAAACAGATGAGGTCCTACCCTACAGATATTTAGCAAAAGGCATTGCTTCCCATTTAAATGTATATATTAATATCTGGTGAAAAATATTGATGTTTTGTTTACTCTTGGAACCCTTTCCTCCTGGTCTCTGGCCCTGGAATTCTAATTCAGGTTCTAGTTTTTGAAGCTCGGTCCTCTCCTTCTCCTCCATTGACAACCGCCATCGATGTTCATTAACCAAATCACAGACAAGCCTGAGACTTCAAGGTCCCTCCTCCTGACCCATTACTTGTCATCAAATTCTGCCTGGAGTTAATTTAAAAAGGGACTCTGGGTCACCTTGTGCCACCTTCTAAAACCTCATCTTCAAAATATGGGCCTCATTCACTCAACAGATTGTTATTGTGCATCTTCTAGGTACAAAGTAGTGTGTCAGGCATTGAGACAGAATGTTGGTTAAGCCATTGGGTGCACCTTTCAAGGTGAAATGAGCCACAAATGCAAGTACCTTTAGTATGAGGCAGAAATTGAGGAGTGGCCCAGGTAACGGTCTGAAAAAGTCTTACTGGGGTTCATCAGTGGAGCAACTAACTCAGCTGCAGGTGGACACTGGGTCACAGAGACGGTGACATTTAGTTAGAGCTACAGTGTTAAGGATGTGGCTCATCCCTTTGCAAGGATTGTATTACTATAATCCTCCCTTGAGGTGGGCACTTACTAACCTCTTTTACTATTTTACAAGTGAGTAAATGAAACTCAGATATCTCAGTAATTTGTCTGAGGCATCCAGCTATTGGTTGGGGGGGAAGGGGGTCTGCAGTTTGATGCAGATGCCCATGTGTTTCCCATCTAAGTTGGCTCTTGAATGGTCATCTCTCTGCTTTTGGATGGGAGATGTCGGAAGAAAAGGCATTCGCGGCACAAGAAATAGCATGTGCGCAGGCATGACATCATGAAAAAAAATGGGGCAGAAGCTGTTTTGATACAGCTAAATGATTGGTCCTGCGGTCTAGGGTCCAAACTATGTATTTGTTGCTTGCCTGTGTTTTATCAGATCTGTCCCAAGTCCTGTAGGCAGAGGTTGACCATGCCTTCCGACCCCAATAGGCACTTTGTGTTGTTTATCTCTTTATGTTGGAAATATTGAAAGAGAATTCAGAATATAGCTCAGGACGCCGCACACCTCAGTATCTTGGATTAGGGTTTTATGCTGCTTGACAAATGCTCTTGTGAACTGTATACCCCTCCTGGATCAAAAATGAGCAACAACTGAGAGCCGTTCCTACCAACCTCTTTAGCATGTGAAATCCCTGCCATGTTTTTAAGGATAACGGTACTTGCGGTTTAGTCAACCAACTCCAAAAAAAGTCTGAGAAGCACACTACAGTGTTCTCCAGCAAACCAGTGTCACCACCGTGTGTGTGTGTGTGTGTGTTGTAAAGTACCTTTCCTTGGCTCAATATGCTTCGCTTCTGTGTGGGTTCACTCTGCTACTGAAACCTACTGCAGTCCTTTGCTAATCAGGATTGTGCTTCTGTTAGAACCCAGCTTCATTCAATGGTGGGGCTCATTAGTCCTTTGCCAGAATCATAAATCATCTAGAAACTTCATGGGAAGACATTTGGGAAGATTGTCAGTAACAATTACTATCCTTTGAAAAACACGTGTTTGGAAACACAGATGTTTATATTCAAGATATCCTATGATACAAAAGCATGTAAAATATACATACTATCCGCATTAAACTTGTCTTAATGCTTAGAAAATTTACGTCAGTTTCCCATGATTCCATAGCTAAGGACTTCTTTTCCCGGTTGTTGTACTCAGGTATACCAAGAAACTTCTGGAGAAGTCCAGGATCATCCCCCTGCCCTTGGTAGTGTCTTCTTTCTGGGATG
Source organism: Indri indri (assembly GCA_004363605.1). NCBI lineage: Eukaryota > Metazoa > Chordata > Mammalia > Primates > Indriidae > Indri > Indri indri. The sequence goes on from RJWJ010000161.1 coordinate 85,775, forward strand.
CTGACTCTATAGGCGGTGATCAGAGAGCTGCTAGGAGTTGGGCTTGTTCAGTCCTAATGTGGGGCTTTGCTTAGTCTGGATATAATTTATGTGACTGTACACACATGCAAACACACACTGATACACATATATACATTCTCCCACATGCACACACATGTTTATACACATGTGTGATATATACAAGGACAAACACATGCATTCCTATATACCTGTACACATTATACACATATGCACACATACATTTGCACACTTACACACACATATGCATATGAGGCACAAACATACACAAACATGCATATATTAATATATTCTTGTGCACACACGTATATACACATGCTCTCACACCCCTGCAGAGATACTCTCCTGTATTTACCGTAAGACTGGCACATGAAACTACCAAATAATACTACAGTGTGAGAGAATAGAGATGAAAATTTTCAGAAGTGTTTGGGATGCCCAGCTCCCTAAGGCCTCTCAGCTATAACCCATGTTGAAAACGCTGCAATCTGTGTCTCTACCCTGACAATCATATCCTTAAACAAATGTTTTGTTGTTTTTCTCAGGGGTGGGGGGAGCTATGTGGTTTGATTGCAAACTCTGACCTTTTAAGAAGCTCACATCTGTAAATCTCAACCTCTTCGCATTTTCAAGTTGTGCATTTCCGCACGTCTTCCCGAGACAGCGGGAAGCTCGGTACCCAGCGCACCACCACGTCCTGAGACTGGGCCGATGCCAGACCCCAGCCTAATTTTCTCAGTTTGACCAACTGCTGTTGTCTCCAACCTCCTTAATCAATGTGAAAACTGCCCTCGGTTCCTGTGTTTTGGATCTTGTGACCAGACTAACCTCGCCAGTGCAGGGGTTGGTGTGTCTGCATGGGGAAATGCACTAATATGGATGTTTTTCTTTGTGTGTGCACCCTTGCAGTGTTGTTTACCAGGATGGATTTTATGGTGCAGACATTTATGTAAGTATTCATTAACGTGCATGCTGTCCTTGTTTCCTCCCAGGGTCATTCTTTTTACAAGTTTGCTGCTAATTTCTCTACTGGGTGTGGTCAATTTTCTCTTCCTGGTCTGTAGGAAAGGATCCAGTGGCTCATCTTGCAGGGCTCATGAGCTCTTCAGAGATATCCATGTGCTGTGTAGTTGAGTAGAATTAATTCCTTGATCAAGTTCAGAATAAATGCAATCTCTTAAAAAAAAAAAAAGCTGCCATTTCTCTCATGCCAATTAAAAACCTCACTCCACCCCCAAAAGAAATTGTCTCTAAAGTTCTCAATATGATCTGTATGTTTTCAGTATAATATTTAGGATAACAACTATAGTTACCAGCTGCAAAGGGTTAAAATATTTTCATGGCTGATGTTTTTGATGTTTTCCTTATAAATATTTATTTATCACAATGACCCTAGGAAGACTCTCTCTCTCTCTTTCTCTGGACATGGATGATTTTAGCAAGAAACATCTAGTTAGCTTAACAAGATATATGTCACTTTGAGCATTAAGCCCTTATCTTCTTTAACCTTTTTATTCCCTCGAGTTCCCCCAAACAATTACCTGATGTAGAATAATCTGCCAAACGGTACCACTTTATTAAACGTTTTTATGTTTAGAAAAGAGTAGGATATTTCTCATGATGGGGACCATAATTAAACTTAGCTGTGTCGATCTTAAAGGTTGTTATTCTCCCACGTTCTGATATGAGCATCAGTGTTATGAAAATGATTGGAATAAAAACAGTTTAAAATAAGTGGGCAGTATCAGGAGTATTTTCTAAACCAAATAATTTTTTTGCGTTACAGAAGACCTCAAATATGTCAGTGGAGTCATATTTTTTTGTTTGTTTTATAGACTAAATAACAAAACTAAAACCATATTTTTGACCAAATTGATACTGGAAAACAAGGAAGACGCTAGCTATTTAATTTTATTCCTTTTGAATTACAAATCAGTGCAATTTTAAGACATAGTGTCACTCTATCAGTGATGGACTTAGTTGACTTTTGTTATTATTGTATGAAGTACATGTACTACAATCTGTGAGTTAGTATTTTTTTTCCGTAATAGGATGAGTAAACAACCTACACGTCTTTTATTTACCCAGTGAACAACCAATTTCCTTATTTTTTTTTTTTTTTTTTTTTTGTAGAGCTTAAGCTGCTCCTTCTCACATCCTCTGTATCCAGACTTTAGATGTTAAATTCTGTGGCAGGCTGGGGCCGGGCAGTTTGAAGCGCACCTGTTCCTCAGGTGCCTGATGAACCCAAACTTGAGCCCTCCACCTCCGTGCAGCCTGCGGGTAGATGATGCAAATGGCAGGAACTAGGACTCTAGTTGGCATAACTGAATTCAGGGCTTTTTTTTTTTTTTTTAACATTGACTTTGGAAAGGGAGGGGAGTAGTCAAAAAATGGAGACTTAGTTTTCTTTTTGGTGGATTTTTTTTTTTTTTCTGTCTCCCTCAGTACCCACCCATGGGGAAAAAATGTGGATGTTCCTGAGCCTAGTTAAAAATGAAAATGAAGTATCATAGTTTAGCTATCATTTGCTGAGTGTCCACCTCTCTGGGTCTCTGCTTCTTCATTTGTAAAGTGGCCGTAACAAGTGGAAGCATGAATTTGTGGTCTCCTATGCATATTTCAGTCGAGTGTCTTTTGCTAGCCTCATAGAATCTTGTATAGCGGGAAGTAGAAGCTGTCCAAAGGCAGGGGCAGTTGGGATTCCACAAGAAAGGGAAAGAATGGACTAGTTTAAAGTAATTAACAGAGTGTGCAGCTGTATTGATTGGGGTGTGAGGCTGTATCAGAAAACCCACGCAGCAAGGCACAGGGCAAAAAGAGAAGAAGGGAATGTGCCAACATCTAGACTACAGTGGAAAGAGAAATTCCGTTCAGGGAAGAAAGACACCAAAATAACCCTTTTGCTTTTGGTTTCTTAAAGTGCTTTAATTTCCCAGATTCATCTTATTTGGGCCAGCCCCATTGGGCCCAGCCGTGCAGCCCTGAAAGTGTTTATACCTGGGTGAGGTTTACATGAAGTGAGCAGGGCAGTTGTGCCCAGAACAGCATTTCCTCTGGTCCTCAGTGGCTTCGTATCTAGGTTTAGAAGACTGCCCCTCGCTCACTTTATAGGCCACCTGTACCAGCCAAAAAATTTTTATATCATTTTCCTACGATTCATGTTATAATGACAATAAGATTTTTTCAGGAGGCAGTTCCACATAAGCAATTACGTGACCAAAACACTTACTGAAATATTAATTTAGAGTTTTGTTTACCCAGCACATGTTTCTGTCCTGTCTCCAACAGCATTGCTAGAATCTTGCAGACCTTCCTGAATATTTTGTTCTGTGTCAGATGACAAGTTTGGCATGTTGCTGCCGGGGTGTGCGTCTGTGTGTGTAGAGCAGTAATAAACACTGTTGCGCCACCCACCTCAGCAGCAGAACAAGGGCTCATAGATAGCCTTAAGTTTATTTAAGGAAAAGATATAATACGACTATTTCCCACACTCTAGAACCATGGAGCAAGATTCATCCTAGCTAGAAGTACTAATACATTACAGTCTCAAATGTGCTTTTTTTCCAAGCCACTAGATCTACCTCCCTTGAGGTACTAGTATGCTCTGATGAGTGGAAATGTCTTCTGTGTTCCATTTTTTTAGAGTTGATGGTTAAAGAGATTCCTAGAAAGTCATGTGAGGTTCTGTTTTATTTGAAGGAAGTTTCTGGTTTACCCCTTCCATCTCATTGAAAATAGTGCACAATACGTAGGTTTAAGACAATTCCGAGAGGTCCTGGGATACGTGTTAGACAAATCAGTCCCCTCTAGTGGATTTCAACCTCTTTTTTCTGTTTAATTTTATTGGGCAGAGTAGTCAACTTCCAGCTTAGGTTACTTCTGAGGGAGGCAAGGGGAAGGGACTCAGGTTCTTCCTACTTGAATTGTCTGCCCTGGCAGGGTGTCACAGCAACTCAACGATGACCATGGCAGCGTCTTCTCCAGAACTGCTGCACTTTTCTAGATACTCAGCTGTCTCCCTCCCCTGTCCTCTGTGCTTCTAGAGCTTTCCATCCCTGCCACCTGATGTTGGAGCCCTCGGGCATTTCTCAGTCCTACTGGAATGTGTAGGATTTGAGAGACCTGATTGATCCCTGCAACTGGCAGGCCACGACCTCCTCTCTAGAATTACCTCCCACTCAGAGTTTTCAAAGAAGAGAGGAAAAAGTGGAGGGGTGGGGAGGGGATGATCCTAGATGCCCTGGAGTTGCCAAAGGGAGTAGACTTGTTATGAGATGCTGGGAGCCAGACACTAAGGAAAAAACCAGGGCAGCTCGTTTGGGCTGAGGGCAAAGGAAAAGCATCCATCCTCTTCTGGGGCTGAGCCCTGCAGGGAAACCACATCTAGTCACAGTGGAGATGTTCAGATACAGTGTGGACGCTCACTCATCTGAGATGATCGGGGGGGGTTCTGAGTCAGAAAGGAGGGTAAGAAAGGTTATTACCAGACTCCCTGCTACCTGAGGACATAAGACACACACTGTTGTTTAAAAAATAGGAATTTAATTTTCATAACCAGCATATCAAATCTACAAGTTTACTATTAGTAGTGTACCTTTAAATACATTCATATTTTTTAGGCACAAGGTCTCACTCTATTGCTCAAGCTAGACTGCAATGGCACCATCATAGCTCACTGCAGCCTCCAGGTTCAAGCAATCCTCCTGCCTCAGCCTCCCTAGTAGCTGGAACTACAGGTGTGCATCACCACACCCAGCTAAATTTTCTGGTTTTTTTTTTTTTTATAGAGACGGGGTCTCACTCTTGCTCAGGCTGGTCTCAAACTCTCAACCTCAAGCCATCCTCCTACCTTGGCTTCCCAAAGTGCTAGGATTACAGGCATGAGCCACCACACCTGGCCAAATCAATTCATTTTAATGAAAAAGTGGGTCAAGTTAAAGAAAATAATTAATAATGGTAGAGGGTTGCCTTAGAAGGACTAAGTTCCCTAGACATACAAATCCATCTGTTACACTTAGGGGTGAAGCTGTAGATTTCACGAGGCCAGAAATTAACCAAGGAGTAGAAAATAAGTATTGTTAACTGAACAAGACGTCTGTTGGTTGACCCTTTCAGAGAGAGAGCAAAGAATGTGGCATTTGATCAAAAGATAACTATGGGAAATAAAGAGAGGGACAGAAGGAAATTGTAGTAGAACCATAAAAAATTATTCACAAATTATTGGTAGAAACTGGAGTAAGAAAGTGGGGTGTTCTGGACAATGAGAAGAAGGGAACGGAGGAGAGAGAGAGAAAGAGAGAGAACAATATCAATGTTGACCATATTCCTTTTTATTAGGAATGACCTAAGCTTCCTAACAGTAGAAGCAAATAATGAGGGCTGCCTAACAAATATGTTCTGAGGTTCGAGTGCGTTTTGCACCATTCCTGAATTCTGTATAACAGGTTTCTGGTTGACACCGCGGCTAAACACAATTATTTCTGAATTCATGTCACTCTGCCACCCCTATATTTTAAAACAAAGAGGTGTCCTCGTTTTGCCGATGTTTGAGGTCAGGAATGAGAAGTGTCAGTGGCTTCAGGGACATGGAAAGCTGGAAAGTAGGAATTCTCTAAATAGAAACCCAAGTCTTTATTGCTGGGACCCTGCAAGGGCTGCGCGTGAGGCTTCCTGTCCCCAGTCGTCACAGGGAGGCGGCAGTCCTCCCATAAGTCAAACGTCTGCCGTGTCTGCCTCGTGAGATGAGACGCTCAGCTGTTTAGCTGTGTTGGCTCATCTGTCCACCCTGTCACAGAGCAATCTTACTGCCTTCATTTTTTTTTTTTTTTTTAGGAGAGGAAACATTTTTTTCAGAAAAGAGATGAAATAGTTTGCCCAGAAATCTTTCCTGACGCTGGGGCTTGAGCCCACATGGTTTGACTCTAGAGTTCAGCACTTAAGCACTGAACCCACAGACTAAAGTTGTCATCCTCATGGAGCAAGATTTGAGAAATACAGTGAAAGAAAGGAAAGGAGGAGAGTGAGAAGTGAGAGAATAATAGAATAATAGGATGGTCGGGCCACTGGAGGGTAATATCTATACCTGAAACTTTCAGATAAATAATGAACTAGAAGGAGAAAGAAAGAGAGAATGAAGAACTTTGACAGCCATAGCTCCACAAGCATAGATTTTAACTTAAAAAAAAAATTTAATTAGAACTAAATTGGACAAGAAAGCCAGACTACATAAGAAAAAATTACATATATACGTAGCAGGCTACCATATTCTCGAAATGTTCAGCCACCTCAGTATGTTCCCTGGAACTGGAGAATTTTACTTCTGACTCGGACCGCTCCCATGAAAGAGTAGCCTCACCCCCAAATATTAATAATTCTCACATCCAAAAATTGCTTCCCAGTGTATACAGGGGTTCTGCTGAGATTTTGTCAGTATGAGATTTGAATGAAGTGATGTCATGTTAATCACTTGTATATTAACAGTTTTTACACACACACACAAGCACAAATAGGTTTTATAGTTTATAAATTAAAAGTAGCTTTGATGGCTTCAGTGTAATTCATGAATTTGTGAAATGCAATTTTTCCCTCTGGGCTGTTAGCTGAGATTAATTTCACAGGTAAAGGTGTCAGTGCAGTTCTGGTCGCTGCTGTGCTGTTGTCTTAACTACCACAGTAATTAGGCACCCAAGTTAAATCCTCAGGTATTCCAGAGAATTCCAATCATGAGATAAAGAGACAAATTCATAAGAGTTACCCGTTGAAATACTCTTTGAAAGGTAAGAAGCCATGAAATTATCCTTTTTACTTCTTTAAAACTCAACACAAGTTATAACACCAATACAATTAGTGTAATTCGATTCCTGTCTCCGCCTTTCTTTGAAGATTTACAGCTGAAAGTGTTTGGCAACGACCGGTTCCCCTTTAGGTTTGGTGGGTCCCTCCCAAGCCTTGGTGAAGTGAAAGAAGCAAACTTGTAAATGAATGGCTTTGGCGTTTCTGTCTGACTTATGCATTTTCTTTTATTTATTTCATTTTTGCATTGAAAACATTACATTTCTGTTTCCTTATAGAGTAGTGTATCAAGAGCCTGTGTATGGCAATAAGTTGCTACAGGTATGAAATCCCGACTGGTGGAAAACACATCACTATGATTGTGGGTTTGCTGTGAAATCCTTACTAACAAGATAATTCTGGGGAAGGGAAATGTTCTCTAACATAGAAGGGAGGAAGACTTCACTGAATTTTCCAGTTTTAATATGAAATCTTCTAGGATAGAGATGGTCATTCCCATATCTTGTATGTCCGCTGATCGGAGTGGACAAATATCAAGGCTGTTTCCATGACTGACGTTGGCCATAGCCATGAGCTTGGGTAGATTGTAAGTGTATTCAAAGGGAGGTCTAGCTTGGATATGCACTTCTTGACTTAAAATGTATATGGAGTCAATCCATGTAAATTCAGTGAAAAGAATTAAAGGTTCTAATTGAACCAATTGGGTAATTTTTCAGTAGGTTCCTGGAGTCAACTGGAATGGTTAAATCCAAACCTCTTATATATTCAGCTTTGAAGGTCAGCATAGCTAACATAACCCTCCCTGATTTTACTGTAGCTGGTCAGAAATTTATTTTTACCTATTGCAACAGCTTTCAAACCCATTTCTCACTGTCGAAGCAACCCTCGAATGAATTTGTAGGAAGAAAAAAGCACAGGAGTATAGCTAGCTGGCTACATTTGGTCTATAACCAACATTAAAATTGTCGAATAAAATAAAAGATTCAATTAAAAACTGAATATGAAAAGGGAATATTTTGACCTAGGAGAGGGAAGAATAGTTAAAATTCCTGAGATCAGCTTTTATTGTCACATTTCAAGAAAACTGGACATCTATTGCCATCCTTCAAAAATAGCTGGTTGTATAATGCAGCTAAATTACAGAGTCACGATTTATATTTACAGTTTTCATTTTGAAAATGTTCTTATAAATGTTATTATGGTAAATAAAATCTGAGTTATATGTATATCAATAAAAATGTTTTGCACAAAGTGAGACCAGACCCCTGGATATTCTCAGAAAGGAGGAAGCCTCTCTCTGGGGTGAAGCCCGTTGCTACTTTCGTATGCACTTAGTTGGAGGGTGAAACACACAACTGCACATTCCAGACCTGCCTGGGCCTGTGTCTCCCTACCGGCACACAGAGATCTCACTTCTCCTAACTAATTCACAATTTGGCTACTAGAACATCTTTTTCCAAAAGTATGCTCTAAAGTGAGAACTTTGATTTCTATCGTCAAACGGCTTTGAGATGCCTTGGAGATCCACAGCGTTCATCAATATTGTTTCAAGGAGCCCCACAAATGAAGTCACCAGTTTCATGTCGTTTAACTCAACTTCTCCCAAACCTATTTGGTCATGGAAACTTCCCTTTCCTTGCCACTGTTAATATCCCACAAGCACAACTTTGAAATTGCTTTATTGGAGCATCACTGGAGTTCCTTAATAAATACTATCCCAAGGGACCTCCAGAGGTTTTGCTGGCAATGCAAACTTCTCGGTCCATGTGAGTGGGTATCTGGGATGGCTGCATTTGGTGTTTGCTAGTAGTGGCAAGCAATGCAGGGCTTCCATAATGGCCATTTAAAATTTATTTTTATATAAAGCCACATTGATATTTTGCTGCCCAACATGAACAGAATGATTATGTTTTACGGAGAGGGAGTGTAGAATTATGGGGTGCTTGCCATCGCTTTTTCCTTTGGTTTCATGGTGGGAAAAATCTAATTGTCAATGGTGCATATTTGTCATAAGGTCTAGGAGAACCAGGTTCAACATGAACATGGTCTGGGGACAGCAAGTGAAAGTGAGTAATCCTTTTTCTTGCGGAAGTTCTGGCCATGGCCAGAGAGCTGTGAAATATGGAGCAACACAATTGATCAGAGTCACCTGTTAGAAAAGCCAATTAAAGCAATTTGTATTTTACAGTGTATGCGCACATACACTGAGCTAATACACAACTCTGTTATTTCCCTGATGTGGATTTCATACAGAAGAAAGATAGCAAGGGAAGACTATGCGATCGATAGAGTTGGAGGTAGGAAGCCATCCAGTCCTTTTTTCCCAATTATTAATATGAATGTCAGGGATCACTTAGATTTTTACTGTCTAATACTGTAGCCACCGGCCCCATGTGGCTACTTACATTTAAATTCAAGTGAAGTAAACATAAGCAAATTACAAATTCAATTTGTTGCACTAACCACATTTCAAGTGTTCAACAGTAGCCACTTATGACAAGTGGCTACTGTGTTGGGCAGTATCTCCACTGGCTGCAGAGACTTTAGAAAACTGTGATATGGACACTCCTGAACTGGGAATAGTTTTAAACAAATTCCTAAATGACAAAGGCAAAGGCATTGACCACTTGTTCCTGTCTTATATGGAAATACACAGTTATTTTCTCTAAATGGCCAATTCATGTGCAAATATAGAGTGGAGGTCATTCCCAAACCTTCATGGATGACCACGTCTGTTGGGCAGAAGGATTCATATGTACACACCTGCATTTGATGTTCCTACCGTAAATATCAACCTAGTAGTCAGTGAGGTTCATTTTAGTTATTTTCTATTAGCAATGCAGCAAGCAATTCTTCCAATTTCTCAGGCTTGCTACCTTCTTTCTTTGACTGAAACTACCGCAAGAAGGTGGGGGAGATAAGCAAAGTTCAAACCCAGAGGTTTTGCAAATAGGGCATTGCTAGAAATCTTTGCTGGGACCAAATTCAGAGTCACCAAATCATGACTCACATGGCACTTGATGCTAATACCTTTTTTGTTGTTGTTCTGGGAGAGAAAAAAATACACACACACGCTTTTTCTCCCCCTCAAAGCTTTCGGCCAGTGGCAGCCGATGCCTCCTACCTGTCAGCTAGCCATTCTGTCGCCTCCCTACCTCAGTAAGTTTAATGTGCACACCTATGTCTTCCTGTATGCATCAGGAAAGCCAAGAAGATGGACAAACAGAATCAAAGAATGACTCCAGCAACCTGGTGAACCAATCTCTCCCCTGTCCATCATTCTGTTTCTCGAACTCCGTAGCAGATTAATTCTGAAAGTTAGCTGAGGCTGGAAGGAAGTGGAGATAAGTTATGAAGACCCTCCACCTGTATTTGGAGAGATGCTTATTGCAGCTGTCCTGCTTCGCCTATTTCCTATCCTGCTACTTAGTTTCCACCATTGATGAGGCCAAATGCAACTCATGGTTTTGCTGTCAGGTATCTTCTGACATACTGTTCTGTACTGAGTTGCCCCTTTATGGTGATGGTGAGAATCCTTCCCTCAGAGGACTATGGGACTGTGTATTCTAGTTAGAACCTGAATAGTCCCCGTGTTGTTGGTGGAAACTGGATCCTGTTTGTTCATTGTGCCGAGATCATTCCACAGCAGCTGATGTATCGCTGTGGTCCGTTGAGCAAGGAGCTCTGTTATTTTCACAGTTTGATAATCAATGCTCCACTGAACACAGTTCCTTTTGAATATGCCCATTTGCTTGTCCTCTTTGCTTAATTGAACAATTGCAATTACTGGGACATGCAACTAAATGTTAATTATTTTTCTTTTCAGATTTTTTTTCTCTTGATGATTTTATTAACGAATTAAAAGACTTTATATTTTCCACACCAAACAAATTCCCCATCTGAACCAGTGCAATACAGAGCCATGCGTTATTGGTAGCCAAAAAGAATTTTTAAGAAATGTGCACCATTCGTTTTTGTAATAATTATGTAACATTTAGAAAGCTAAAGACAGTCTTCTTCCATAACACTAGTGGTTAGACGACTGCGTAGGTAAGAGATGACTAATAAACTTTCAATCAAGGGGTTATCTGATTTTTTCATAAATATAGAAGTAAGACAGGAGACCCTTCACTTGATTTTTTTATTTTATAAGGAAATAAGGATGACATGAATAAAATTAAGTTAATATCTAATAAATAAAGGTAAAGCAGAATCAATTTTGAAAATCTGGAAAGTTCAGCAAAGTATAAAAAGTGTTTAAATAATACCCTTTGATCCTCCCAACCCCAAGACAATCACATTAACATGTAGGTACACTTCCTTCCAAGGGCGTCTGGGTTCTCTCCCCTTGGGATGTGCTATGACCGCTAACCTTTAACATCCAGCTGGGGTGGGTATTCCACCCCGTCTTTCTTCAGTGTGTTTTGTACTTTCACTTCGGTACTAAGCTTTCATTAACCTTAACTTTAGATTGGTAGACTTGGGTCACTGTTGTTCTGGTGTGGTCTCGCCACTGGGTGTCCCGGGGTCGGGCTGGGCTGCATCCCTAAGTCACGTTTCTCCTTGCGTTGTAGGGTGGATATGCTGCATACCGCTACGCCCAGCCGACCCCTGCCACCGCTGCCGCCTACAGTGACAGGTAAGGGTCTTCCTTCTCCTGCTTGGCAACTACTTGGCAATTAACTTAGTTGGTGGGAAAGGAGATTCTCGTCCAGTCTTGGTGCAAATGCATGAATGCTGGGGAGGCAGCACCCCAAAAGTGACGTCCCATAGTGAAGGTGAACACAAGGCCACATAGGGCAAACGCTTAAGCCCAGTTCCTTCTGAACTACTCCCTCTCTCTGCTAAGGCACACAGAAAATGCTATGTTTTGTCCCTGTGCAGTTGTTGTTCAGATCTCTTGATTCCTGTGACAACACACCTTGCACACACACACACACACACACACACACACACACGCACACACACACAACCCCTGTACAAGGTCTTCCATGGAAGACCATGTTTCCATCTAACTCATAGGAAGAAAAACAAGATGATCCTACAGGTTTGCCTCAATTTCAAGCACCCGATTTCCCTTTTTACAACTTTTTAGACTAAGTCAAGCATTCTCTCCATTGCATTCTTAAATTCAAAATCAAGGAATGGGGGAGCGTAGCTGGCATTCATGAGGAGATTCATTCTTTTTGGCAACACCCAGTGTCCAATCCTACGAACATAAGTCGACTCGTATTTGTGATGCACACCACGTGTTAAGACTGGCAGTAGGAGGGCAGAAGTGCGTTGGAGAAAGGCAGCAGTCGGAGTGGATGGGTGGGGTGAGGGCGTGGGGGTCCCCAGGCTTCACAGATGAGTCGGTTCCTGAAACGGCAAGCCATAGCTATTTCTGTACCGTTGCCTTGAAAAACGAAAAGTGTATGTTTCCATATTGAATGCAACTCCTTGGCTCTGTTTTCTGAGGACATAAATGTGAATGTTCCGATGCTCTGCATGCAAAAATGTCATTGAGGGTGCTTATTTTTGGTAATGACTCCTTTAATTTAAAAATACGTTTCATGAATAAAACAATAATGATAACAATTTGCATGTGTGGCTGAGGCATGCTGGGTCAGACAGGTAAGCAGGCGGATGTCTTTGACTTTTGAATGGAAAGTGTCCGCAGCAGCCACCGGTTCTCCTTCCCGGCCTGTTGTGCTCTGGTTCCCCCCTGGGTTTGCCGTGGTGTGCTTCCCCCGCACTTCCATCCCATCTCTCACAAGGTGTGTGGGTAGCTCGCGGTAGCTACGGAATTCTTCTGAGATATAATAAAGCCAAATAAATCCCTGAGCCCCCAAAGCTGCACTGTGAAAACCCCATGCATAGACTCGTAACAAGCGGCTCTTTGGCAAGATAGAGTTGAGATCTGCTCTCTGGTTAATATGCAGGTGTTTTATTATTACTCTTTATTTATAAACAGCCACAACAAGTTCTCAAGGCCGTAGGGGGCCTTCAGAGAAACCCAAAACAGTTGTCAAGACACAGTTCTAAATACATAAATTATCCAGTTACCCAGTAATCAGTTGCCAAGATGCAAAATACATTTCATGGAGGTCGTTGTCTTTAATACACTTTGACAATGGATTAGGAAAATAGGCAGTGTCAATAAGGCTAATAAAAATGATGGCAATCTTGAAATACTTAAGATCACTCTATAAAGGAAAAGGCTTAATGTTATTAAATTCTGCACGCTGAAGATTCACACAGTATCAATTGTAATGTGGTTCAGCTACAACCCTTAATTATTTTTATGAAAATATCTCTGGATGCTAAATTCTCAAACACCCACTTTATATATAATTATAATCATAGTAACTTTAGTCTGCTATATGAGAGTCTTAAACAGATTTATTTCTTTGAATATTTATCTTGCTTTTCAGTATAAGTGCATCTATCCCCAAGTTGAAAAAAGGTTAATTGCAAAGATATAATTTAAATTGCCTTCTTCAATAAGACTGATCTAGACATTCGGAAAAAAAAATAAACAATGTTTAATACTAGTCTTCGATAGAATTGCTTGAGAATCTAGCCATCTCTACTTGCCTTCATCTAAAAATTAAGTTAAAATTCTCTGCATTTTGGAACACCATATGTGCAAATATATGTATGAAATCTGTTATTTTAATATTATTGAGGTTTCTCATTGGCAACATGTCCTGCTGAAAGATTGTCCTCATTTTTAGATTGGTAAATCTTTAATAACTCTGCAATTCCCACTTTAGTGTAAGCGTTTCAGTTGAAGAAACCAACTAACTGTACTCTTGTCCATATAATTGGCCTCTTGTTGTTCATTAGAGAAATTTGCACATTAGGTCCTCTCGGTTGCTGTGGAAATTGATTACCATTCCTATTTAACTTTATTATAAGCAAGACGCCAGCCACATATGCAATTATTCATTGACGGTAAATCCAGTAATAGGTAAATTACCAGAAAACAGTCTTTGAAATGATATTTTTGGTTTGATTTTTAAAGTGTCTCTATTAAATGGTGGTTCTTCCTTTTAGTCTTAATAAAGCAGATACAGAGAAGGAAGGCCATTTTATAGAAGATATATATTTTGGGGAAAATGTGAAATGATCAGAACAGCTTTTGAATCTAGAAGAAAGATGCTTAGTACCTAGAATTTATCTCAGCAATAGCAATCGTATAAGCAATTATTTTTATACCATCACAGCATAGTATCAGTAGTGATAGACTCTTAGTTCCTCTTGTCTAGAAGACAGGCAGGATGACAAAGAGAAAAACTTCTTCACAAAAAGAAACTTCTTCAGAATAGGAAGTAAAATCAGCAGGAACTGAGAATGTTTTGGGTAATGCTCACTGGTTGTCAATTTGATCAAAAGAGAAACTGCAACAAACTTTCCCTGTAATCATGACATTCACTCTTCAGACGTCTTGAAAGCAAAGGAAGTTTGATGTCCCCAGTTGGTAGAATTTTACCTTTTATCAGCACAAATTAAGCCCTCATCAAATTAAAGATTCAGGGACTTTTGCAAAATATTGAACTCCAGTAACCTCAGAACCATCCAGAAGGTCCTTAATGGGCACCTTGCAACTTCCTGCCCATCATCTTCTTGGTTCAATGATCACACGCTGATTATCTCGGAGCAACCTGAGAATCTCTGAATGTTGACCTCCTGAATGAAGACCATCTGGCGTGGGCAGAGATTTCCCCAAAAGAAAAAGACCCGACTGGACTGGGTGATTTTATAGTCTCATTGACAAATTTAATTGGGGATAGGTGAGCATCTTTTTCTGGCATTTAGGAAACATTTGGTAAGCACTTGACCTCACCAGATCTTCATTTTTAATCTCACATTTGTTGATGGAAAGCCAACTGTCTGAACACTCAAAGGAGATTGTTTTCTGAGCTTGAACCAATCAAAGCATGGCGGTGGGGCCTTTGGTCATCTGGTCATTGCATGCCACTTGGTGTTGCTGATGTGTCTGTGGTATGTTCTGGATGGGACAGGTCCATCACATCAGCTTGATGAATGGCTTGCTTGAATTAAGCCTGGGGGCAGGCTTCTCTTTATGGACTGGCTCTTGTTTTCTTTGTGTATTATGACTTGGTCGTTGTTGCATCTTACGGCAGCCAAACTGGGAGGTGGGGAGGGGGAGGATTCCCTGTGCAATGAATTGTGCCACAAATATTTGGGAAAATACGTATGATGTGTACATAGCTTTGAAGAAAATGTTATCTCGCCAAAAAGACAGACATTTGTCATGCTTGTCCTGCTTGCTAACACTCTAACATTCCCTAATGATCAGTGCATGGAAATGTCCCTCCACATGAGAGCAGAAAGTAGCTAGGTACAGACCAGGTAGAGAAGAAAGCAATACAGAGTATTTCACTCTGAAATTTCATCACAATCTGATTGCACTGATAGTTACCAGGGGCCGTTTCTCCTTTCACATAAAATATGCATTTCTTTTAAAGATCCCCAAATGCCAAGAAGCTTTTGCCATATAATTGTAGCCCCAGGCCATCCAGGTGTCTCTAGGCTGAGCAAAAGGGACCCCGAGCAACAGAATTTTGTTTTAATTTATACCTTTTTTGTTTGTTTTTTGAGACCTTCAAGTTTTATTGCCAACATCATATTAGACTGTACTAAATTGTACAGTATTGGCTGTATTAAATTGCTATTTTTGTGTGACAAAAATGGTGGAATCTTGGCAATTCCATATAGCTCAACTTGATAGAAACCCAAGTAAAATGCCATAATATTAATTGTCTTGCTTTCTGTACACCTGAGTGCACACACCTGTCACCTGTGCCTTAGGGTCTCACAAAGGATTCATAAGGGTATCTAGGTACATCCTCATACAAGGAGGCCAGGGTTTATTAATTTCGAGCAGTCACAAGCCATGTGCTAGAACATCACTTAAATCTAATACAACCTTTGAATAAAGGATTCTATTTCACAGATAAATAAATTCATATTTTTTAAAACTTAATAGGGATGATTAGGCATATCTTTGGGTTCATGGAGGATATGGTCTACTGTTATTTAAAAATATATAGGTGATATAGATTAATACCCACGTGTACATACATAGATGGGTGGATGGATAGAGAGATAGATATATAGGTTAGTGGATGAGTGGAAAGAAAGAAGAGAGGGAGGAAGGAAGGAAGGAAAGGAAGAAGGGAAGGAGGAAAGGATCTCCATGCTCTTATAATATTTCATCATAAGCTAAACTACAGGAAATAGAACTAACTAAATCCGTCTGTACAACCTTACCTCAACCTGAACTTAAAAAGCAAAGGGATTTGAGCTGATTTCCATTAGTGTAGGCTACTCCCTATCTATTTTAGGATTTTTTTTTATTTCCTGGACACAGATTAAATAACAGAAAAATGCTGTGGTTAAAACAGGCAAAAAATTACATTTAAAATGATATGCCATTTTATTTAGAGTCCTTATCCAATGATCTATACTAGAAATTACAAGGTTGTCACTACATGAAGCCTGTGAGCATCCCGAATGGAAAACTGTATTTACCATTTAAGGGTCTTTTATAGAAAGGTGAATTTTTTTTTAAGAGAAATTGTACCTTATAGACTTGGTGATTTTCCTTTTTTGGCCATGCGGTAGAATACAGAAAGTTTAATGTGCGGATAACGTGGAACCCGTAACGAAGGTAGACAGTGCAGGGAAGACGAAGGAGGAACACCGCCTTGCTTTCTCCGTTCCTCTTATCTAAGCCCAGTCTGATAGGGCTGAAACTATTTTTGCCTAAAAAGCAGCAGCAAGCCCTTGTACCTATTCTTTGTGATGTGTGCAAGGAGAGATGTCAAGATCTAATTCTAGTGCTTGGTTTAGAGCAGTATCTCCCAAGGCCAGTTTAAGACCTGGCAGCCACCTTTGATGACATATTTACTGGTTGGTTTACCAAGACAGAAGCACACGGATGATGGAATATGGTTGTCAGCTCTCTTTTCCAGGAAACAGGCTTTAACCGTTCTTCCTTCTCATGTGCTGCTAAAAATAGATGTAGTTTATAAAATTACAACAGTAGCAAAAGGTAGCTTTGTTTTCTTTTATAATCAGTTTTGTTTTTAATGCTCTTACTTGGCAAGGTAGACATTGGCAACTTTATGCTAGATTCCCTATCACATTTTATTTACCTTTTCAATCTTTTTGGAGAAATCTACTCTTGGAAAAATGTAGTGAGAGCATTGTAAAACTTCGTGATGCCAAGGGTGGTATTTTCAAACCAACAAAGAGCTAAGGGTGTAGTTCATGGAGGTTCCGAGGAATAGCCCACGGCATCTCCCCAGTTGGGATCAGGATCCGGAAGCAGGAAGGAGCGATTCTGGAGTTAGATTCTACACTGTTGAGTCAAAACATGGCAATGAGCTGGGATCATTTCTCTAGACCTTTCCTGATGGTGCTTTGTTGAAGTTGGTCTTCCTCTTAGTTTTTTTTTTTTTTTTTAAATCTCTTCTGTTATTTTCACTCATCTTCATGAGGTCTCCTGGCTTCTGCAATTTAAAAAAAAGACAATCTGTCAAGTTGTAACAAGATGTAGCAGAAATGAGTCACTAATGTCTTTATTCATATCCTTCTGTGCCACAGTGTCTAGAAAAGGCTGTCCACGTTTTTATTAGAACTCTAGGTCGAACGTCTGTGTGTGTGTGTGTGTGTGTATATAGACTCTTCTTTTATTTTTATTTATCCTTATTTTTCTTTCTTATTTAAAGTTCAGTTTCTTAACAGATTCATTTGCTTTTTTCAGTGATTCGGAGCCCCCTCAGGAAGAGAAAGTAAAACTCATTGTTCCAGACAGCTTTAGGCTAACTAGAAAGAAACACGTATGCCTGTGAGATTCCCATTACAAAGCACGCGTGCCAGACAAAAATACATTTCTTTAATAAAACTTCCGGTATATATGGTAGTGCTCCCTTTGAAATGGTTCTGATTGGGTATTCTCCAAGAAAAAAAAAAATATGATAATTGTATTTTCTCCTGACCTGCTCTGTAGATTGTCACTAATTTCATTGACAGCAATTGAGATGGCTCTGAAATAGTGAAGAAGGGAATGTGTAGCTCTTGGCAGTAAGTGGCATCCCTGTAATGTTTGAACTTGGGTTTATGGATGCCAAGCTCTCAGTGCTAAGCAGCAGTGTGGCTATTACTGATAGATATGTTTCCTGAGCTGCTTTTATTTTTAATTTATAGACATCACATATATACATATACACATTAAGAGAAATAGTGCTCAAGTTTTTGTTTCAAGAACTAATTGCCTTTGGTCCATAGTCTATGATGGCTTCTTAACAACTGTTATGCTCTATTGGATGAATATGTAATGGAAGCAGTTTAAAAAAAAAAAAGAAAACCAGAGAACCAATCCTATAATAGTCAACAGACTGGACCAACAAGGAGTTGGGGAGATATTAAAGGAATTTTCAAACCCAACAAACCATGGCTGTCACAGCCGCGTGGATAGACACTTTTGCCAGGGACAAGACAAGATGTAACAACTCCTTTGGTCATGTCATGGCCTAATTGCACACTTTTCAGGTTGCAGATCATTGACTTGATAGGCCGCAGAAAAG
Organism: Indri indri; assembly: GCA_004363605.1. Lineage (NCBI taxonomy): Eukaryota > Metazoa > Chordata > Mammalia > Primates > Indriidae > Indri > Indri indri. Next base: position 104,191 of record RJWJ010000161.1, read on the forward strand.
CAAATAAAGTCTATCTTTTAAGTAGCACCATCAGAGCCCGTGGGCTGTGAAGAGTTTAGAGGGAAGTGTGAGGAAGCACTTTCCAGAGGTCAGTCTGTTGAGAACATGCACGCAGAGGCCTGTAATGAGCCATTGCCGTGGCAGATAAAGAACCCCCCTCCCAGGCCGGGCGCGGTGGCTCACGCCTGTAATCCTAGCACTCTGGGAGGCCAAGGCAGGAGGATCGTTCTGAGCTCAGGAGTTCGAGACCAGCCTGAGCAAGACCGAGACCCCGTCTCTACCAAAAATAGAAAGAAATTAATTGGACAGCTAAAAATATATATAGAAAAAATTAGCCGGGTATGGTGGCACATGCCTGTAGTCCCAGCTACTCGGGAGGCTGAGACAGTAGGATTGCTTGAGCCCAGGACTTTGAGGTTGCTGTGAGCTAGGCTGACGCCACGGCACTTGCCCCAGGCAAGAGAGTGAGACTCTGTCTCAAAAAAAAAAAAAAAAAAAAAAAAGACCCCCCTCCCGGAAGACAGGATTCTAGGAGAATACAAGAAGAGAACACACACAAGACGGAATGTTAGCTCAGGGAGCACTTGTACATGTAGCACATATAAAAATGAAACCCCATCACTTCTTTGCCTTGGTTTTTCTTGTTTGGCTGATTGGGTTTTAATTACTCATTTATTTAGTCCTTAGCGGGTATATGACAGATGCTGTCTTTGGGGATAAGGTGGAGCTTTTTTGCTAAAAAGGTCTAGTATTTCCTATAAAGTTATCAGAGCAAGTTCCGACACTATACCTATGGACACAGTTGAATTCTTTTCCGGAAGAACTGATTTCTATTTCAAGATGATCTCGAATGCATGGGAACAGTCATGAGGCAGAAATAAATGGCTTCTTTTGATTTTTCTCCTTGGCGTGAAGCACAACAATTGATTCCTCTGGAATTAGACGCTCCTCAAAATTGTGGTGCATTTTGTATTTAATTAACACAACATTTAGAGGAGGGACTCCAGTCAGGGTTTGAGGGGCTGGGGGTTTGTTGGGCAAGAGCTAGAGAGAACCTCTATCAGGAATAACTACTCACTTTTATCATTGTTTCCAGGCTAATTCTTTCTGTGTTATGATGTATGACTGTTCAAATAATAAACTTACTTAATAAATTAATTTCAGGGAGGTGAAACATAAAGCCAAACATCCTTTTCTCTTAATTAACTATTTAGATGGAAATGCTTTGGCCTAAAATAATAAAAATAACACCACACGTCTGAGAACCTTAATCAGTGGTTCCCACTAGTTTTGCAGGCCTGGAATTCTTTTAGTTGGAAAACTAAGATTGTTCGATGCTTCCAGCAAGCAGCCCCTCCGTCCTTGACTCCTTTCGCCATTCTGATTTTGTCATGTAAAATTTTAGAGTGCGTTCAAAGATGAAGAACTTGTTTTCTTCACCATTTCTACGTCGTTAGAGGGTTTGTGGATTGCTCCTGCTAAATAGATGATAAGCCCAGGTCGTAGAGGTGGGAGATATTTTCAAAATTCATCCTGGAAATACCAGCTCCATTGCTTTCCCAGAATGATAGTTTCCACACTATTCGTTTTTATTTTCTTCAATTTCTCACTCCCAAACTTAAAATGCACGAATAAAAGGGGGAAAAAGTGATTACCTTATTCTCTTCCGAAACTTCAAGATGGGACTGGGTCATTTTAAAAGTCTTAAGAGCCTTGCTATACAAAGTGTGGTTTCCAGGCCAACAATATCTGCCTCCCCAGGCACTTGCGAGAATGCGGAATGTCAAGCCCCACCGCAGCCCTGCCACATCGGAACCTGCACGTTCCAAATTTCAGAGTGATTTGGATGAAGTTTGAGAAGTGCTGCTTTAGAGAACAAGCTCCAATTCTACCCTAGTGTACAGTAAATAATGTCGACACAGGGTTCTCCCTCCACAAACCTTGCAGGATCTAAGAGGATTTGTCTTTGCAAATTATTGGGTTGGCCATTGCCTACCTTCTCCCCTTCCTCAGTGAGAAAATAAGAGCTGTCCATGGTTAGGCATCCCTCTAAATCAATTCTGTGCTGACTTCTTCCCTCAACTGGCCCAGGCTCACAATTCTTTCTTTATCCCCCAAAGATCCATGGGTAGAGAAAGTGATTTTGTGCTAATAATCTTGTTGATTTCATAATAGATTCACACTAACATAAAATGGACCCTGGGAGAGTCCCATCTGATCTATCTTAACTTTATTGATCCTCAGTTTTTTCATACACTAAATGAGAGCATAATCCCAAATTAGAGTCAGAAAGAGATGAAGAAGGTAAACATTATTAACTGAAAGAGGTAGTACAAATGTTGCCGAATGACAGATGTTTTAGAGTGCATGCTAGGATTTGTAAGCATTGAGTACATGGGGGCAGCTGCAAGTAAATTAAATGCATTTAAAAGTGCAAGGACTTTTGCAGAGTAGGCAGTTTCTAAGACCCACTGTAACACTAACATTGTGGGAATCTGTGCCTTGCTCAACAGCCCAGGACTTACAGGTGTCTGGGCTGTGTCAGGGTTTGGAATAGGATCTTTTAGGCTTACGGTATGTACTCTTTGATTTATATATGCAGTAGGAAATCATTGCTACTGACATATAGAATATAATCCTTTGGCCGGGCGTGGTGGCTCACGCCTGTAATCCTAGCACTCTGGGAGGCCGAGGCGGGCGGATTGTGTGAGCTCAGGAGTTCAAAACCAGCCTGAGCAAGAGCGAGACCCCGTCTCTACTAAAAATAGGAAGAAATTAATTGGACAACTAAAAATATATAGAAAAAATTAGCCGGGCGTGATGGCGCATGCCTGTAGTCCCAGCTACTCAGGAGGCTGAGGCAGAAGGATTGCTTGAGCCCAGGAGTTTGAGGTTGCTGTGAGCTAGGATGATGCCATGGCACTCTAGCCTGGGCAACACGTGAGACTCTGTCTCAAAAAGAAAAAAAAAGAAAGAATATAATCCCAGATGTAGATTTAGACCAGGGTCTGAATCTCAGTAGAGTTACTTACTACAGGAGTTGATTTGGGCGGCCTCATTGAACTGTTTGATCTTTACCTGCCTCATCTATAAAGTGTGAGTGATGGGTGGTCATCGCCTCTTTGGGTTGTTGTGAGAATTAATTGTGGTCATGAACAGAAAGCCCCTCAAATAGAACCTGACACTTAGTAGCCCTCAGGATATTAGTAGTAGTACAAAGTAGTAGCAGTAGTAGTAGTAATAGTAGTATCAGCATCACTGAAGGATGGTTTTTTTTTTTTTTCTTTTTGCTCTTGATTTTTTTTAAAAAAAAAGGATTTTCCTGCGGAAACGGGTTTTAACTAAATAATTTTGTTTTTGTTTTTAAATCTTGACTTCCACCCCAGGAATATAAAAAAATAGGTTAGGCAAAAGACATGGGGAACCATGGGACCAAATAGCCTGTCCTCCCTGTTCATCCTCTTCCTTGGACATTAATTCTCTTTTCTGTCCGGGGAGCAACCCAGGCTACCCAGACACATTAGCTTTGTAGGAGAAATGACCAGCCTCCCAGTGTAAACCCAGCCCCAAATTGCCACTGCCGTAGACTTTTGTAAAACCAGTTGCCTCTCTAGTTCTGGATAAGGAGAGAAATAGAATTTGTGTCCTTTGTATGCTGAGTCTACACGGCAAAAGGAAAAAAAAAAAGCACATTTTTTTGTCCCAATAAAGTGATTTTACATTCCTTGTCTCATTCAATCTGCATAAATGGTCATGCACTCTTTTATCCCCATTTTCCAAATGAGGAAACTGAGGCCCAGAAAGGTGAAATGATTTTTTGAGTAGCATGTGGCTTGTTTGTGACAAGGCATGGCTTCCAGAGTCATGATTAGTTAGTTCTCTTTTGCCTGAGCCTAGAAAAGAAGTAGAGAGGGAACTAGGGAGAATTTTAAATATTGGGGAGGCCTGAAATGACAAAAGGAAACTGTTCTCAAGGTCTCCGGGTAGTGGAGATGTACTTGGATTTGAATTTCCAAAACCGAGAGCTTTTATGGTAGGATATTCAAATTGGGGACAGATTCACAGCCCTTATCTCCTTTTGCATTGGAGGTTTTTTGTTTGTTTTTTTTTTTAATGTGTGCAATGTTAGCAATAGGACCTGTGCCTAAATGTTTTTAAATGTATTTTAATATATTTTCCCCTTTTCAAAAAAGAATCAGTATAGATCCTTTTAGAGCATTTTATAGTCAATCTATTTGGTTATTTGCTTGCTTGTTTGTTTATCCCCTTCCTCATTCTATAGCTTGCCACAGCCTATTGAACTACTTATGATACCAGGCTAAAATATGAACAAAAATAATAGGGCAGGACAAATACATGAATCTGAATGGGGTTTGCACCATTCTGGAAGCGTATTAGTACTGCATGTGGAAAGGGAGGTAAAATACTGATTATGAGCAAGTGCCCCTATCTAGGTGATAAAACTGACATGTAAATTAGATTATGAGCTTCTGGACAGGCAAGCCCAATACAGATACTCCACAGTGATTTAAAGGCTGTGAGTACTGCGTCAGACCCCCAGGCTTAGCTCAGTGCCTGCTATGAGGCAAACTCCTCATTTACTGTCTGAGGGTTGAATGAATGACATGAGTAACTATTTAGCGAAGTCAGCAATAAGAATTTTAATAGAAGCATCTTATTCCTGAATGTTATGTTTAATAGTCAGAAAACACTCATGGCTGAATAACATATGCCCCTTCCAGCAAGTTTTTAAGATGAGTAATAAGAATAACCTGATTATTGTGAATTTCCACCTTAATTGTACATGCATAAAAGGAAGCTTCCTGGTAAACATAGTTATAAAATTATTACTAATTATAAATAATATATAAAATTACTAGGATACATTATAATTACCAATACTTAAAACAATAATTATAAAATGTTAAAATCAAGCTAGCGTCATTTACTTTAAACCCAGGAGACACAAGTCTCTGTTTCCTGCAAAAGCAGGACACACATGTTCAGAGTATTCATACACTGAGAGATGAGTTCTCCATGCTGACAGGTTAGCATCACCTGAGGGGCTTTTCAGGCATTACCTGTACATGGGAACCACTCTCAAAGATTCTGACTTAAATGATTGGTGAATGGGTCTGATCATTGGTATGTTATTTTTTTAAAATCCTAGCTGAAATTTTTTGTTAAAAAACAAAATCCTAGCTGGGCAGTCAGGGTTGAGAACCTCTGCCTTAGAACCAATAGATACCCCTGAACCTACAGGTAGAATGACTTTGTCTCACTACTGTCTTGGGGCATTTTGGCTAATCTACCAGGCCAGAAGGCTAACTTCTTGGGCTGTAGGGATTTTCTAGTGGATGTCCTCGGAAGGGTTTAAATGCACATCTCTGTGTGTGTGTGTGTGTGTGTGTGTGTGTGTGTGTGTTAGGTTCAACATTCACAGCATTGGATACAAGAAGAATCTTACTAGGAATGATACCGATCCCGGGTTTTATTTAACAATAGTGATATAACAAAATGAGAGGCCAAAGAATGAGAATTGACCCAGAATTGTTAACAATGAAACTGAAAACCAGTATTATGTTTAATGCAGGGAGCATTGACCGTCTGGCCTTCCACTTGCCTGTACCAGAATTTTGCTCTGTGACTTGAGAGCTAGTTTTGCACATTCCCTCCAGCAATACTGGCTGGCTACTATTTTTAATTGACTCTTAGAATTCAGCCATGGGTAATTTTTAGAAGTAGAAGAAGATTGCAAAGAGATGAGATTTAGCCTAAGGAAAAAAGTGGAATATGAGAGTGTTCTATGGCAGTCTATAGGCCTAATTTAAATGTACCACCAGCTGAGGCAGATATAGATTCTAGATGGTTGACCTATGAAAACCGTCTTTAAGGAAGTCTGGTGATATAAGAATAAAAAGAAAGACCATGGCATATGCTATTCTATCATGTGGAGTTGTAGTTAAAGCAGAATATACTTATACTAATCTCTCTCAAACCTCAATCATATAGTCAAAGAGAAATCCAAACACTGTATTATTTTGTCTCAGAGGACTGGAAGATTCAGAGCAATTTTAAGAAATTCCTCCATAGAGACATCACACCCATTGCTGATTGAATACCCTGTATGTGAATGACTCTATTGCTCCTAAGCAGAACCTTAGGGTCTTGAGCCAAGCCAGCTGTGTTCAGATTTCACCTCCACTACTTAGCAGCTTGCTCACATTATACAACCTTTCTGTGCCTCCGTTTCCTCATCTATAAATATGGAGATGGAAAGAGGGATTGTAAAAAAAAAAAAAAATTAATACATAGGTATGACACTAGGCAACTTCTTGACATAGATAAGAGCTCAATTAATGTTAGGTAGTAGCCTTTGCAATCAACATTCCCAAGAGTCAAGACAAACGTAGCCTTTCCGTTGTCCTTGATCAATGGCTATTTCTTTATTTTTCATAAATTAGCAATTTTCTCTTCTCCCACAAAGCCTTCCCAAGTCAAACAATATTCCTGGGAAAGGTGAGCTTTGCAAAGAAAATGAGAATGAACTTGCAGATTTCTCAGCAAGATTTCCCAAACTACTTCATGGTAAGAAGTAGCTGTAGCCATGGTTCCCTCATTAGGTACACCCGCTCTCTAGAGCACAGTGAGAGTCGTGTCCCCTTGAGCTGGTCAATAGCCAGGTCTGGGCTCTTGTTAAATGTATAAATTACCAGATCTCTCTCCTGGAAATTCTGATTGAGGTGATCAGGGTCGAAACCCAGGAACCTGCTTTTAACAAGCGTTCTAGGTGATCTGATGCTCACTAAAGTCTGAGCAAAAAATTAAAAAGAAAGTATTCAAAGTGATTCTTATCTTCAGGGAAGTTTTAGAAATGTTGGAGTAGAAGGAGAGGTTGAAAATAGGAGTTCGTGGTAGAAGAATTGGTAAAGACAGAATTAGATGAAGACTCAGAAGGAAAAATGGAAAGACTCATACAAGGATGATCTTGAGTACGTCCATAGGAAATGCTATAGTAAAAGGAAGAAATGGGGAATCAAATACAGAGAGTGTGACATGATAGTCACCGTGGGCCAGCTTCTCTGTCAGAATGAGGTTTAAAGTCAGTTCTCCTAGCAGGCATCTAGAAAGTAACCTTTCCTGGACACAGTATCCAGTTGCTGTGGTTGCATTCTCAGAAGTCTAAGTAGCAAGGTTTCTCTGGAGGCCAAATAGAAGTCACAAAAAGAAGCTAAAGTTGCTGTGAATTCAGTGATTCAACTCCCTTACCACTCTACATTTGTGCTGTACCACTGCTGCTCAGCTCTGGCCACATGTTAGAATCGCCTGAAGAGCATTTTCTAAACTGCTGCTTTCCAGACCCTACCCTGATCAGTTAAACCAGAACCCACAGGGGTGAGACCCAACCATTACCACGCTTTGAACTTCTCTCTGGATGCAGGGAGTGGCCAAGGTGGGAACCATTCAACTAGACAGGTGGTTCTCAAACTGAGAACAGTAGCACGTTAAAAATCACCCGGAAGTCTTTGACAACTGGTAATGCCTGAGACCCACTTACAGGGGTCTCCATTTAATTGGCTTTAAGTGCAGCGTGGTCACCAGAAATTTTAGAAGTGCACCAAATATTTACAATTTGCCACCAAGGTTGATAACTACTCAGCCAGACTTTTGTTATCATCAACCACCAAGGAGCAAATCAGTTTGCTGAAAATCAGGTTCATTTTGAAGTTCAAATCCTTGGGTCTGTGTTGAGAATAAACGGCACACAGGGGTTAGCAGAAAGGCACAGACCCTGGTACAGCCTTCTTTCTCCTCTTGCAAGGTGGCCACACTGTGCAGAGCACATCTGCATTGCTCTGATCATTTCATTTTTCCTAAATTTGTTTGGGAATAGCAGACTTCTCAGCTACATCATTAACCTCCTTGATCATCTCTCTCTCTGGTCATTTGGGGTAAATGGCTTCATAGAGAGGGTCATAGACGATCCATTTATGGGCCTTCTAAGTAATTTGTCTTAAAGTTCAAGGTAGGAGAAACAACTGTAAATAAAATTGGCATGACATAGTTGATATAGACATCAATATGAAATCTGTGCCTTAGACCTCTACCAGAATGCCTGACACGTAGGCCACCCCAACCAGTCCCTGATTTGGCAGATATGTCCTATTAATCACACTTATAGTCAGTCAATGAAAGCATAGTTCAGAGGGAGGGGTGATCACACAGGTTGAATGCATGCAATTAATGAACTCTATAGAAAGGCACTTTTCTGGCTGTTTATGGTGACCTTTCTGGGATGTGATGGGGTGGTTTATGTGGATTAATAAATAAAACAAAAAACATTTATGTAACTCCTTTGGCATTGCTGTAGAGTCCATGGCATAATCTTTTAAATATCACTATTGATAACTCTTTGAGCTTTGAGGTAGATTTGATTTCATAGTCAGAAGTCATCCATGCCATCTGCTTTGTAGAGGGTGAAAGGGAGTAGTCTCTTTTGTTCAGAAACTTGTTCAGGGATTATAAAGACCCTGTGGATGAAAACAAAATCAGAACATATAGGGTACCAAAAAAGAGAAAAACGGAAGGAAGAAAACATAGAAATGGTAGCTTTTTTTTCTTAAGAGTTAAGTGCATAGTCTCAAAAGCATATTTTCAAGGGCACCATCATATATTATAAAATTCTGGAATAATTAAAAAACAGGACTAATATCTTTATAATCATACTTGTAGGTTACATTTTAAAATGTTTTCCTATTCATGCAATCACCATTTTATGTCTGTGTTGGTTACTTACAAATGGCTTTCCTCATGTTTAGCACACTGGACAGTTCCTTAGGGAAAAGACAGCAATGGAAAACAAGCTAGCAATATCTTCTAGGGTTAGGGAGTATGAATTGGATAGGGCAGCCTAACTAGTTAAGCTCTGCCTCGTAGGTATGTGAAGGCCGATTTCAAAGAGCTTGCCCCTTTGGGTAAACCAGCTCGCCACTCTTGGTCATGGTAGTGTTCTTGTGGGCACCATGTCAAGAGAGGTCCTTCGGAGTACTTATTTGGTGTACCTGTGAAAGACCACATCTGTAATTAGGAGTGCCCATGTCTTACTGCCCCTTGTGTACATCACAGGTGAGTAAATCCAAACAAATATCCAACCAAAATATCTCCTTCATTTCCAGGGATATTAATTTTATTGCTCCTCAAACCTAGGGAATCTGAAGCCAGATGTTGATGGGGTTCAAAACGTCTGTGTCAGAGCAAAAAGATAGCAAAATTCCAACGACAGGAACGCATTGTTTTGAGAAAGGTGTTACATGAACTTAGTTGTGACTTTTCTTATGTAGAAGAAAAACATTTAAAAAGAAAATACTACTCTCCCAGCATGTATAATTTTGTTTAGATTTTATTGGTGTGGAAATGACTAGAATTTTCAAACGAATGTTAAATTCTAGGGTAATATTCAAATGGCAGCTCCATTTATATTCCAGGGTGTATCTCTTGCAACAGTGAAACTTTCTTAAGATGTTTTAAGAAATGCTCAGTCGCTAGATACTTTTTGAAGCATTGAAACATTTCAACAAAACCAATCAGACTAAGACCAAAAAAAATGCATTTATCTTGGTTTCGGATGATCCATATGCACAGTAAAATCTAGCAAATGAGAACCCAAAGCCTCTCTAATGCTGCTGTTGAGGCATTTAAGAGCCTAGCTAACCTCGTTGGGCCATTTTTATAATCTCCCTGACACAGACATTCTTATTTCTAGAGAAATAAACAGTACCTCTGAATTAGAACACATTACATCATGGAACTGTCACAGCTGGAAACATCTTAAGAGTTTTATTATCTTTCAGGGTTTACTAAATCAAAGTAAAATAGCATTTTCCCTTTATATTTTCTTTTTCAATACAGCATCATTAAAAATAATTTGGCAAGACAGGGTTTTTTTTTTTTTTTCCAGTTGATGAGTTCTCTTACCTTCTTTATATAGCAAGCCTAGTTTGATAAGGAAATTATTATCCATAACATGGCACCATATAAAATTCTTTTTTCAAATGACAGCATTTGGTTTTCTTTCCTTTTAGAAAAATTTTTGATATTATACTATAATAATAAAGTCTAGAATTTTATAATTTTCCTAGTTAGCTGTAATATATCCCCTTTTTCCTTATCGATAGTCCATAATAATTTTTTTTAATGTAATCTCCTTTTAGCATAGAAATCCATATAAGTACAATTAGAAATGCTCTAGCTTTAGAAACAAATCCTGGCATGATGTTTTTGTAACACATAGTATTAATATTCGGTGCAACAGCTTGTACATGGTCCATATTCTGACATCACCATGATTTCCTTTAAGAGGTCCCCGCATGCCTATTTCACGATCTTTCTAAACTCTCTAAGTCCAAGGTACATCAGCACATTTCCTTGTGACATCCATTCAAACGCAGCCCCCCTCCCCTCATCTGTACACATCAAACCAATTGGCAGAGAGCACATTCCCCCCTGAGCGAGCAGTATTGTGAATTTTATCTTCTCTTCCAGAAATCAGTTCGTCTTCGTTGCAGCAGATGAAATTTCTTGTAACACCTCTGCAGGTAACAAACATTGCTACTTCTTGATGCATCCATCCAAGTCTCAATATCCTTTTTTTTTTTTTTTCCCTCCTCCTTCACATGCTGCAGTTGGTCACTCTAGAAAGTTTAGTTAAGAAATAAAAAAAAAGATTATAGATTTGTAGAGTATAGCTGAAGCCTTCAGGCTCTGCCATATAAGAAGACATTAGGCATTTTGCTAACTTTGATGTTTTATTTCTGGTTTTAATAATACATGGGCCAGAAACGTAAGACTGTGTTGGATGAATCCACAATATAAATCTCATGGTATAATCGGTGCGTTTATGGTAAAATACCGAACAGGGAGATTAGGTACACAGATGTGTGACTTCTGTGGTTTTTGATGTATTATGTCTGGGTTCACAGAGATTGATATGTGAATTATTTGGGATCTTTATGGAATATTATAGGCTGTAAAAGACTGAATCTATAAAGCTAGAGGCATTAGGGAATATAATTATTTCTGTCTCCTAAGAAGGGGATGTTCATTCTATTAGCTAAAGATCCTCTATTTCCTTTCTCTTAAAACATGTCTCAAGTAGCAGGACTTAGAGAGACAGAGTCTTTCATTTTTGAGACCCGGACATTGCAAATTGCATACTTGCATGATATGTCCGTCAAAATAACGCCTGTCTTTTTGCTTTGATGTAGTTCAGAACAGTTAACTTTGAACTTTTATTAGCATGGGATTACTTGATTAAATGCCAAGATAGGTGAGTGCCTTAACTAACACCAGATTTCTTTTGTTTTTCCTTTTGTTTTAGTTTTTGTTTTTAAGCCTAAATTAGGACCAACGCGCTTACCAGGAAATCTTGCCAATGTTTTGCTTTCAGCCAATGAGGGAGGACGTTACCGCTCATCCCTGTGTAGTTGAGCGTGTCCTGACCTTCAAAAAACACACACGTTCAACTGAACCTTACAGACACACACCTGTCTGCTACCTTTTAGCAATGCAGCAGTAAAGGAAGGCTTGTTTGCCAATGCTTCACACCCCGTTAGTCTTTGGTGACAAAGAATGAAAGGGAGGACAGAGAGCTAGGAACGTGCTCCCAGCCCTCTCTTTTCTAAAAGGCAGGGTCAGTTTTATTTATATAGTTGGTCTTAGCATTTACAAGGGTTTCAAGTCTTACCGGGTGAGTTCAAGGGGTACGCATGCTCTCATTTTAAAGCAATGGCACACTCTGTTTCTATAAAACCCCTTTGATGATGCCGTTTCCACTCCTGCTTAACCCCTAGGTCCAAGTATCTCTGCTTCTCACTGTGAGAGGTGGAGACATCCTTAACCCTTCACTAACGCTAATAGTAGAAGGGTGACAGTTAATTGCATTGCTAGGAGTGGCAGGTGAATGTTCCTGGGATTCCAGAGTCATTTTTAACGTGTTCAGAGCCTTAGAATGGCACATGCCAACTAAAGGGAGAGCTTGCTTGGGATGGGAGTATGGGCGGGAGAGAATGTTGATTTTAAAATGTTAAAAGGCATCGTTTGTGGATATGGTGGTATTCCCAAGCTTCTACCTTCGCTGTTAAACCTTGTGCATGTTCCAGTGTGTCTTAGGTTATATTTTGACATCATAGATGACACGTGGAAAAGTTACAACCTAAAAGGTAGATAGGTATTGATTTTATTCCATGACTTAACAAACCCTGCCTTGTAAGCAAGTGATCTGCACACACTATTCCTGAAAGAAGTGACAGAAAATGAAAGTTTGCATGAGTATGGCAAGCGTTTCCATCTACCTTATCTAATTTAGAATGGCTGCTGAGTAAATTCTTAATGAATTGCTATCGATCACATTTCAAATTGAGAGAGAGATCCCTGTTCCTATGATGGCCATATTAATAATATGTTGTATGCTTCATAAGGTTCCATTTGAACTCTGAATTTTGAATCAAGCATGAAAAAGGAGATACCCGTATCAATCAAATGTCAGATTATCTTCCAGCCAATCCACCCTCCCCATAGAGTGAAAATGAAAAATAAGAACTGCTCGGTCAACAAAGGTCATGACTCCTGGTTTCACTGAAAGCCTTCTAGGGCATCGTTTCCTACATGCTGGAAAAACCCCCACTACCCCCAGCCCACATTCTAAACAGCATAGTTTTCAGGAGTTCTCACCTTATAAAAACCAACACTCCGCAGGGCAGGTCTATTGATACCTGATATCTACTGGACATCAGGATTTGACAAAAGGCAAGTTCTGTATTTTTAAGTGGAGAAAGAAATCAACAAGATGCTTAAAATCTTAGTTTGGGGCTTGATGGATTTTATCTCTGAAATTCTTATAAAAACACATTACTGTCACAATGCTGTCAACAGTGGACGCATGCCCTGGCCAGTTTTGTCTGTGGCTTAGGGTGGAGATGGCGAGATGAAAATCATCAAACAATAGCACTTCAGGACTTTTCTTTCAGTTCCCCAAGGAATTGGGATTCTTTTGTAGCGAATGCCAAAATGTCTATTTTGCTTTTGCTAGCCACATCAATGGTTTTCATTAGCATTTGTGGCCTATGAGACTGTATTTACAGGGACATTTTTCTTACTCGATTGCTTGAACAGTGGTATTCATTGTTTTGTGTTTATTTTGTTTTGGTTGCTCCTGAGGGACACGTGCTTTCTTGGGTATCACTGGAGTCTGGCCTTTTAACCATAGGGCAGAACACCACCTGGCGCGTCCACCTTGCAGACTTGAATAGTTTCTCATTCTGGTAACGTTAAGAACCTGTGCTGAATTGGATTCTGCAAGATATAGCAAAGGGGGGGAAATGATTTTTCCTTCTTTGTAGACTGGAGGTCTTCCTGCCTCTGATTCCTTAGGACTTTTCCAGGATGGGCTAGGGATTGTAGTGGTGGTAGAAGATGGGTCTTGTATGAGAATGGAAGTTGAAAAGCAAGTTACTTATTTTGATGGGTGGCTGGAAATTCATGTCAGTTGGTTAATATCTATTGAATCACTGCTGTGTATCAGGAACTATTCTAAGCCCGGGGGACACAGTAGTAAATAAGTCAGGATAAGCCCTCCATCAAAGGGCTTCCATTTTAGTGGACAGCAGATCCCAAACCCTGTATATGAATAAGTATATGCTTGCATAGGAAGTTATGCAATAGCTGTAATGAATCAAAAAGCAGGGAAGGGCTAGAAAGTAGGGTATGATGTTATTTTATAATGGATTTGGTGATCAGAGAATGCCTCTAGAAGCAGGTAACATTTGAGCAGGGATCTGAATAAAGTGAAGACGTGAGCCAAGTAACATGCAGCAAGTGCAAAGGCCCTGTGGTTGAGGCATGCTTGAGGTTTCCAGGAGTAGGACATCCAGTGTGAACAGAGCATAGGAGTACAGGTGAGTATTTTAGAGATAATATCTGGGAGGTATCCTGGGGGTCAGAGCAAGTTAGGACTTGTAGGCCATGGGAAATATTTGGCATGTGTGATAGGAAGGTGTTGGAGGGTGAGTGACTTGTTTTTTTAAACGATCAGTTGGACTGCTTTGTGGAGACCAGCCTGCAATATTGCAAAAGCAGACGAAAGGGCACCAATTGGGAAGCTCTTGCAGCTGCCCTGAGAGGGGTGACCATGGCCTCTCTGGACAGCTGCAGATGGCTATGGAATGGGTTGCTGAGATGTGGTTGTCTTTGATGGGAGAACAAACAGGATATGCTGGCAGATTAGAAATGTGCAAGGTCCAGGCTGTGTTAAATGTCCACTCCCTCCCTCTTGCTCTATCAGTTATTTCCGTGGTGTGTCAAGGCTTTGCTGAATTCCTCAAGGTATAATAAGTTGCTATTATTTATTGAGTAAATTTCATGTGCTAGCAAGTGTGATAAATTATATATAACAGCTGAATGAGGTAGGTGTTATCATCTCTGTTTTGAAAAGCAGGAAAAAAAAAAAAAAGTAGTATGCTCAGGCCCAGAGAGGTTTGGTAACTTCCCTACAGTCACACTGGAGTCCATGTGATACCAAAGCTCTTTCCACGGAGTCACACTGTCCCCACGCATGCTGCTATTTCCCTGACCTTGGAACATTGACTTTCTGCCTCCAGAAGGAATTCTGCTTTCTCCAGCTGTGTTGTCTTGCTTCTGGAACACTAGTACGTGTGAGTTGGAGGACATGGTTAACATTTCGAGGGGACTGCAGCACACCGGATGGTTTCTTAAAGTCGTCCCCTTCAGACGGCAGGTGTATGTTTAGTGCTCCTGTGTGCTGGGCACTGGCTCAGGTGTAGGGATGGAGCAGATGCCCGGTTTCAGGGAGCATGTTTTGCATTGAGGGAGATGGGTGGCTACACAGATAAAGTGTGTTCCAGGTCAATTCGCCAAATGTCTTTTTTTGCTGAAAAATCAAACAACCTATTCCCTGAAAACCACCAGACAGACAGTTTGAACCAGTCGTTTTTTGCCACAAAAATCCAAGGTGGAAAGCTCCCAGCCTCCCCCCACCCCGTGTGTGTGCTGGGGGCAGGTGTAGGCTGGGACCCTCTCCAGCAGCAAAGCCTGCTCCCTGCCAGGACCCAGAGTGGTGATCAGAGAAGCTAGCCTGGGGCCACATTCCTAGTTCCTGATGAATATCGGACATGGCCGGGTGGGGGTCTGCGAAAAGGCCTTGGCCAAATGAACCCATCTGCAAAAGCTGCTGAAACTGTTCCCCATGGGACAGGCTGCTATGCACGTTATGCAGCCAGTTCAGGGGCATAAGGCGGGGGGCGGTAACCCTGACCCCCTCTTCTGCCCTTCAATCCCTACTTCTGAACCTGCACATAAAACTGCATTATATTTAGAAGAAATTTCCAAATTGGCCATTCTTCTAATTGATCCTTTGGTGAGTCTCATCTAATTGTCTTCCTGGTGTGTTGGTGATCTGATTATTCAGCAAGGTTGTCATGCAGCAAATTGATTTGTGGTTAATTGGTCTGTTTCCAATACAGTGCGATGGTTATTATAATAGGGGAAGTTCAGGGAGCTGAGGGAGCCTATAACCAAAGGATCAACATAGTTCCAAGTTATGTTACATGCAATAACAACACCCTATAAAAATTAAAGATATTTTAATTTTTACAAGTAAACTGCTAAAGATATCAAGGTATGTCTGAATTAGGCTGAGTGGAAAAGTGCTGTAGCAGTGCAGAATTAAATAGAACAATGGTTCTCAAATTTTAGAGGAGTCCATAAAAATTCACCTGGAGAAATTTGTTACAAATGCAGAGTCCATCATCTGCCCCTGCGATACTGAGTCCCAGGTCTGGAGAGGGAGCCTGACGATCTGCAGGCTCATGAGGGATATAAACACCCTGCCATCCCCTACGTGGCTTCAACTGTAGGTGGGGCGTCATGGCGATTTCAAAGCACAATGGGAACTTCTCAGTGATTGTGGTACAGCAGTAGTAGACACAAAATGAAACATTTTCTAAGAGGAAGGTAGTTTCGAGTTTTGCATCAAAGAGAATGTGCCTATAGCTCTTTTATGAGAGGTGGCCTTCCAGAGCAGGGGGAACTGCATGTTCCCCAGCAGGACATCCAGTGCTCTCTCAACTCCCAGGGAGGGGTTGCGACCCTGCTCTGATGAATCCAGAATCAAGGTTCTTACCTCACATCTGCTCTGTTGGGATTCAGAATAGGAGGAGGTTTTTCAGCGACACAGAGCAGAGGATGCCATCTGCTTGCCATGGGTAAAAAGGTCTTTGCCTTTTGGATTCCATAGGAGTTGGATTGATGTGTGACAGGACCCTTGTGCATAAGCAAGGTCGGTGGCTTTCTGTCCTACTTCTTGGGGGGAAAATCACAGGGCAAGCTAAGGAAGTAAGCAGAAATCACAGTCAGAAATTTCAGAGCCAAGTAGAGATGATTCCAGGTTGTTCATCTTGAAGAATTTTGCTGTATTTGGAGCTGTTTTCTAGGTGTTTACAGTTACAGGACTAGTTCTGTTACTCTAACCTTTGAGAAGACAAGGGCTTGGTCACCCCCATGGCTAACAGATGTGTAAGTCATTGCCCAGAGAAAAACTAAGAGGTGGCTACAGTAGTCACAAAGGAGTATTCCTGCAGTGAACATAACTGACCCACTGAGCTAGGAGGCCCATTGTTCTCAATTCTTTTCAAATATGTCCAAGTAATTCTCATCTTAATATATTTGGGAGGTTTTTTTTCTTTCCTATTACAGCAAACCAGGATGTGTAGCCCAAGCTCTTGGGAATCCTCCCAAAGGATGAAACACTGAATGGCACCAATTGTCCCCGCATGGTGGGCAGGGATAGTCTGTCCCCAAATCTCGGTCATTGTCTTCTCACACGTGCACACAGTATTGGCCCAGACCTTAGAGCCTGAAAGTTATGGGGTTCTGAGCTTTGAAAACAGACTTAACACCCTGCACATTTTGTGTCATCTGCTAGATGTTTACATGCATAAAGGTAAGAGACTGACTGTTCATTTCAGAAATCTACTGAGGTGTCCCAAGCCAGGAATTTGAAAGATCTTCTGTGGGATCCCACAAGCTGAGGGGACCTGTCAGATTACAACAGCAAAATGGCCAAGAGATTTGTCAGAAGCCTTGCGGCTCTTTCAGTAGAACTGTGGCATCTCAGTCTATGATGAGTATGGAATGGTATGGAATGGTTGAGTTGGAAAGCATAAATGCCTATAACACTACACTTTATGATCAGAAATGGATTGATTTGTTCTTGGATCAGGGATGGAAGTAATGTCACAGCCAGAGCAAAGCTGAAGGAAGCAGAAACCCATGTGTGGTTTTTTTTTTTTTTTTTCTTCTGCACCGACAGACACTGGCTGTGACTTCTTTCCAGCCACTGAGAGCAGACCAAATATGTATTCTAGATGCATTCCCTCTGGATGGTGGGAAAGGTCCTCAAAACGTGTGATGAAATAGGATGACTATCTGGGCAGGATGAGAATCACTTCTTCTGAGGTGTAGGTTAGGTTCTGATGTCTCCTGTTTACCTTGGACGGGTGGACACAGGGACCATGGAGTGGGCCTGTTGAGGAAAGTGAAAGAAACAGCCCCTAGCTGAACCATGGCTCTGCAAATAGCACACTGTTAGAACCACTGGGTGGCCCAGTGGTAAGAGTGTGACTTGAATGGGTTCCTTATCCCAATGGAGGGGCGGGAGGGGGCACTCACTGATCCCTGGTAAGACATCCCATTGTGAATGCATACTCTGCAGTGCACCTTCTTGCTGCAATGGGGCTGTCAAGGACATCGGTGCCACCTTGTGAACTTCCTCTGTCTGCCACACAGGGATGCCCCCCAGCTATCTCTGGGACAGGAGGCCTGGGGAAGAAGTACTAATGGAAGAATAAAAGTTCTCAATTAAAATTTACTCTCTCTATTTCAATTAATTACATTGTTCTTACTGAAATCATGTGACTGTTAAAACCTAGTGTAGCAACAAGACCTATTGTATCTCATTAGTATCCTGCTCGTTTCAACTAGATTTAGAAGATGTTAATAAAAGTGATTTAGAAGATGTTAATAAAAGTAATATTTACATGTCTCAGTAGAAAAAGCACTTTAACAAACACAAGTTCATATTTCCCATTCAACAGTCTGCATACTTATTCATTTTGCTCCAACCTAACCTTAAGTTCAAGTATATCAATTTAAACTACATCTATAACTCACAAATTAGATCTGGACTCTACTCTAAAAGCACCTGTAATTTGATTGCTAGAGCTCCCTGGGATATTAGAAAAGAATCTCGCAGTTGCCTCTACAGACCAAAAGTCTGGCCAGGATTGAGACACTAGTCTGTGAAATACCATGTAAGAAGCCATGTATCATAATCTCCTATATCTGTAGAGGGCTTTAAAATTTATCGGGTTTCCTTTCATGCACCTAATTTGTGAGTGAGGGAGGGCTCAGACTCAGACAGAACAATGCTATTTTACCAATGAGGAAAATGAGGCTCAGAGAAGGTGATTTGCCTGACTCACAGGAGCCAAGGACATTATAAAGGCAGAACTCCAACCTGCATCTCCTCACCCCAAGCCCTTGGCTCTCCCTGGCGCCCCGGGTTGCTAAGGTCAAAAAGGTGACAGTTGAGGCAAACTAGTGAGCGAAGCAGTTTTCTTTCTTTGTTTAGTTTTTCCCTAAAGGGTTTTGATGAGCTCTCAGGAGATGATACACTGTATCTCCAGAGTCCCCAGAAACTTTTCTTCTGAGTGTTTTGCAGGATTTTGAATGTGTCTGGGTGCAGCCAACCCAGAATCATCAGAAAGTGCACGGGAAAGAATCTTTCTACTGAGAGATTCCAGGGATGGGTGTGAGTGTCCTCCCTGCACTAGACAGACACAGCCCCCATGGAGTTCTCACTGCAGGAGTGGGAGAGGTAGAGAGATAAGTGGGCAACATTATTAAAGATTTTCCACCTTACCTGAAGGGCTGGAGACAGCCCTTAAGAAACGGCAGTCAGAGAAGTAGGCATCGCTCTGGGAAGGCGGCATTTGATCTGAAACAAAGGATGACAGGAGGCAGTTCAGATGAAGGGTGATCCGGTGCCAGGACCTTGAGAGAATAGATTTGCAGGTGTGCCTGGACCGCAGGGAGATGAGGATGGAGACAGGGGCAGAGGCAACTCCTGCAAGTTTGGATTTTATTCCAGGGTCAAGGGAAAACTATTGAAGGGAAGTGACAGGATTAGACTTATTTAGATGGAGAGAAAGGATGTATGGATGGGCAGATAGACTTGAGAAATGTAAATGGCTGTTGGTTTGAAGGGGTAAGAGTTGAACAAAGGAAGTGAGATTTAAGGCTGATGATAAGTTGGTTTTGATGAACTACTAAGGGCTTATAGTTAGGATAGTTATAGTGTGCACGGATTGAAGTGGACACATTTAAGATTTCATCCGAAATTGCTGATGGATGGGATGTGGGGACACAGCATCGTGACCTGATTGTAGCGCTGCCGCCCCTCGCCTGCCAACCCCTTGGCCAGGGATGGAGGATGAGCACAGGTCAGGTCCCAGCATGGCCATCCTATGACATTTAACCATCACTGCTCTGCCTTTGGGCTGTGCTCAGCCAACTCTGAGGACATCAGCTTGCCGACATGCCTGGCATTTGTGCTGCAAAAGTAGTGCTCCAGTCCTCATCTTCCCTAATAACCTTGTGTCTAAATTGTAGTGTCACACAAGGGCGTGTTTAGAAATTAGCATTTGAAAAGAAGCCTCCTTGCTTTCAGTTTGAGCTGACATGGTCCCTTTTCCTCTGTGGAAATGAAATTTATTAATCATAATAAAACCATCGGATTCTGAAGGTAGAGGTCACCCTGAGGAGAAAAGGAGCCTGGCTCATTTGTGAAGAATAGTTCAGTGCTGCTGTATTTTCCTTCTGCCTTGGAAGAGAATGTTGCCAAATTATTACCTTGGGTTTTCCGCGAAGGTTGAAACGATGCCCAGTGTTATAGCCTGATAAGGATGTACCATTTAAGTATGCAGTAGGAAGAGGTGGGGGCTATGTTTTCATTAAATACCTTCAGATTACCAGGATGTTGTCACCCCAAAAAAGGAAATTATTACACAGTAAAACCTGTCCCCAAATTTAAAAAATTGTCCTCAATTTGGATGTTGACATTCACTTTGAAGGAACACTATGCCACGGCCTCACTTAATAAATTCTCAACGATTTTCAGTTTGCCTTTGCGGTTTATGTCCTATTCATGTAAGCACCTTTGCCAAATGAAAGTGCATTAACAGTAACCCAGGACAGAGTTGTATATCATTTCCTTACCCCTAGTACTATCCACTTCTAGTTAAGCAAGCAGAGACCCAGGTCTCATGAGCAACCTCCACGAATATATTATTTCTTCAAAAACTTTATCATCCTTGTCCCCACACACCCCCTGCCTTGGGGTTGACTATTCTTTAGTTTCGCTGAGAGATTTGCCTCAAAGAGAAACCTCCACTCACATCACTGCTTCTGAGGTTCAGGAGAACACCGGGCTGATGCCGGAAGCCTCAGCTAGATTATTTGAGCTCAGTGCCCCTTTGAAGCAGGCTTGGGATTGAGGATGTGCCCGGTGCAAGCTTGGTACGATCATTCGTTTTTTCCATCGGGGGTATAACTTGGAGTCTGAGTTTAGAAGGTCGTCCTACATCCAGCTTCCCTCCCCTCCCCGCACTCCATGGCATGAGCACCCAAGGCAGACCTCTCCACTATCCGCCAACCACAGAGAGAAGATGTGGGCAGGAAACAAGATTGGGGGAAGACAGGAAGGCAAGGGATAAGCACATGCAAATTGGACTATAAGGGATGGGAGTAAGATCAAGGCTGACAGTGCAGACAAACCATTTCTTCCTGCCTTGTTCCTCCATTCTTTAAAAAAATAACAAAAAAAGGCAGAGTCAAGAGCTGTTGAAAAGCCGCTCAGATGCCCCTGCGTAGCTGGTGCATTCATCCCCCAGCTGCTGTGAGTATTGGTTGCTAATGGAGGACAGCTGCTCCCTTCTCCAGAAAATTGCCCTCTGCCAAAGGGAGCCACTTCCACTCAGCGGTGTGTCCCCCACCCCTCAGGAAAGCTCACAGCACATGCTTAACTTACAGGGGCTTTAAAACCACTTGCTTCAGAGTCAGGCGGGACTGACTGTGGTGTGAAACTCTCACAGCGTCAGGTTGAAGCTGTTCGTCAGCTCAGACCACATCCTTGCCTATCTTTTCCTCGCTCTGACCTGCTCACATCTCTCCTCCTGCGAGCACCTCTTCCATAAATCACCTGCACACGAAACTCCATTCCAGCTCAGCTTCCAGAGAACCGAACCTAAGATTGCCTCTCAGCTTTGATCCGTATCAATACAGCCCTGCTCCAACCACCTCCAAGAACATATCTGGCAGGTACAGACACATGATGCTGGAGAACACACATGCAGGTTGCTCCGAGAGAGTCAAGGCTCAGTTCTGTCTAGAGCTGTGAACTTGAGCAAGCGACTTAACCTCTGAACCCTAATTTCTGATTGGTGGCGATGTTCAGTTCCAGACTTCCAGTGCATCTGGTTTCTATCCGTTCTTCCTTTTTATTCTGAAGCCTATGCTGGAAGCCATGGCAGTGGAGGGAGGAGGATAGCAGAGATGATAGATAGAAAAATTTGAAGATGAGTAAACGTCACTAGGATATATGTTCTTCAAACACCACCCTTCCCAGAACCTGGCCACAGGTAGAGGAGGTAGTAGTTCTGGGGTAAGAGGCCCCAAGGCAAATCAGGCTCTAACTCTTGGGGGGGGTGGGGGGTCCCACAGACCCTCCAAGGGTGTTTTCATTCAAATACACTTGCTCTTTCACGTTCTAAGACATTGGACACAAACTGCACAGACAGGTTGCCTTCCCCCTCTCTGATGCATCCTCTCTCGATTGCAACAGCTAAATCAGGAGGAAAAGCCAATCTCCGTTGAGTATTAACATATCCTCTGGGGGCGCTGGGCTTCCTAAGACCACTCTTTCAACTCATTTCTCTTTGCCTATCTCAGTCTCTGAGGTAGATGCACGAGCAGTGTAGAAAAAGCATTATGGTGGGGAGGGAACATACACGTGTGTGTCTATGTTAAACATACCAATACGACCGGCCACGTTAAATGGATAAAAAAGAAATGCATTGTGCGCAGACGAAACTTTCTCATTCCAAGATAAATAGGGCCCCCGCTACACTGCCTTGGTATTTTGGATTTTATGATTATCATTACTTCCTAGTTGCGTGTTACGGATTCGTCTTCACCTGTGTTTTCCTTTCAGTTACGGACGAGTTTATGCTGCCGACCCCTACCACCACGCACTTGCTCCAGCCCCCACCTACGGCGTTGGTGCCATGGTGAGTACTGGCTCCTCCTCGTCCTCACTTCTCCCTGCCTCCCTTCCCTCCCCCCAGCTGGGACCTTAGTCTGGGTTGACGGTTGATGTTCTCTCACTTTCCCTTAATTGAATTTGTCTCTTGTGCTAACAGCAGCTAAAATGCCACATTAATCCTCCCAGTAAACTTGATAAATGTCTTAATTTCTTGGCAATGTAGTGCATGTAAGTTATTATATTTCTAATTTTGCAAGTCTCACCTAGCGGAGCACTTACCTTAATGGAATAATTAGTCATTTTGATAATTAAATCCATCACTAACAGAATGCAGTGTCAATGCAGAACTTTTTTTTTTCTTTTTTTTTTCCCTCCCTTGCTGCTCATTCACATAGCCCCAAGGTTCCAGCCCCAGCACAGACTTCAGAGGAGCTAAGCTGCACACTTCCAGGCCTCTGCTGTCAGGCAGCTGAGAATCTGACTGCCTCTCCTCCCCTATTACAATTCATGTTTAAAGTCATAGTCGCCCAGGAGAGAAAATAGAGAAAGGGGCACACTGTGTGTGTGTACCTAGTACTTAAGAAATTAGAAGGAATCAGCTGGGTTTGGGGGTTGTCTTTTGTTTTTCTTTTGGGGGTCTGGGTTTTTGTTTGGGGAAGGGGAGGGGGGAGGGCACAAATGGGAGGTAAGGGCGGGGTGAATTTGCCTGTACTTGTTCAAACTTCTATGCACTAAAACTCTTGAGTACAGTAAGACGTGCCCATCACGTGAAAAGCATATGCAATCATTACAAAGCTTTGGCATGCAGTTTTCTGCTTGGATCAAGAATATCAGTTCTTATCCTACAAATAAATCCCCCAAGGCATTCATTGGAATCGCCAATACTTTTAGAAAAAGGAAATAGTTAAGTGCCACCACCTCATAGCCATTTAAAGCCATGGCCAGACAATTCCCTGGAGCTTGGTCATAGACATTCAACGACGATTTGGAAACATTGTTTTGCACAAGCTTAATTACATCAAGCAGTTCCTCTGTACAACTCCCTTCTCAAGATCAGATTCCATACAGACTGCTGAGCCAAGTCAAGCTAAGACATAGATTGAAATTTTCATCCCGACTTTGCGGTTGGCAACTCTGCTTCAACACCTCATCCGTTTCAGGAATGTGTTGGAAAGGAGAGTTGAATTACTACATTCAGTAAATCTTCTAAATTCAACCTAGAGTGTAGATTGCGCTTCCCCCAAGGGAACATAGGGTTAATTAATCAATCCAAGAAACAAAATGAGACAGTGCAAATCCTTCCATTGTCCAGTTTGTGTCAAGAGTCCTTTCAGCTAAGAGGACTGGCTTAACAGGATTAGGTTTGACAGGGAGTTGCTCTCTAAGGAGCTACTGAGTAAGGTCAGGACTGGCCCTATCTTTAGTTCTCCGAGAGTGACCTGGGATGGGCAGGGGGTGCCTCCATTTTGGTTGGTTTTGAGTGTCTATTTTTCACATTAGTCTTTTTTTGATGATCCACATGTTGCAAAAGGAAAATGTAAAAAACACACCCCTCAAATTGCTTTGTTTCAGAATGCTTTTGCACCTTTGACTGATGCCAAGACTAGGAGCCATGCTGATGATGTGGGTCTCGTTCTTTCTTCATTGCAGGCTAGTATATACCGAGGGGGATACAACCGTTTTGCTCCATACTAAATGACAAAACCATAAAAACCTTCCAATGTGGGGAGAAAGGAAGCTTTCCGAGGCCTGAGTATTGCAATACATGCAGTAGTGCATCATTTTAGCAACTCTAAAAAAAAAAAATTAAAAATAAAAAGAGGAAAAAATTACATTTTTTATCTTATACCTCAGATATTTTGTTCTGTGTATTTTAATATTGTGGGTCTTTAATTTCTGAAGGTTCCATAGTTTGGTTGCTGGCTGTAGGAGTTTTTGTGGTTGATCTAGAGAGATGCTAGATATGAAAAAAAAAAAAAACTGGTTTAGGGCCATATCCAGAGTGCTATATTATGTAAATGAATTATATATGCTGAATATTAAGCTACTGGGGGTATCAGCTGTTTGGGAAGAGTGTAAGTGACTATAGTAGTCATTTTTTTTTCCTGCATCTGCATTATTTTATTTTGCGAAAGGGGAGGTTGGGAGGGACTTAGGGGATTGGAATTGGGGTTTGGCTGAAAGAAAAAAAATGTAGTAACTGATGAATCCGAACGACCCACTGCACCAACAATCATGTATCAATGGTTCTAAGTTACTCATTGCCAGTTCAAGCCAAAGGTTATGTTGTTAAGGGGTGCTTCTAGTAGCACTTGTGCAACCGAGTCTAATGAAGCTGTGCAAACCCACCCTTTAAACCATTCCACCCGGCAGTATTCAGCTTCTTAACCAGCCGCTAGTTATTTAGGCAAAAAAAAAAAAAAACCCTGCTAGTTAGGCCATCAACAAGCATTCTTTTTATATTTCTTCCAGTATAATAAATTATTGATATCATTGCTGACTTTTATATTATGGGAGGGAAAAAAAATAACATTAATAAAAAGGTGATAAAAAGCACTGTTTCTATTTTTTTCTTTTTTTCCAAAAAAAGAAAGTAATAAAAACTTAAATTCTTTGTACCAGTTAAAAAAAAAATGTATAAAATTTACATCTGTGCAGTGGAGTTGTTAAGTTCTAGAAACAGTCTATGAAGCTTTAGTTTTAGCCTAAGTAGAACAACTGTTAGAGACAGACGTATAATTTTTATGGAATTACAATGATAATCATATTCGGATTTATAGAAGCATTTTACAAGTATTGCAATCATTGAGTAGAGATAATCATGGTATTTTCATCAGCTTGGTACTTTTTCAAACACGACCGCGTTGTGTGAGCAATCTGCAATTTTTCGGTCTGTGAGAGCCTGCCCTTCCACCTCCCCCCATGCCCAAGGACTATCTCAAACCTGTTATCTATAGTTCTGTCTCCAAGGCCCAGGACATTTGTCAGAAGGAAGCAAAAAAAAAAAAAAAAAAAGTAGATCCACCGTCTTCATCTCCGAAGGAGAACAAAGTCCCGCCCCACCTTTCTTGGCTGCAGGGCCAGAGCGACACACCCGAAAAATTGCAGTTTGTCTGTATTACTCTGTTTGGACTCTTTCCACGTTGTCCTGTTTACAAGTTAACCTGAGTTGGGGTATCTGTCACGGGTCTTCCTGTTTTTGTATTTAAATAAAAAACACAGCAGCAAGCTGTCCCCGAGTAGTTTTGCTGCCATAGTTAAATCCTCATGTGTACAGTGCAGGCCCTACAGCTTGCACTTTAGTAAGTTATCAACTCACCGCTGTGAACCTGCCAATCCGCTGTAACAACTCTGCTTTAAAACAAAACCAAACAAAACTGAAAAAAAAAAAAAAAAGTGTTTGTGATCCAGCTTTCTCTTGTCATCCTATGTGCATGCCGTAAGATCAGTTGGATATTAAACCATCAATAAAGTTTCACGAGATTTGAAAACAAAGTTTCTGTAGCTTCGATATCTAAGACAGATTATCGTTCTCTTAAAAAGAGAAAAAAAAACCAAAAGGGGGGGAAACTGCTTAGAAGCCAGAAGCATCTAAAATGTTCTTTTCACCAAACTAATTTGGGTGGGGGAGGGGAGGGGCAAGGGGGTGTTTTATAGCATCACTAAGGCATTCTCATTCCCCCACCTGGAAAAGGAGGTTAAGACAGTGGGTGCCTGGTTGATGTTCTTAAAGGAAATACATCATTAAGATGCTATGGCATCCCACTCTGGAGGCGAGAAAGAGAGTGGGAACAGGCGGCTAAGGGAGAATACATAGATTTCTCTCAATTGCCTCAGATTTCAAAATCCAGAATTTACATTGTGTTTGGAATCACAAACATAGACTTCTTACTGTGTTGGTTAAAGTAAAATTCATTTGCGGTTTTGATTTTCATCAATGAGCTGTACTTTCCCCCATGACTGTATGTAGTTTTAATAAAATCATTTAGAGCAAGTGGGTGCCAACCGATGTTGCAGAATCTTTTGTCTAGGCACTCCTCCAAGATGCCAATAAGTCATTTTAAAATGTATGTCAGAAATGTAAACAAACATTTTGGATTTTTTTTAAACAGTAATTATTTGGAATGTTTTCATTTATCTAAATAACTATTGCTATTATGAATTATGGAAAAAAGATTAATACCATGTGTGGCATATAGTGACTTCTTAACACACACATCACGCAATCTGCAAACCCAGAAAAATGTGTATATCTGTCTTTAGAAATTAGTGTTTATATCACTTACAGTGGTTTGTGAATAAAGAAAACTGGTTTGTAATATCAAAAAAATAAAAGCTTAGTCTGAAAAGGTATATGTGAGTTGGTGTTCTGAATTCTTTTGCTTCTGTGAGTTTCTTCAGGGGGTAGATTCGTGATCCGCACAAGTGACCGCGTTTGTGCCCACCAAGGGGCGGGGGTGCGCACTGCCCAAGTGAGCAGTAGACTGACCTGGCCATCGGCACCCAGGTGCCTCCTGCAGGTGCCTGGCTTTTCTGGTTCAGAGGGCTTCTCTTCCTTGCTCATCTTTCTGAGGAAGTCAGTGGAACTAACCATGAATGTTTAAGAAAGAAACTGAACTAAGCTTAGCTATCACCCCAGCATGGAAATGTCAATCTTCAGTTTAAAACAAAACAACAAGAAATTGTGCATTTCAAATGAATATATGGCCAAGGCACTAACACAACTTTTTGGGAGACCTTGGATGAGGAAGATGAAAAAAATACTAAGTGCTAGAGTCGTTCACATTCATTGAATTATTATGAACCAAGAATACTGTGTTCTCTTGTTCCTTTTTTCATTTACAAATTTTATCAGGGTTGAACTATCTACCCCATTTAGTTACTTAACAATGTCTTCATCCTATCTCATTTACTTATGTTAATACTCCTAGCAAGTTGATAACACACAGAGAGGGTAGAAAACTGTGGGGTCTGGAAGCAGATATTTTGAGTGCACACCCTGGTTCTGTCACTTGCTGGCTGTGACTCAGGGCAAGTTAAGCCAAAGCACTGTGCTACAAAGAATTTATCTTTAAAAAATTTTACAATATTACAAGGATAAAAATGTTTAGGTTACATATATTGCCTTTGCACTACTCAAGTCAGAGTTACAAGCAAGGCCATGCCCCAGACAGAGCGCACGGCACCCGTTAGGTGTGAGTTTACCCATCCCCTCCTCCCCTCTGCCCGACACTCGATGAATGTTGCTTCTATGTGCACGTAAGTGATCAATTAGTACCAATTTAATGGTGAGTATATGTGGTGCGTGTTTTTCCATTCTCACGATACTTAGAAGAATGGGTCCCACCTCCATCCATGATAATACAAGAGGTAGTTCACCATTTTCTTTTTTTTTGTATGGTTGAGTAGAACTCCGTGGTATACATATACCACATTTTGTTACTCCTCCACTCACGGATTGATGGGCACTTGGGTTGTTTCCACATCTTTGCAATTGTGAATTGTGCTGCCATAAACATTCGAATGAAGATGGCTTTTTCACAGAATGTATTTTTTTCCTTTGGGTAAGTACCCAGCAGTGGGATTGCTAGATCAAATGGTATTTCTGCTTTTAGCTCTTTGAGGTATCTCCATACTGCTTTCCATAGAGGAGGTTGTATTAGCTTGCAGTCCCACCAGCAGTGTGAGTATTCCTATCTCTCCACAGCCACGCCAACATTTATCTGGGGCCACACAGCAAGCAAGTGACAAGGGTGGGACTCCAGGGTATGCATCCTTAACCAAATGGGATGTTCTCACCTGGCCAATGAGAACTTTCCACGTGAGAAGTTCTACTTTGAGTGCCACTGTCTGCCAGTCCTCTCCACACTGCAGGTTGTCTTCATAGTGAAAATCATACCATGTCAAGCATATTTAATCATCCCTTCTCTGAAAACTCCTCATATACAGGACTGCAGGTTAAAATCAACTTTTACTGTCCTGTGTCAACTGATCCTTAAAGATAGTATCACCCTTATTTTATCAATGAAGACAATAAGGATCCAATAGGTCATATGATTTGCCCAAAGTAATGTCCAGCGAGTGCAGAAAGCAAGTGCCACAGGAAGACCTGTCTGACCCTGAAGTCTGTGCCCTCTTCCAAAAATTTTGCTCCATTATTAATGATGATGATGGTGGTGGTAATGTTAAACTTGGGTTTCTAGTACTCTCCTTACAAAAGGTACTAGCTTCATCCTCACAGGTGGTAAGAAGGAGTTTCCTAAAATATTGGTTTATAAATGAACTCCTTCCCCACTAAGTATGAGGCTATAACTGCAGATAACAAAAACAATAGTTTACATTAGAATCTCCAAAAGCAGACCCACCTAAAATAGTGATACGCATATACATTTCACGTGATGTAAAGACAATTAAAATGATGGCAGAAGGGAACAGTTTTCTTAAAAGACTCGACCAGTGGATGCAAATATTTGTCATCCCACTCTCATCCTCCACCCGGAGTGTGGGCAGAGGTGAGAAAATAAGCCCCAAGGAAG
The DNA here is from genome assembly GCA_004363605.1 of Indri indri. Lineage (NCBI taxonomy): Eukaryota > Metazoa > Chordata > Mammalia > Primates > Indriidae > Indri > Indri indri. The sequence goes on from RJWJ010000161.1 coordinate 133,120, forward strand.
CCCATATGTGACGCATATGCTTTGTGCATAAATAGAGGCTGTTATTTATTTTTCTGCGGACAATTCCCGAGAGGTAGCCATAACCTCATTTCACCTAAAACGCATTTCTTAAAATATTTTAATTAAACAGAAAAACCATCTCCATGTAAAAAATAAAACATTACAGATTCACAATTCAAAAGCTTGGACCACTATCTTAATCCCAGTTTCCTACTATACACCCAGACAGCCTTTATTATTTATGATGTCATCCGAAGGCTGTTTCCACTTCCTGGGGAGCACTTTTGAAGTAAATGTAGCTCTAGAGAGCATCCATGCATGCACTCACGTGTGCACACACAAGCAAAAGCATGTCACTGATGAGACTGTCCCTCCAAATGCCCCACAGACCTCCTCTTAGAACCTAGTGAGCTTGTTGAAAGATTTCTGGACCCCTCTGCTTTTAGATTCCTGAGGTTAGGACCCAGCATCATCTGGAAGATACCATCTTCTAGTGAACTTTGTGATTGTGTTCATGCTTCATTCTTCTTGCAGATCTGACACTTGTTGACAGAGCCAACAAATGTGTCTGCATGCATGTGTGTGTGTGGGCTGTGTGTACACATATACACAAGCATGTGCCTATATATTGAAGTGTATTCTCAACCTTTCTCATGACGATCTGTAATTATTTTTTCACTAACTTCAAGAACTAGGACTGAAGATAATATTCTCATAAGGGAAGAGAGAAAACAGTCATTTTTGTTGGAAAACTTACAAAAGCTCATTTTGGAGGGGATCCTTATTTTTTGTATTCATACTGAGTCATACGCATCTTATGTATCTGAGAGATCTGCATAGATATTCACAAGGTGCAGAATTTTCTGAAGGGTCTGAAATTCTCATTGTGCAATTGCTCAGGATTCAACCTGATGCTTGATATTGGACCAAGGACCAGCTTAGTTCACAGCACAGAGAGAGTCCTTCAGCTCGTGAGTAAAATCAGGGCTTCTCATCACAGCCATTTGCAATTTCAGGGGAGGTAGATTGGGGGTTATAAAAACAGTTGGCCCCTTGGCCGTTTTGAAACATCTCCTGGGAGAGCCCAGTCCTATGGCATATGCTGTGCGCTCATCACCCTTTGGAAAACTGAAGAGGCGGCAAAACCGTGCCTCTGTGGCCTGGACAAGGAAGGCTACTCTGACCACAGGTAATCTTGCCCGTAGAAGGGAATTTACCAACTATCTCAAAAGGGAAATATTTTCTGGGTAGCAAGGTGGTATTGTGGTGAAAATATTGAGGATTCTTTTAAAACTAATAGTGTCATTTCCTAAAGGGAATAAGTGTGGTAGCTTGCATTGAGAACAAATAATAATGATAATAATAGCAACTAACATCGTTTAAATGCATGGCCAGGCACACCGCAAAACGTGCACTTAATCTACATGTATATTTATATGCAATAAATGTCTATGATCTGTATATAAGAGGCATTTAGAACATCTCCTAACCTCTGTGTGTCAGTTACCTCATCTATAAAATGGGGATAATAACAGCACCTAATCATAGGGTTCTTATGATAATGAGATGCATTAAAACATGCAAAGCACTTAGCCTAGCATGAAGCACTTAGCCTCATGTATTGCATTTTTTCCTTTTAATTATAAATCATTCCTATATCCATATATATAATGTATTATACATATATCCATATATATTTTATGGATTCAAATTATATAAAAATCAAATGATGTATATTCCGTATCTATATGACATATACTACATGCTATGTTTACATAGAGAGCTATATGCAATTGTACACATCTAAAATAAGTCTCTTTCTATGCACACATGGTTACCAAATGCTTTTTAATATGTTTTATTTTGTGCACTAACATAACTACAAAATATACATTGTTGCACCATCAATATTTATGCTAATTCTTACAGAGCACTTAGATACTGATAGAGTAAGCAACCACCAAATGGCACTTATTGCCATTATTATCATTATTATCTCACTTAATCCTCACAGCCTGACAAGGTAGGTCCTATTGTCGCCCCCATCTACCCAGAAGGAATCAGAAGTCCAAGCAAGGCTGGCGACGTGCTCAGCGTATGAAGCGGTAGAGCTGAGCTGTGGGCGTTGGCTGTCTAACCCCACAGTTGTTGCAGCTACGTGCCAGACACCACTTAACATATATCCTGGCGCTCAATCCTCGCAGCAGCCCAGGTAAGCAATTTGCCTGATGTCACAAGGTGTAGAAGCATTTGAGCTAGGAACAAACACGATGTTTTTTTCCTTTACTGCACACTGTACTCAGAGGTCTGGCTTTAAGAACTGCCTGGTGAGCAGTTGTTTAGCTGGTGGGGTGTCATGAGGGCTCCGGGGTCCACCTTTGAGAGTGCAGCCCACCCCTCCCGTGATTACTCCTCATGAAACCGAGGGTGTGCCCGTGACTTTGACATCCCCGACCTCCCTGACTGAAACAGACAGATGGTGTGTTGCCTGAATGAAGCAAAAAGTCCGTGAGCACAGAATTCCCCAGGCTCAAAAAAAAAAAAAAAAAAAAAAAAAAGAAAAGAAAAAGAAGAAAGAAAAGGAAAGGAAAGGAATAATGGCTGCAGGTAGAAAACAGAAGAGCAGAGACCCAGGAAGTAGGGTAATGGTGGCGCTGCGGGCAGGTGACGGCTGCGGAGCCCACACAACGCAAATTGGCAGCTCATCAGCATGCACACTCCAGCAAGCCCTGAAAAGAAGTTAAACCCCTGCCATCCCTCCCTCCCTGCAAAAAAAAAAAAAAAAAAAAAAATCTGCCTTAAAGCGGACAGCAATAAAACGAGAGGCCAGAAAACGAAGCCCTCATGCTCGCATCTGGAAAGTCAAACTTTCTGCAACCACACCAGGAAGTTGTCTAGAACTGAAAACCAGGTCAGAGGCATAGCGCACACTTCCACTTTTATCTCCCCCAAACACTCCTGGACTGGTGAGCGGCACTGAAATTCATTACTGTAAGTAGGATTCCGGCACCAGCAGAACTGCTGCTTGTCTGGATGGGGCTGTCAGCGTAACTGGCTGGCTGCTACCGTCTCCTTTTTTAGTTTCCTAAATTGCATGACTAGATGATGTATTGTTCTTTCTGCTATTTCCCTTTTTTCAAAGATCCGTTCTCCTCTCACCCCAAGGACTGTGTGTGTGAAAGAGAGAGGAGAGAGAGGAGGAGAGAAAGAGAGATGCACATGCTTTATAAGAAAAAGGAAGAGGAGAAGGGGAAAAAAAAAAAAAACCCACAAAACTTTCAATGTTAGTTGCAACATTCAAATACTGAAATTCAAAATTGTTTATGCCCTGGAAGAAAAACATAAAATCCGTTCTTCAAATCATTTTTCCATCACTTAAAAACAAAACAACTCATCTAGGCTGATAGAAAGATGATACTTGCTATTTTCATTAAGCCATCAAAAATTTAGACATGCAGCCTCAAGAATGCAAAAATGGACATCAAAATGTATCAGTGAGAGGTTGTTTTTCTCTTTTTAAGGAAAAAAAAATTTCTACATGAACCTGAGTTTGGATTCTGCCCCTGCTCTCTACCACCTTCCTTGAAGCTGTGTGCTCTTAGGCAATTTAACTTCTCTGGGGCTCAGTGTTCAAATTGGTGATATGCTTCAATGGGTTTTGGTGAAAATTCAGTAAGAATGTATAATACTGAGGGTTTGCGTTCTGGAAAAGTCACTCACCCTCCGTGTGGAGGGGAAAAAAAATCAACCTCCGTGTTAAAAAGTGAGACACTGGATTTTATAACTACAGGAGGGATTTCTAAGGGAGGTTGAATTTGGAAAATCAGGGAGGCTGCTCGCTTATTAAAACTGTTCTTGGAGATTTTAATGGTGCTTTGGAGTCTGTGTAGACACCACTGGCAACCACCCAGGAAACCTAGGAGTCCGTGCTTTGGGTTTGAATACCTGCAATGCGAATCCGCAAATACATAGAGGCACTAAGCATCAGAGCCCCCTTGTCCTGTGCACAAATCTCAGCTCTGCCACTTGATTCTCAGCCAAGACACCCAACCCCATGAAGCCCCCACATCCTTTTTAGGAAAACGGGGAGAAATAAAATTACCTTAAAAGCCAATTGTCAGACAGAGGTGAGCTACATGCCTAAAGTGCTCTGAACATGGAAGACATGCAGTAAATATTCGCCCTTCTTCTTTCCTTCCTTCGTTAGCCTCAAGATATTTTTCATCCAGAAATTTCTGTTGCTTTCTGGTTCAGAGGATTTAAAGTAAAACAAAACACTCAACGGCAACAATAACAGCAGCAAAACCTGTTACAGGTGCCAAGACCCACCCTTTGCTTCATAGACATAGATTTTAGGGTTAGACAAGTTAAGATAAGATCCCAGAGATCCCTGATGCCACGGAAGATGGGCAAGAACCCAAACCAAACTGGACTCACAGAGAAAGATGTACTTGAATATTTGGTAAACTTTTAAAAATGCCAACCATTTGAGTCCTCTACCACCAACTTGGTTTCTCTTTCAACAGAACACTGTATCTACCCATGTCCACATGCATCTGGGTTCAGGTTGGAGGGGGGAAGAGAACCAATCCAATCCCTAAAGGCAGCTTGCAGCAGCAACCTTTACCCTTGGAGTAAGAGGTTGCATCTCATCCTTTAGACTTCCCAATGGGTCACAGCCACTTTCTTTAATACCCCATCCCCCAACCTCTGAATTCCTGGATGCCAGTACCATGAAGGAAGCAAATATTCTTGATCTGACAACATTCACAAGGATGCTGTGACTGAGCCCTAGGTGTAGGATGGAATCACCTGCTGGTGGCTTGAGAAACTGATCTGCCTCCTAACACTGAACTGTTGGATATGCACAGGTTTTTAAAAGATATGAGTTAACTTCCGACATTTGAAAATGGGGAGATTTTATAGAATTTGTCTCTTGAGAAGCAGGAAGTTTGGGAGCACAGAGCCCACATTCTGTCCTGGTAACAGGCACCTGAAGCTAAGGAGAAACTGCCTCCTTAAGACAGGAGAGCCCTCCAGTCCTCCTCAAGCTCAACTCTCTTCCAACTGGCTCGACTAGGTGCCGAGTTGAGAGATCTCTAGTCTCAGGGCAGGTTTATTGGACAGAGATACTCTAACCCCGTTGGCAGAGACAGGACAGAGCCAAAGAAGGTCATTTATTAGATAACATGGTCACTTAAAGCCATCCTGCCTAGACAGTGCAAAGAGAAATGAGGGAAGGGAGGGAAAAGAAAGACAGGCTGGAAAACTCTCTTCCCACTCTAAATATCTAATTTCTAATATTATAGATTTGGATATGTAACAAATTCATGATTTTCTTCTCCTCCAGTGATTTATATATGGACTTGTTACATTTTAATTTTTTTAGCTCATGTTTGATGTTGATTTTTTTTCTTAGCCTTGCCATCTCTGGTGTGTATTCCCTCCATGTTTTCAACTAGCGCTGTCCAACAGAAATATTATGCAAGGTACATATGTAATTTTAAATTGTCTAGCAGACCTGCCAAAAAAAGTAAAAAAATAAAAAATAGGTGACGGTGACATTAATTTTAATATATCTTGCTTAACTGAGTATACCAAAAATATTATCATTTCAGCATGTTATGAATATAAAAATACATTAACGAGATGTTTTACATTCTCTTCTTCATGCTAAGTCTTTGGTATCTGGTGTGCATTTCACACTCACAGCCCATCTCAGCTTGGACCAGCCACATCTCAAGTGCTCAAAAGTCACACCCAAGTGGGGGTTCCCACATTGGACAGTACAGATCCAGACTGTTCCAGAACCTTCTTGGCCACCTTACCTCTAAATCTCACCATAACCCAAGTCTCAGGAGTGAGCCCACAATAATTCAGACTGATCCCAGAGGGGATGCTGACAGCTCACTGGCTTTGTCACTGTGATCAGTGTCTGACTGAGTGCATACTGGTCCTTTGCCTCCGTACTGCTCAGAAAGGCAAACACAGGCTCATCTCCACTGACACCTATCCTGTAAGGAAGCCAGCCATTCATTTACTTTACTTCTTGTTATCACTGATGCTCAGATTCTTGAACAATAACCCAGCACAGGGTGTGGCCAAGATGGCCAACTAGAGACATAGCTTGTTGGACCATCCCAGCAGAAGGGTTGAGGGTTGGACTGATGATTACTACTTGGAAGTGGACCACAGGGACACATACCAGTGGAGTCTGGGGAGATCACCAGGAAGAACTGTGCAGCTGAGAGGACAGAAAAAAGAAATTGGTAGCACGAACCAAATCCAGGGAGTTCTGGAGCCCAGGGAAAGGGTAAGCTGTCTTCCCCCTCCCCACCCTGGTGCCTCAGGCCAGCAACAGGACACAGGGCTCTCATCCTGCTGGGGAGTGCCACGAGGGACCAGACAGCCAGCATCCCTGCACCTGGTTGCGTCCTCCTCTGCACCTCCCCTACTCCTGGCATCCCAGAAAGTAATTTTGGCTTAAGCCAGCTTGTAGCTATGTGGCCACACGTGCCCCATTAGCAACTGCCAAAGCACTTTGCACTGACAGACTTGGCTCCCCACAATGGGGGCACATTCCCAGCTGAACCTGCCACAGAGAGTGTGGTAGCTTGGCGAGGAGGACAGGACCCGGTGCCTGCCCCCCTCCTGGCCACAACAGCAGTGCAGAGAGAACACAGCCCCTCCCTGCACCATAGCAGCCACTAGAGTTCTCTGTACTGAGTGACCCGCTTTCAGTGCTGTGGGGGTGTCCCCACCCAAGCTGGGTGGTACAGCCGCAGTTTGCAATCTTCCTGCCCACGGGCATTTGGAGGGTTCACCTACTGATGGTGCAGGCAGCGAGGCAGGGATGCTTAGGGGAGAGGTCCCAGTTCCAGGGATGGGTGGCAAGAGAGAGCCCTTACCCATCAGAAAGGTGTGGAAGACCACAGGACAGCAGGGGCTGTAAGCGCACTCCATCCACCCTCCACCTCACCCAGCACCACCATATTGGAGTAGGCTGTGGCACTGAGACTGAATTTACGTAACTACTGGTTCCCATGGCAACCAAATGCCTTGGGTGCCACAGGCTGAATTGGAGCAGCTGCACCCCCATCACTTACTTCAATAGGGAGTGCAGCTTGATCCAAGAATTTTCTTGAGCTGCCACTATTCCTCTGGTGGGAACATCCCCCTGGCAGAGACCTCTGCAGATAGAGAGGCTCACCTGCCTTGCCTTGGGGTCTAGGGGCTGAAAAGGGGTACACAATTGGAGAGCCCCTATCTGTCAGCATCACGCAGAGATGCATGTCAGTGGGTCAAACACATACACTGTGGGGAAGCTTGAGAGCCCGTCTTGGGCAGAGAGGGAACACAAGAGACCAATCAGAGGGGAAAGTGCCCAGGCTTGTGGACAGGGACAAGAAAAGCCTGGCAAGGTGCCTCAACAATCACACCATTGGGCTCTCCCATGAGGAGCAGCCCCCAGGCTTGGAGAGACAGCCCTGAACACCATACCAATGGCTCCCCCTAGCAGCCGGATAAGCAACCTCTGAGCCCCGCAGAGGCTCAGCAAAGCCCCACACCCAGGCTCTCACAACCCAGCTATGATCTATCTTGCTTCTCTCCCCACCTCAGGGGGGAGCAGGGTCTAAGCAACCCTTGGGAGCTACAAGGCCCCTCTAAAAGCTTAGGCCATTCATATGCCCCAACTGGGGGACCAGAGCCTACAATGGGCACAACAGATTACCTCAGTGACTGGCTCCTCCACACAAACTACGATTAACGACAGTGGGAACAACCCCATAGCTAAACATAGTACCCTCCATCTCAAGCTATTAGGAGGCAGTGGATTTGTACACACAAGTACAATCCACCAGCCTGGAGTTTAAGCTTGGGGACCAAACTCACTACAACTCCATTGGGAAGAGGTAAAGACAACAGGTCAGAGGTAAACCCAACAGGTTCATCAAACCTGCGAAAACATCCCAAAGGCAATTCAGGGCCAGCATTCCTCTCCCTGACACAGTCAGGGACTGATCTTTGGGGACTTGGAGACAGGGCCATAAACCAGTCCTAGTGCTCCCAGCTCTCAAACAAGAGGCCAGATGAGAAAAAATCAGCAAAAGGATTCTGGAAACATGAAAAATCAAAACTAAAAGATGCCCCCAAAAGAAATCAATAGCCCCTCAGCAATGGATACCAACCTAAACAAAATGGTTAAAATGACAGATGAAGAATTTCGTATATGGGTTGTCAGAAAGCTCAATGCAATACAAGAGAAAATAAAAATCTAACACAAAGTAGTCACAAAAACAATGCAGGAAATGAATGAGAAATTCTCTAAAGAAATCAGAGTATTAAAGAAAAACCAAACAAATTCTGGAAATTAAAAATTCATTCAAGGAATTACAAAACACAGTGGAAAGCCTTAAGAATAAGCTGGATCACACAGAAGAAAGAATCTCAGAGCTTGAAGATAACACCTATGAGCTAAACAAATCAGTTGAAGAGAAAGAACACAGAGACAAGAGGCATGAACAAAGCATAGAAGAAATCTGGGATTGTATAAAAAGGCCAAACATAAGAATCATAGCTATCCGTGAGGGCAAAAAAGAAAATACGCAAGGGTTGGATAACAGACTTGAGGGCATAATTGAAGAAAATTTCCTTGGCCTACCTAGAAATCTAAATATCCAGGTACAAGAAGCAAACAGGACTCCCAGGAGATTCAATGTGAAAAGGCAATCACCACGTGACACAGTTATTAGGTTGGCGAAAGTAAACATGAAAGAATCACTCCTACGAGCAGTAAGGTGAAAACAGCAGGTAACCTACAGAGGAAAACCTAACTGCAGACTTCTCCACTGAAACCTTACAAGCCAGAAGGGACTGGGGACCAATCCTCAGTTTTCTAAAACACAATAATGGCCAGCCTAGAATTCTGTATCCTGCAAAACTAAACTTCTCATATGAGGGAAAAATAAAGACTTGCCCAGACAAGCAATCACTGAGGGAATTTGCAAAGACCAGACCAGCCCTGCTAGATTTACTCAGACCTGCATTGTATACTGACCAGCACAACAGACACCCACCAGTACGAAATTACCAAAAGCTGAAGTCCAGGACCCAGATTCCACAATGGCTTAAGAAAAAGACAAAATAAGAGTCTACCCCACAGGATGAATAGAAATTCACCCAAATATCAATTCTCTCAATAAATGTGAATGGCTTGAACTGCCCACTGAAGATACACAGGCTGGCTGAATAGATAAAAAAATAAAAACAAAATATCGGCTGTCTCCAGAAAATGCATCTAACCCACAAGGACTCATTCAGATTCAAGGTGAAGGGACAGAAAACAATATTTCATGCAAATGGAAACCAAAAGAAAGCTGGTATAGCCATTCTCACATCAGATAACATCAACTTTAAATCAATAGAAGTAAAGAAAGTCAAAGACAGTCACTATATAGTGGTGAAGGGAAAAATACAACAAGATGACTTAATAATCCTAAATATTTATGCACCTAGCACAGGAGCACCCAGATACATAAAGCAAATCCTGCTTGATCCAAACAAAATTATAAACAGCAATGCCATAATAGCCAGGACTTCAACACCCCACTGACAGAACTGGACAGATCCTCCAAACCAGAAAATAAGCAAAGAAACAATGGACTTAAACAGAACTCTAGCAAAAATGGACCTAACGGACATCTACAGAACATACCACCCAAATAACACTGAATATAAGTTCTTCTCTTTAGCTCATGGAACTTTCTCTAAAATTGATCATATCCAAGGCCACAAAACAGATCAAAACAAACATGGCAGAAATACTCTCTAGGGATTAGGGGGATGGGGGGCGCAAATCAACAACTAAAGGACACGGGGAGCACTAAGGGGGGGGTGGGAAGGGCACGCCTTAAACCCGCACTTGGGTGAGGCAAAGGCATAAAGTGTAACTGTAGTGTTTGTACCCTCACAATACCCTGGAATAAAATAAAAAAAAAAATAAACATTATACCATGCATCTTCTCAGACCACAGTGGAATAAAATTAGAGATCAATTCTAACAGAAACACTCACCTCTACACGAAGTCATGGAAATTAAACAATCTACTTCTAATGACTATTAGGTCAAGGAGGAGAGCCAGCTGGAAATCAAAAGATTCTTTAAATAATAATGGAGACATAAGTTATCAAAATCTGTGGGCTACAGCAAAAGCATTCCTGAGAGGAAAACCAGTAGTGTTAAATGCCCACATTCAAAAGACATAAAGCTCACAAATCAACGAACTAATGAAGCATCTCAAGGAACTAGAAAAGGAAGAGCAAACCAATCCTAAACCCAGCATAAAAGAAATAACCACGATCAGAGTAGAACTAAATGAAATCAAAAGCAAAAGAACTATACAGAAGATTAATAAAACAAAAAGTTAGTTCTTTGAAAAGATAAACAAAATTGACAGCCCTCTTGCTAGATTGACCAGAAGTAGAAAGAAAAGGACTCTAATAAGCTCAGTTAGAAATGAAAAGGAGAGGTCACAACACATATCGTGAAAATACAAAACATCATCTTTGAATACTATAAAAATCTGTGCCCAAAAACTTGAAAACGTGGAGGATATGGACAAATTCTTAGAAACACACAACCTCCCTAGGCTCAATCAGGAGGAAATAGAATTCCTGAACAGACTGAAGCACTGAAATTGAAGCAGCAATAAGAAATCTTCCAATAAAAAACTCCCAGACCAGACAGGTACACACCTGAATTTTACCAAACCTACAAAGGAGAACTGGTACCTACACTGCAGAAATTATTCCACAACACTGAGAAGGATGGAATCCTCCCCAATTCATTCTATGATGCCAGTATCACCTTGATACCAAAGCCAGGAAAAGATGCAACAAAAAAAGAAAACTACAGACCAATATCCCTTATGAATATAGATGCAAAAATTCTCAATAAAATCTTAGCAAACCAAATTCAACTGCACATGAAAAAAATAATTCATCATGACCAGGTAGGCTTCATTCCAGAGATGCAAGGATGGTTCAACATACACAAATCTATAAATGTAATTCACCATATAAATAAAAGAACAAAGACCAAATGATTCTCTCAACAGACACAGAATAAGCAATTGACAAAATTCAGCAGACTTGTATGATAAAAACTCTTAACAGAATAGGCATAGATGGGTCATACCTCACAAGTATTGATGCCATATGTGATAAACCCACAGCCAACATCATACTGAATAGAGAAAAATTGAAAGCATTCCCACGTAGAACTGGAACCAGACAAGGTTGCTCGCTATCATCACTTCTATTCAACATAGTGCTGGAAGTCCTAATCAGAGCAATCGGTCAAGAGAAGGAAATGAAGAGTATCCAAATGGGGGCAGAAGAGGTCAAACTTTCACTCTTTGTTGACAATATGATATCATATCTAGAAAACCCCGAAAATTCAACCAAGAGACTCCTGAAATTGATAAATGAATTCAGCAAAGTCTCAGGATACAAAATCGATGCACACAAATCAGTAGCTTTCATACACACCAATAATAGTAAAGCTGAAAATCAAATCAAAGAGGCAACACCTTTCACAAGAGCATCAAAGAAAATTAAACATTTAGGAATATATTTAACTAAGGAGATGAGAGACTACAAAACACCAAAAAAAGAAATTGCATAGGATGTAAACAGATGGAAAACCCTACCATGTTCATGGATCGGCGGAATCAATATTGTTAAAATATCTATACTACCTAAAGTGATTTACAGAATCAAGACAATCCCTATCGAAATACCAACATCATTTTTCGCAGATCTAGAAAAAATAATTCTACACTTCATGTGGAACCAGAGAAGACCCTATATAGCCAAAGTAATCTTAAGCAAAAAGAACAATTGGGAGGCATCAATCCACCAGACTTCAAGCCGTACCACCAAAACAGCATGGTACTGGCACAAGAACAGAGATATAGACCTTTGGAACAGGACTGAGAACCCAGATATAAAACCATCCTTATGATGACATCTGATCTGTGATAAAGCAGACAAAAATATACACTGGAGAAAAGAATCCCTATTCAATAAATGGTGCTGGGAAAACTGGACAGCCACATGTAGAAGACTGAAATAGGATCCACACCTCACAAAAATCAACTCACAGTGGATAACAGACTTAAACCTAAGGCATGAAACCATAAGAATTCTAGAAGAAAATGCTGGAAAAACACTTATAGACATCAGCCTAGGCAAAGAATTTATGAAGACCCCAAAAGCAATCATGGCAACAACAAAAATAAATGGGACCTGATCAAATTAAAAAACTTCTGCACAGCCAAGGAAACTATCATCAGAGAGAATAGACAACCTACACAATGGGAGAAAATATTTGCATGCTACACATCTGATAAAGGGCTGATAACTAGAATCTGTATAGAACTCAGAAAAATCACCAAGGAAAAAAAAAAATCAAAGAACCCCATTAAAAAGTGGGCAAAGGACATGAACAGAAATTTTTCAAAAGAAAACTCATGGCCAACAAACATATGAGAAAATGCTCAACATCTCCATCAGAGAAATGCAAATCAAAACCACAATGAGATATGACTTGAGAATGGCTTCTATCAAAAAGTTCCAAAACGACAAATGTTGGCATCAATACAGAGAGATAGGAACACTCATACACTGCTGATGGTACTGCAAATTAGTACAACCTCTATGGAAAGCAATATGGAGATACCTCAAAGAACTAAAAGTAGAACTACCATTTGATCCGGCAATCCCACTACTTGGTATTTACCCAAAGGAAAAAAAGACATTCTGTAAAAAAGACACCTGTAGTCAAATGTTTACAGCAACACAATTCACAGTTGCAAAAACGTGGAAACAACCCAAGTGCCCATGGATCCTTGAGTAGATTATCAAAATGTGATATATATACACCATGGAGTACTACACAACCATTAAAAAATGGTGAACTGCCTCTTGTATTATCCTGGATGGAGCTGGAGCCCATTCTTCTAAGTGAAATATCACAAGAATAGAGAAACAAGGACCACAGGCACTCACCTTTAAATTAGTACTCACTGATGAACACTTCTGTGCACCTACAGAAGTAACATTCATTGGGTGTTGGGCAGGTGGAAGGGAGGAGAAGGGGATGGGTAAATTTGCACCTAACCGTGCGGTGCGCATTGTCTGGGGGAGGGGCACACTCGCAGCTCGGACGCGGGCAGTGCAAAGGCAATATATGTAACTAAAGCATTTGTACCCCATAATAATCTGAAATTAAAAAAGAAAATAACCCAGCAAACTTGTCTGTGGGGGATTGTATTTATTGGCCAAGTTAGCAAATTCTAAGACCCAAAGGAGGCCGACTATAAACTTGGAGGGTGTATCAAAGAGGGTGATTTAGGAGCAGCACTATTCCCTTCCTGGCCCTGCTTCCCCACCGCTCAAGGGGTAGGCGCCCTACCTCTTTGTTCTTTCACTCATTTCTTCACTTGGCAACAATGCTCCACTCTGCCCTAGACAGAGTGCTGAGTGCCAGGGATACCAAAATAGGACAGGCAGTAAGGTCAGAGTGAAACATTGCAAATGTACCCAACTTACCATTGTGTGCCCATCCTACCCTTAAATATTGTCTATTGCTGTGAAATTAATTACAACATACTTAGCAACTTAAAGCACACATTTATGATCTCACAGTTTCCAGGTTTGGGTTAGGTGGGTCCTATGTTCAGGATCTCCCCAGCTAAAATTAAGGCACTAGCCCGGTCTGTGATTCTCATCTGAGGCTTGGGACTGTCTTCCAAGCTCCTCAAAGTTGTTAGAATTTATTTAATAGTTCCTTGTGGAGGTGGGATCAATTGTCCCCATGATTCTTCTAATGAGATCAGGTACACCCAGGATTATCTCCCTTCAGATCAACTCAAAGTCAATTGATGAAGAACCGAATACCCCTATCACGGAGTAGTATCTCATCATAGGCTCCTCCCACACTCAGGAGGAGGCGATTATACAAGGCACGTTCACCAGGGTGCAGGAATCCCAGAAACCACCTTTGAAGCCTGCTCACTACACCTCATAAATCTGCTTATTTGCATCAACACACACCACCTGTACTCACTATGAAATTGGAACTACCTGATGGGCACACAGCACAGAGGGAAATAAATCTCAAAGGAAACCAAGCAGGGGGGAGAGGGGAGGAGGGGATGGGCGAAAACCTATCCAAGGGGTACAACGAACACCATTTGGATGACGGGTGCACTTTTAGCCCTGACTCAAACATTACAAAAGCGATTCATGTAACCAAGACATTTGCACCCCCATAATACTTTGAAATAAAATAAAATAAAAAAAACAATATAAAAAGCATCATTGCCTTTGTGATAAATATTCTATCTCTAATTCTCAACTTTCAAGGTAGGCAAAGCCATCTCTGTTTTCTGGATAAGAAAAAGCAAGATGCAGAGAAGTCTAAGAGGCGGCTGCACAGCTACCAGAAGTTGGTGAAGCCAGATTAGAAGCTTTTTTTTTTTTTTTAATAGCAAAGGTTTGAAAGTGCCCCCCAAGCCACATTGAACTGTCTCTGGTATAGCATCCTTAGGACTTTCCTAATGGGCTACCTGACCTTTACAGTCGCAACAAACATAAGCCCTTGCATTAGTTATCTGTCGTCATGTAATAAATTAGCTCCAAACTCAGCATCTTAAAATAACAAACATTCATTATTTCACAGTCCCTGTGAGTCAGAGACCCAGGTGGCTCAGGTGCTCTCAGAAGGCTGCACTCAGTGTTGGTCAGGGCCACAGTCACCTACAGGGCTGGTTGGGGAGGAATCCACTTCCCGGCTCACTCACAAGGTCATTAGCAAGATTCCATTCCTTTCAGACTGTTGGAGGGGGGCCCAAGTTCCCTGCTGCCTGTGGCCTAGAGGCTTCCCTCCCTTCCTCAGTTCCTAGCCACAAAGCAGCTCACAATCTGCCAACTTGCTTCATCACAGAGAACAAGTGAAAACAGCCAAGAAGGTGCCCCCAGGTGGAAGCCACATATTTTGTAACCTGTTCTCAGAACCGACATCCTATCACTCTTGTCTTATTCTGAGAAGAAAAGTCGCTAGATTCAGCCCACACTCAAGGGGAAGAGATTACACCAGGGTGTCAATATCAGGAATCCGGGATGTGGGGTTGCAGCATTTAAGAAGCCGCCTGCTGCAGTCTCCGATAGAGGGGACGGTCGCAATCAATGCAGGATCATCAACATTTTGAGGATTCCCCAGGGCTTCTATTTCCCCTTTTTCTCAATGCATGATGCAGTTTTATTATGAAACCATGCTGAATGCATGGAAATAAAATTAAGTGAAGCAACTGAGGAAGCCTTTCCATTTCAAGGAAATGGCATGTACAAGAGTCATAAAATGTCTTTCTTGACTCCCAGTTTCACAAACAGCTCAGGGTGATAAATGCAGGAAGAGCAAGCTAAGCAGACAGCTATAACCACTCCAATTTCCAGCCAACCTACACAGCCCAGTAGATGAAGCCTAACATCGTCCTGGTTCTAAATTCCTTGTAGGTAGTGACATCGATGTCTACAACAGGTGAGGCATGGAACACTTAGTCTGTTTATAATAACCTCTCCCGAAGTCAATAAGTGCCCAGGTTAACCTTTCATTTGTAATCCAAATTGTGCCCTTCGTGCCCTCATCTTTCATCTGTTCCACAAAGCTCTTCTGAATTCCTCCCTGGAACATTCCCCAGGGAATTTCCCAGTGTCTAAAGAGTTTTTGTTTCCTTTTTATAAGGCTTTTCTCGTAACGTTCATAAGGGGTGAACACCACCGTTGGAGGAAACGCCATGAGTGGTTGAGACTTGAGTGGAACCTCAAACCTACACGATTTGACAGCGTGCTCTTGGCTTCCCCAACACATTTGACCATCCTCTTCCTCCTTGCATGTATTTGCCAGACAATATCCTGACCTATACATTTTCACCTGACTTCATTCTATGATTTCTGAAAACTAGCCCTCAGACTTTCTGCTGCTTAAATAAAGATTCCCTTTCTGATCAATACAGCCCACTCGATACCTTACCCAGCAGATTCTTAGTACATCAAAGTCGAAAGAGAGCTTAAGGCATTTTTTGCCCCTCAAAACGTGGTCCATGGGTTGTCTGCATCAGAATCACCTGGAGAGCCTGCTAATAAGGCAGCTCTCGGGGTCCCTCTGCAGACCTCCAGAATCCGGGTAGCTGGCGTTGAACCCAGGTGATTAGCATGCAGCATAGATTTAAAATCTAACACCATAGATTTCAACTACTCACAAGGCCCTCAAACCTGGCCGCGCATCGGAAGCAGGTGGAATGCTTTTACAAAATACCCGCGCCTGAACTTCATCCACAGGGGTTCTGATTGCATTGATCTGGGCAGGCCTTGTTATTAACTATAGTCACCTTGCTGTACAATAGATCACCAGACATTTGTCCTCCTGTCTGAAACTTTTGTGCCCTTGGACCAACATTTCCCCTTTCCCCACCAGCCCCTCCCCACCAGCCCCTTCCCCCAGCCTCTGGTAAGGGCCATTCTACTGCCTAGGAGTTCAGGTTTTTAGATTCCACATATAAGTGAGATTATGCAATATTTGTCTTTCTGGGCCTGGCTTATTTCACTTTAGTATCAGAGTGAAGAGACAACCCACAAATTGGGAGAAAATATTTGCAAAATATGTATCAAAAAAGCAGGAAGTACTCCGAGGGGCGCGGGGAGGGGGTGCCCAGAGGGGAGCCCGCTGGTGGCCAGTGGGGAGGGGTTAGGGAAGGGGGGTTCAGGGGGTACCTCTGGGGAGGAGGAGGGATGAGGAGCCTCGTGAACTCACCCGGAAAGCAGATCACCGGAGGTGCGAGCTGGGGTGCTGTGAAGTAACTCCTGTGGCCGCTACACTGATCTTGCGAGCCTCGGGTTTACGTTTACGTGCGGTCGCTAACACGTCGGCTCACGCTATGCAATTATCCTCAGGTGATGCGGGCCTGCTGGGCCTGCGCGGTCTCGCCTCTTCCCCCTCCTCCCGGGGCCACAAAGTGTTCTGCAGCACCCTATGCGGCCCTTATTGTAGCTCCTAACGTATGGTCAGTTTTCCGTCCCTAGACGGCAGCGAGCGCCTCAAAAGGCAGAGATTGAACCACTGTGTCCCAGCCACCTACGATCAGGGCCACAGCAAAACTTAATAAACGCAATATGAATGAGGAATTAAAATAAATATGTATGTCAGAGAAGGGGCTCATATCCAAAATATGCGAGGAACTCAGACTACTCAATAATAAGAAAACAACCCTAATAAAAAATGGGCAAAGGACCTGAATAGACATTTCTCAAAAGAAGACATAAAAAAGGCCAAACGAGTATACAAAAGGCTCCACATCACATTACAGAGAAATACAAATTAAAACCATAATGAGCTGCCACCACACACCTGTTAGAATCACTATTTTCAAAAAGATGCTGGCTGGGCGCGGTGGTTCACGCCTGTAATCCCAGCACTCTGGGAGGCTGAGGCAGGAGGATCACTTGAGCTCAGGAGTTCGAGACCAGGCTGAGCAAGAGCAAGACCTCATCTCTCCTAAAAACAGAAAAATTAGCCAGGCATCATGGCACGCGACAGGGCAACATTCTGTTTCAAAAAAAAAAAAAAGAAAAGAAAAAGAAAGAAAAAAAAGATGCAAGATAACAGGCGTTGGTGAGGAGGTAAAGGGAACACTTCTACACTGTTGGTGGGAATATAAAGTGGTACAACCTTTTTGGAAACCAGTGTAGAGGTTCCTCGTTGCACTTAAAATAGAATTACCATGTGATCCCACAATCCTCCTCCAGGGTACATTTCCAAAGAAACTGAAATTGGTCTGTTAAAGAGATGTCTGCATTCTCGTGTTCATTGCAGCATTATTCATAATAGCTACGATATGGAAACAACCTAAGTGCCCTTCAACAGACGAGTGGATTTAGAAAAGGTGGAATACCGTTCAGCCTTTAGAAAGAATGAAATTCCATCATTTGTGACAACATGGAAGAATCCAAAGTCTATATTCTTTCTACTGTCCTTTAAGCCCAGTCTGATGCTAACAGGTCCTTCCTGCTCTCCAAGAGAACTCAAAAGTTGGGGAAGCTACAGTACTAAAAATTAGAATGCAGAGCCTAAGTTGCCTACTGTAGTCGATATTTATCCTATACTGAGACTCATCAGAGAAAAGATTTTCCATATAATGTTATACGAGTGCAGGTCCATCCAACTGCAGAGGCAGAAACTTAACTCAGGTTGGCTCAACAATAGCAACACAAATGTGGGCAGAAGGCACTTCTCGGTATGCAATGTTGTCAGAGCTCTCTCCTTCCTTATCTCTCGGCTCTGTTTCACTTTATGTTCAGACCTCATATTTCTTTTTTTCCTTTTTGAAATTGGCTCCCACCATTTGTTGGGGTAGTTGCCATCTGGCAGCCTCAAGCCAATATTTCTTCAACTTAGAAAACCCAGCTAAACAAATAGCCTTTTTTCTCCCTGGCACCACGTAGCGAAGACCTAGCGCCTGCCAGGGAAAGATTCTGATTGGTCCTCCTTGGGCCAATCACGGTGCCTGGGAGGGGGAGAGAGCTCTGATTGGCCAGATTTGGGTCAGTGTCAGTAAAGAGGTTTCCATCCTTGTCACATGAGACTAGAGATACCCCTCCATGAAATATGGGTGGCATTGCCAAAAACAGAAAATGTTCCAAGTAGATAAAAACTACAGGTGTATGAGCGCTGTAGTCCATGACCTTGAACTTCAGCCCTGGGGCTTGGTGGCATTATCAGAATCAAAACTTCGTCCCAGCTGTGAACGGTGCAATACTGTTAATATAATACTTCTTGTCCTCCTCAAACTTTTCTCTTCCACCTCTGTGCTGAGTGGCACGTGATAAGCTGGTAAAATTGGGGAAGAAACACCACAAGTAAGACTCCAAAGCCTAGTTGAAATTTAATTTTCTCAACATAACCATGACTGTAGCCGTTAAGAGTAAGTATTCTCCCCATATGGGAAAGTGCTAAGCTAATTTCTGAAACCTTGAAGAAATGAAGACCGGAGACACTGCCCATCCCGAAATCATTCTTTTTTAGTTTGGCTGCCTGCTGAGCTAATGACCCACTGACTGGGTTTTAGGCTTTTGAAAGCCGAGTTCTAACATCAAACTTTCATCTCAGCGAAAGCAGCCTGTCTCTAATGAATTTTTTATTTGTTTACTCATTGCTTCTCTGGGATATAAAAGTAACACTCATCTTTTTAATATGAAAAATAAAACTTTAAATCAGGGCCTAATCCAATGCCAAACTGTTTAAATTCAGTACATCCAAGACCGCTCCACTTCTGCTCTGAAATAGCAGAAGATAGTACTATGGGGAGAGTGACATGTCGTATGTATGTTCTTCTTCTTCCTCTTCTTTTAATCCTTCTGTGAGCCTAGAGGTAAATTATTCATGTCAAACTGTGTACTGTACATCGTATGAGTTCTAGGAACACATCCACCACGCAGCTGTGCCCCCTCCTAAGGAGGCGCAGCTCTCAAAGAGTTCCCATCGCTCTCTCCTCTGCCCTGTAAGCCCAGTCTGTTTGCACTTGGGGATTTGGAAACCATCAAGAGGAGAAAGTGTCACACAGAGGAGTGTGGAGCGAGGGTGTCTAAGTGTCACTCGAGGGAAGACTTACACTTCAGGGCTGCTCAGAGGGCCAGGAGTGTACTCAGCTAAACTTCTGGATGTTGTTTCCTGGCCTTCCACACACGCAGTGGAAAAATAAAATACAACTGGATGAGGGAAGAGCCACCAGGTCATGAGATTGACAGAAGCAGCGCGGTGATGACCTGGGCCAGGGCGGGACTGGTGGGAGACTAGCAGAGGAGCTGCAAAGAGCACAAGGACACCCTTGAGGGTGTTGGATATGTTCACTAGCTTGAGGTGGGCGATGGTTTCAGTGGTGTGAACGTAGGTCAGAATTCATCGAATTATAAACTTTGTGCGCAGTGTATGCTATGTCAGTTATATATCAGTAAGTCTGCAAATGTACACGTACATGCACACACACAAACACAGGAGATTTGGAGTCATAGCAGCCGATCTTTGAGTCCCAACCCCACCCATATTAATTAGGCATACAACTTCATCTCTGAGCCTCAGTTTTCTTATCAGAAAATGGGGATAACAATTACTTCATGGGGTCGTTGTGAAAATCAGTGGGATACTAAAAACCCTGTGTATGACCCTTAGTGTTCATACAAGGAAGCATTCGGTAAACCATCGGTTAATTTAAACTCTCTCTCTCTCTCTCTCTCTCTCTCTCTCTCTCTCTCTCTCTCTCTCCCCCTCCGCTATCCACCATAACTTAGGTATATTTCTCCACATTTCTCCTGGGATATTTTTCTTCATATCACGTCAGTCCTGAAAAGTTCAAGGATCTACCAATAACGCAAAACCACGCCTGCTAACATATAGACGTTAACACTGACAGATGGCAGTTTGGCCACAAATGTTCCCGTGCATTGCATACATCTCTGATTTATGTAATCTTTCAGAAGCTCTACAGTGTGGATTAAATGCGTGCCCCCATTCCGAACCTTATCCAACTCATAAAAGCCTTCATAAGCATGGTATGTGCTTTCCAGAATGTCCCAGGGGCAGGCTTTTTATAGAATCTGATTACACCACCTTCATTCATGCACAAATATATTGCTTTCTAAAAATTTCACGAGGTGGCTTACCAAGTGTGATATCTTGGAGTTGATTGTTCACTCTGTTTGAAATAAAAATTTATATGTAAATAATAACGTATTTACCTGGCATTGATCTTTATTAAGATCTGCTAGAACGACGTATGCCAAGTTTAACTGGGAGCCAACAAGCATATAGACAGGTTCAAGGCAAGTATTTTGGAGTCTGATAAACCAGACACTAAATCCTGGCTTCCCCAGTACCTCCCTGGGTGACTCTGGAAAAGTCGTAAACCAAAGCTTCCTCCTGTGATAAAATGGGGAAAATAATAGAACTTGTCGGGCTATGGTGAGAATTAAGTTGTATAACCCTATTTATAGGCTAAAAATGCTATGTGGCTGCTGAAAGATGCAGGATACAGACCTACATCACACCCTCTAACTTGCCCTGCTCCTGTCTATAAAAGCAAGACCAGGGACCAATTTAAATTCAGGGATGCATACCCATTGGCTCCTCTTTAAAAATATGCTGTCAGTGTGTTCTATTAATACCATACTGAAAGCACTTCCCAAACCATGCCCAAGTGATGTCATAGGCAGCTGGAACAACCCCCATTCTCCACAGGCCCCTTGGCAGCTCCATACCTTGCGAAGCAGATCCAGCAGGACAGCCACTTCCAAGAAGCCACACAGGGAAGAGCAAGTTTTTGTTACACTCCAATTTGAGCTTCTCTTTCAGTTCCGCTTCTTCCTTCCACTTCAGGACGGGCGATACTTAGAATCCTTGTGTTTACTTGTTCGCAGCAATGGTGACCCCTACACTGGCAACCCCCTGTCCCCAAACTGTGTGTAAACTGGAACGACCATGATAGATGAAAAAAAAAAAAAAAAAAAAACTCTTGAAATAAAGATTGTAATGCAATACAAATGTCCTAAGAGGAACCTTTCCCCTATCTCCTACAAGGGTCTATTGTTTTCAAAATGCCTACTGGGTGACAACAGGATTTGTAATCTTATCTGAATTCAAGAGGCTTGCTTGGGAGGGGGACCACTGGTCAAATTATCAAATCCCTGAATGACCCTGGGGATGTCACCTCCCATTTAGAAATTTACGTTTTCTGCTATGATAAAGTGGGATAAATAAGACTACAAAACCCCACAGGCTATGGAGAGAATTAAATGGCACAATAAATAAAGTTGTTAGCATTGTGCTTCACACACACCTGGGGTGCAATAAAACCTATTGCTGTTATTGCGGTCATGATTATTTTTGCTCCAGGTATTTTTCTACAGCCTGATAAATTTGGGGTGTGTGTGAGGGGTGGGGAGACTTCCAACAGGAAGGAGATAATCTTGACATTCCTGGCTTCAGAGAGCAGAGGCAGGTTGAAGAGTTTTGAGTTATCTAGCTCATTGGTTATGTACATTTTTTTTTTTTCCTGGCTCCCTGGCATGGCTCTCCACTGGGACAATGTTTTTTCTACTGAAAAATTTCCAAATGTAATAGGGAAAAAAATTGAAAGAAAAAGAAAAAAGAAATGTACTATTGCTGAAAATTGCTGCTGAAAAAAAAAAAAAAAAAGATTCCATTGAAAGCCTGGAGGCATTTCAGAACCAGTGTAATCAAATGCATGTCTCTGCTCCTGGATCAGAGTGTCTGAGATATACTGTGGGCTGGTCAGTGGGTGTGGGGACAGAGGAAAATACCACATAACTTGAAGAGTTATGTGTGTTTTATGTGCTACTTTCATGTCTCATGTTGAGCACTCTGTTAAAATGCAGGGTGATGCATTTTTCTGAGCCTCTCTGCTTAGCCGAAAACCAAATAGAACAGTACTTACCTCCTGTTCAGTTCCCAGCTTTTGACAAGGAGAAAAGTTGTGATCTCACCACACCTGATCTGCCACTTGCCTCTCGAAGACTCAGTTTCCATATTTAAAAAATGGGGACAGTAATGACACCCATCTCATAAGATTATTTAGGGAAGTAACTGAAGCTCTGCATAAGGAAGGTGGTGTTATGCTTGGCACAAGCTGTGTTGAGCACGCTTTAGCCATCGTCCTTATCAGAAGGGATAAGACATCTTAGGATCAACCACATGATAAAGAATCTATTTCTCAGAACCCATTCTGATGAGACTACCACAGAGACTGGGACAAAACTTAGGATGAACAGCACAAAGCTTAAAAACTCCCTCAAATTTCCCAAAGATATTTTGTTATGATACTAATGCATAAATAAAACCGAAAATGTGTGCATGTGTGTGCCAGAGAGAGAGGGAATGTCTCACATGAACTAAGACTCAACCTAAATAATTTCCAGAACTCCTAAAGTTGAATCAATTACCATGTTCTAAAAATCAAACTCAAGCCAGATGTTTGGTTCAGTTTCTAATTTGTTGACCTGGTATCATTTTCTCAAATTGACTTTCCCTACTAAGAATCAAAACAAAAAGAAATACGAAAGTAAATAAATAATTAAATAAGCAAATTTCTCTGTGACTAAATTTTCTTCCAAGTGAACATTCCATGACAGCAGTTCTTTCTGGATGACACCTTCCACTCCTAGTCTTAGAAATATTCCTTTATTCATTCAATAATTTTTGTTAATTAAGTATCTACGATTATAGGTCCAACATGGTACACATACTTCTAATAATCTGGCCTTATTCAATCCCTGCTGTCCTCTCTCACACATCTCAGGATTCATTTGTACCAAATAATAACTTAATTTACAAAGAGTTCCAAGTCTTATTTTTACCCACAGACCCATTTTACTTTGCTTACATATATAATACATTCTTATACATTGTTAAATTCTCAACTTTGAACTATTCCAAAGGAAATAGTCTAAGTGACTCGAATAGAGGTAAAAGACTTGATTTAGCTAATGCACTTCAAGGACCACTCAGATCAGGTATCTGTCCTAGTCAAAGCAGGGTTGGAAGTTTACAGGTGAAAACAGGAGAGTGGCACACATCTTTAGGTCCATGTGGTTCATGGAACAGTTTTTAATCTTTCACTTCTGTGAAATTTGCAGTGGAATGGTTGGGATACGGTTGCAGGTTTTCCTGCCTCTTGCTTGGGAGTGTTAGCAATCCCATCCTGGTAACTATCCTAACAGTGCTTTAGAGAGCTTGCAAGCTCTCTATGGTCATGTCCTCACACAGCCTCTTCCTGGTATTTGTGGGGAGTGGGCGGGGGGAGAGAGATTTTGTCTCCTCATCTTTTTAGAAAGACACTAATTCCATCATGAGGACACCTCCCTTACAGTATCATCTAAACCTAATCTCCTTGCGAAGGTCCCTCCTCCAAATACCATCACTTTGGGGATTAGGGCTTCAACACATGAATTTGGGGGGCATATAAACATTCAGTCCATAATACAGATTGTTCATAGCAGTTTTATTCATATCAATGCAAAATTTAAAATTGCCCATCAATAATGAATGAATATAATAGAATTCTACATAGAAAGGAATACTACTAAAGATACAAAAGATATAAATGGCCAGACATGGTGGCTCACACATGTAATCACAGATCTTTGGGAGGCTGAGGTGGGAGGATCCCTTGAGCCCAGGAGTTTGAAACTAGCCTGGGCAACATAGCAAGACCCCTGTCTCTACAAAAATTTTTTAAAAAATTAACCAGGCTTGATGGTGCATGCCTGTAGTCCCAGCTACTTGGGAGGCTAAGGCAGGAGGATTGCTTGAGCCCAGGAGTTGGAGGCTGCAGTGAGATACGGTCACACCATTGTACCCCAGCCTGGGCAACAGAGTAAGACCCTGTCTCCAAAAAAAAAAAAAAAAGCAAATATACATATATATTATATATATATAAAAGCAAATATATATATATTATATGTATATATAAGTGGTACAAAAATAAGGATGAGTCTTTCAAAATATATTAAGTAAAAAAGCCAGACACCAAAGTGAACATACAGTATGATTCCATTTATATTAAATTTTAAAAGAGGGAAAGGAAATCTGCAATGATGGGAAGGAGTTCAACGGTCTCTCTGGGGTTGTGGGTGACAGGGATTGACTAGGAAGGTGAATAAGGAAATGTTTCGGGTATGACCCATACAGGTGAATTTGTCAAATCTGGCCAATCACAAACTATGTGTTTCACTGTACGTAAATCATACCTAAAGAAACCACCCCGGTATCCATTTAAAAGGCATTTCAGTCATCTGCAAATGATTCGCCCTCAGAAGAATCAAACTATCATTTCTGCGCGTTGGTTTGCAATACTAATCTCCTTTGTCCAGGTGAAGATATGGACAAAGTGGGGGGTGTTTAGAATAACAAAATACAGTCAGAGGGTCAGAATGTCACACCAAGGGTGGGACAAGTGGTAGGAAAAAGGAGAATCCCACTTTGGAGCTAACAGTCGTTCTGTGTGACTCCGGTAGTCACTGTGCCTGTCAGTGCGAACTCTTGCTGGAATAGGACACGTGAATTCAGTTTGCACCCAAGTTCACAACGTGAAGACAAGTCACGTGCCTTGTTGATTGGAAATCCTCATTCTGTCTTCAGATGACCTATAGCAAGACTCTAATGAATCTTCCATATGATTTCCCCTTTGCCAAGGGATCATAAAGAAGAGAAATCAACCTACAAAAGTTCAAAAGAACCCACTATAGAGTGGGAAATAGGGACTGTACAAGATTTAGGACCCTGTTCACACCCAGGATGACTTATCTGGCTCTGAGCATGCACCATTAAAAAAAATGCAGTGCAGTGTTCACACATTAGTTATGAGACAAACTTTCTAAAAATGACACAACTCATTAACTAAGGATATTTCTCCGTAGATATATTATATTAAAAAGGCACTCCGTCTACTATGCTAATCAACTATGTTGTACTAAAACTCCATGTAAATTAGTTAGATGCATGACTTGCCAAAGGGAATGTGACGTATACAAAACCCCCACTACCCACCCCACAAACACACACACACACACACACACACACACACACACAGAGCCTTATAATAATAGAAGGGTATAAATTACTGAACGTCTTCCCATACAAAGCCAGATGCTTTTTTAGTTCTTTGCTACATGATTTTAAACAGGACTGAATGAAATGACCCCTTCGCAGCTGAGTCAAACACTTCTGCAAATAATAGCGCAATGGCACGCTTGTACCTCTGGGTCTAAAAAGCACTTTAGGTGTCTGGCACTAGGGTGAACATTTTCTTTAGATTTTTAGTTTTAGCCTGGGATTGTCAAAATGAGTCTGTCACCTGCCCTCACAGCGTCTCAAAGAACGTAAAATGAATGTCCTATACGAAATCTCGGCGCACACCAACCCCCAGTCCCCGGTATCTAGGGCAAGTTGTGGTGATAAGAGTTTAAGAACCTGTAAGAGCAAGAACGAAGGTCGCTAATCGTTACCTACCTTGCCTCCCCACGCCCCTCCCACAAAGCTGATCATGTAGTTGGATTGCCAAGGACCGTCCTCGGCAATGGCACTGCCCCTCGCTCGAAGCCCATGGAGGAAAGACCCCACAGACAGTCCTCGGCAATGGCACTGCCCCTCGCTCGAAGCCCATGGAGGAAAGACCCCACAGACAGTGCTGGCTCCAGGCCAGCTTTTGTCGCTTTATAGTTGTATGACTTTGGGTGATCTGGTTAACCTCCCAGGTCAAGTTTTCTCCTCCATAAACATGGGTTATTTTGAGGATGATGTAAGTAAAATATGTGTAAAGTGCTTAGAACTATCTGGCACAGAACAGTGCCATGGAATTGTTAGCGTCTCTGTCTGTTCACTGACCTAGATGGGTTCTGGAAGCCATCAGCTCCACCACCTAGTACCATGGGACCATCATGGTGCTCCTTCCCTCAGCCCACCCTGCCCCATCTCAAGTGTCACACTGGTGTTTACAGGAGTCTACTTCTCTGGGTTAAACGTCCTTCCAACCATTCCAGGATATAGCCGGCATCATTTGCTTATTGTGGGAAGCAGCACATGTTGTGCATAAAATGTGAGCTTTGAAGTGAGACAAAACTGCATTCGGTCTCCAGCTTTGTCACTTGTGAAGCGACTTTGGGAGAGTATCTTAAAGCCTGAAGTTCCCCTTTGGTGTCATGGACATGGGATAGCTCCAGTATCAGGGGAAAGATGGAAAGATTTTATTTTATACATGTGAATGTGTCCAATACAGTGCATTTTAGGCAATCTCTAGGTAACTGTAGAGTAAATAATAGTAGCAGCAGTATCACCAAAAGAAATAATCACTCATTCAGGACAGAAATAAAAACATAGATATTGTAGAAAGTATATGAATATTGATGCTTAAAGGGTTGACAAGTAGTATGATGAAGTGGAGCTAAACTGAACCAGGTTTGAATCCAGTGCTATCACTTTCTGGCTGTGGGATCTTGGGTAGCTTTCTTCCAAGCTCAGTTTTCCTTTTGCACTATCGGTATAGCCACACACATTAAGCACCAAGGAGACATTGGGTGCTCAGCAGACAGGAGACATGCACTATGTGGAAGCTACTATTGCTAGTCTCAGAGAAGTAGTGCAGTTCAATGTTGCCAGTCTCTTTGCCAGATACGGCTTAATGTTTCCATACAGGAATATCCTCCTGGCATAGAGATGTTACTGGTTCTAAGGAATCCGTTGACGTCGATTGAAGGCAAGAGCAGGAAACACTGACACGCAGTGTCAGACTGACATTTCTGGAACTAGGAGATATATGTATAGGAGAGAAAGGTTACAAACAAGTCAGCGAGCCTTGCTTCTTGTTGCTGCCATGTTCTAAGGGTCCGTTGTTGGCCCTGACTGGCTGTGAATTGGTAAGTCATTCTTTAAAGTAAAATAACATTGAAAGTTTATATGCATAGCATATGCAAATACTATGGGTGGTGTTCCAAGAAATAGCAAATTTTGGAAGCAAAATAAGTCCTTAAGTAGCCAATTTCAAAATGCAATTCTGTGCAATGCTGTTAATCTTGCTGGGAGATACAAACATTACATTATTCAAATACTATCTAATAATGTTCACTTGTGTATGCCAGCGTTTAAATATTTATTATAGGGTATAGTGGTATATAAAGCAAGATAGATAGATAGATAGAAAGATAGACACAGATATCCATCATTAAAAAAGAAAAGGAGCTCACATAGGAAGCAACGTGAGCCCTCGTGCCAAACCTGGCGATATTTTTGGACTCTCTTAACAATTCAACCAACATCAGTACAAAACGAATGGCATTTTTCATGTGTAGACCATTTGTTACAAAATGTCATTTTACTCCCTGTGTCCTACCCCTCACTCACCTTATTACAGGAGCAACTCGGTCTTCCTTTTAACTGAATCCAGATAAAGTTAGGTTTCTGCCAAGCAGAATATTCTTTGCTAATATGTAGAGTGATTTAAAGGGAAATTGTGATGCTGTGAGAGAGAACCCTGGAGACTGGGTGAACTCTGCAGGAGTTCTACATTCACAGGGGAAGAAAGCCAAAGAGGCCACGATGGTGTCATGTGATGTGTGTTCCTATTGAGGAGAATCCAGGCTGCTGTGAGCAAAGGAACCATTCCTATTGGAAATAATCTCCCACTGTGCGCTTCGTCTCCAGATACTCACCGAGCAGCGAGCAGCGCCAGCTGTGTGCTAGTGCTGGGGAGATAAATCCACAATTGCATTTGATTCTTCCCC
The DNA here is from genome assembly GCA_004363605.1 of Indri indri. Taxonomy (NCBI): domain Eukaryota; kingdom Metazoa; phylum Chordata; class Mammalia; order Primates; family Indriidae; genus Indri; species Indri indri. The sequence continues at coordinate 161,527 of RJWJ010000161.1, forward strand.
ACTTATGGTCAAGGGAGCCTCCAAGAAGAGTTTCTGAGCCTGGAAGAATGAAGACATGTAAGTAGGGCATTCCGGACATGCTATAGCAAGAGTAAAAGCGTGGTGGTGTGAAACAGCATCCCTACACGGCAGCAGGAGCCAACTTGGAGAAGAAGGGATGAGGCCCAAGGAGGCAGGGACCAGGACGGAGCCCCGAGTGCTCAGCAGAGGCCACCTTTGATCAAGTACAAGATGCTGGGCTCTGTTCCCCGAGTCTCCCACCGCCTCAGGTTGAGTTGTTTTCAAGGTGGCCATTTAGAGAGCCGGGCAAGCATTCAGGGCCGGCTTCTTTGTGAACGGCACGGCTGCTCAAACCAAACGGAAAACAAAGCAGATCTTAGTGCTCCGGCTTAATGGGAAACATGAGCCATCTGTGAGTGTTCCTTCTAGTTCATTTGCTTCATTGGCAAGGATTAAACAGTGTCATAAAGACCCAGAGAAATTATGGAAATGGGTATTAACATTAAAATCAGAGTACAATTAGAACATTTCACTGCATAATTGTTTGGCAGGGTCTGCAAGTAAGCGAAGGATTTCCAGCTCTGTGATTTATTGGTCACAGGTTGTCTGACTCTCTGGAATCTCCAGGGCCAGGAACACATTCTGGGGGGTTGCCCCTGAGATGACAATGCAATCGTACCACGGTTAGGAACATAACACCGGCTTTGTGTGATTCCTGGCAACCCTTCTCTGAGCTGCTGGATCAGCATGGCAGAAGCCAACCGGTGCACCACCCAGATGAAGAAAACACGCAGGGAATGGAGAGAAACCTTTGTGCCATGCTCCTGTGTCTTTGTCAGAGCAAGTGTACCATGTTTGTTTGTAATTAGCACCCCAACAGACGTCAGAGAAAACGGCTAATCGCTGACATGGCCCACAGTGCTTTGTAAGTAAACACCATATTGCAATAGACATGCAATTAATTACACAACACTCCAATTAAACATGTTCAAAATGAAAATGGGGGAGAAGGTATCAGAACCACGCTGCCAAAATTCTCCCAATTTTTTTTTTCCCTCTAAGAAATAATAAATGACTCAACTCTTGAATGTCACCAAGCTGTTTCCAGGCATCTCTTGGCTTTGGGCCTGCAGCTGCCACTGTTTCTGGGAAGTTTTGAGTTGCTGGAACAAAAGCCTCTTTTATGATATATGCTCCAAAGCCAATGTCTTCTTGGCTATTGCAGCATATATTGTTGGAGGTCCTGCTCTCATTCTCTCGTGCTAGGCTCGCGTCCCATCCCCCGGCTGCTGCAGATTTTGGCTGTTCATCATTCCCATCTGCATGCTTCCTTGTAGGACGACCTTGACAGGTAGGAACCACCTTCTTAAGGTGCTTAGAGGATTACGCACACCTGCTCACTGGAGGGGTCATAACCAATGCCTGACTGATGTGGCCATACATAAGCCAGTCCCCTTTTCCTGTGGGTAGGAAACCTCTGTGATGTAATCGACACTCCAAAGTTCTGCACGGGATGGAGCCGGGGCTAGATTTCCCAGGAAATCATGTCTTTGTCTAATTTCTTGCCCTGCCCTAATTCTTCTTTTCTCACTCATTTACACATTCCTTCTGAGTTTCCTCCCTCAAATCCTGTGCCCAGGAAGAAAAGGCTCTGCTTCTGAGAAACACAACTTCAGACAACTATCATATCTTAAAATTGAGATTTGAACTACATATGATAGACTTGTGTTTTGTTTTTAATCAAGGCAAACATTAAACAAATGCACCACAGAGGGAGTGTTTTGCTGGCAGGTTATAGCCTTTGCATCTGAATGACAAAGGATGTCTGGAGGAAGGGATGCTTGCACTGAACCTTAAAAGAATAAGTGAGCTTTCAGATGAAAAGTATAATAAAATAGGACAATGATTGGAACACAACATTTGGGGGCACAGCAATCAACTAAGTAAGTATGTATGGAATACTCCCTCTGATAGGCACTCAGGTAACAGACATCAAAAATGCAGTTGTGCCCCTGAAGATGTGTATTGTCCACTGAGGTAGATGGATGCTCAAAGAAGCAAAATGACGATAACAATTATTGAGCACCTACTATGTACCCAGTATTACGTATTTGTAAGATACATTAAATTCTTATAATGATTCTATGGAGTGATTTATGTTATGGCTGCTTTGCAAATTTTTAAAAAAAGGCTTAGGGAACTTAAGCCACTTTGCCAATGTCACTCAGCTAGAAACTGGTGGAAATGTAACAATCAGGGACCCTGGCAGGTGCATTGCCAAGGGAATGACAAGATCAGATGAGGTTATATGAGGGAAAAGATGGCCTCCCAGCTCTGTGAGTCCCATAAGCAAGAAAGTAGACCCAGAAGAGGACAGAAGCATTTCGCTGTGTAGTATCCAAACTGGCATGCATCACCAACAAGCCGAAGACATTGGCAAAGCCTGTCTGCTTCGCTCTCAGTGTTAAAGCCTTGTTGCTTCTACTGGGAAAACTAATAACATAACAAATGAAACTATTGTTCAGTTTCATTAAAAATAAATCTGATAAGATGGGCAGAATTGAATTAACCCATCTCAATAGAGTTCTTGTTATTGGAGCAAACGGAATATTCTCTCTAATAGAATAAGTCCTGGTTCATTTTGGCTGGCCCGAGCAGCTCCTTGCTATAGATTTGGTTTCCAGCCTTTGGCTCTGGGCATCCTCACACTAATGTTAGCATTAGCAGGTCAGCGTAATGGATCAGCGTGCTAGATCTGGCAGGAGCGCTGGACGGATCGGCATGACAGATGTAGGGGCCTCCGTTACCCTTGGCAGACAAGAACTGTCCTCCCCTCCAAGGAAGTCAGATTTAGGGCCCTAGAGCTTGCAAGAGAGAAATGGCCCTTGTTCCAGAGAGGGTAAGGTTGGGCTGGAATCCTGAGATGGGCTGCTCTTGGAGTCAGGGATGGGAAAACAGAGATCCAGGATGCCTGCTTGTTTTGGCTGGCTCGAATTGAAGCCAGTGCCAGCAATATTTCTATTCTTTTGCACTGGCTGAAGTTCAAAGGCTCGAGCCTGAACAGCAAAGGGGAGCACGCAGGTATTTTTGTGGATACACACACATGCACCAGCACATACCCATTGGCATCATTTTCAGAAAAAAAAGGGAGATTTTACACAGTTTATAAAATATACTCAAGAAACACAAGATGGAAAAACATGAAGACATTGAGAGCAAATGTAGAATTGAATTGAAAAATAATATTGAATGATTAATAAAAGTTCATCTCCAATTATGGGACTGAATGACTTTCTAGAGGTGAGCCATAAAGTTTGCTCTGAGCCTACTAGTGGACATGGAACATATACACATTGTTTTTCTTCTGGTCCTAGAGACTTTTTTTTTTTTTTCAATTTTTTTTCTTTTTAAAAGATAGTCAAATTTAGCAGTGGGGGGTTGTATACCGACTTTAGCGACACTAATTTAATAAGTTCTGATAACCCACCACCATTGGACCAGACAAGACTTTTTTTTAAACCTTGCTCCTTCTGAAATTTTTAAAAAATGTTTGCATATTTATCAAGAGGTAACTGAATAAAAGTACTAATGAAGGAAGGATGGAAGGAAGAAGCCAGTGATGTGTCACAGATGAAGGGGATGTCAAAGTCATTTTTTCCAACTCCCCCTGCCAATTCCATTACTTTCTTACAAAATATCTTCTGCCCCCATGGAGCCAAGGATGTGGCACTCAATGTTTTCTGGGACAATCTATGCTCTGAAGTTCTTTGTTCTACAGAGGTAAAATTCTGTCATCACAGCAACATAGCTGAGATGGGAGCATGTATAAAGGAAAAAATACAGACTTTGTGCTCAAGTCTGAGTTCAAATTTTGCCTTTGCTACTTCCCCACTGTGTGGCCGTGGGAAAGTGGCATCACTTCTCTGAGCCTCAGTTTCCCCATATGTGAAATTAAGGTCCTAGCAACCACTGGGCAGAGAAACCACAAGGATTAGATAAGAATACGTGTGCCAAGCGTCTGGTTGCATGTAAGTGAGTAATGTGAGCCCACCCCTTCAGCTCACTCACAACATGCAAACTAAAAATATACCACGTACCATTTCTAGGTACAGAGACTGCAGCAATACACAAGGTAAGCCAGGTCCCTACCCTTCTAGAGCTAACAGTTTATTAGACCATCTGCTCTGTCTGGTTGTATTTATATCATCCACGTACAGACTTTGCCTCTGTAATGAGAGCAGTTAGGTATCATCCTTTCATTCTGATTCTCTGGTCTGAATCTAACAAACCTTCTGCTTATGACTTCTTAGTTAGGAGGCTAGAGTCAGGCGGGGCACAGGAGAACAAACCGCTCGGGTAGGCTGGGCATCTAGCTGTAGGAAGACTTGACCTCACATCATCTCTTCATAAAACCCCAGTGGGATTTATCTTCTCAGCTTCACTGCCAGCAGTTTGAGTAAAATAAACGTTTTAATTTTTGTAACTGAGTCCCAGAAATCCAAAACGTTCATTGCTCCATGAAAGTATCTTCTAATATTTAAAAAGGAAAGAGACAAAACTAGCTGGGTCAATAGGATAAGAAGGTACGTCTTCCTTGATTATTTAAAGACGTGACCCTCTCTATTGGGTTATTTAAGAGTTAAACTTAAGTCATGTATGCATGATGCCTCAATAAATAAATTTTGGCTAAATTAGGATGTAATATAGACAAGTTATGGAGACAACTGATTCAATTTCAGTATATTTCCCTATTCACACTTTAGAATTGACACGTTTGCAGCTAGGACAAGACCCATGCATGAAACTGGAAATAAATATAATGATGATGATAATGGTGATGATGGTAATGATGAGTGTAAAGATAATAAAAGCTACCATTTATTGAGCACGCACTATATGCAAAGGCCCGCGTTGAAAACTTTCTCTATGAAGTTCCATCTTTCTCACCAAACCCGTGAGGAAAGCACTGGTATTATTACATTCATTTTGCAGAAGAGAAAATTCATTCGCAAAGTGGATAAGTACTGTGTTCAAGAAAGTGTTGCTAATAAGCAAAAATGAAGGGATTTGAACATCTACCCCCATTTCCAATGTTGGATTTGCCATTAAATCACTTCAGGACCTTGGACAGGTCACATCTCCCTGTGAAAATTGGGTTTCAAGAGTCTGGGCTATGAGACGGTTAAAGTCCCTTCCTATAATATTCAATAATTTAGAGTTTCTTTCAACTTATGTGATGTAATTTATTTGGGCTGTCACCAAGCTTACATTTTTCAGTAATCCAGACCTAGAGTGATTATTAGACGTTAGGAAACAATTCATTATCTAAACATTGAGATTCTTCTACCATATAGAAAAGCACACAGGATGTGATTTTGTTCTCTAGCGTAAGAAGTCTCCACGTTGAGTCCAGAAAGAAGAAAGGTTTTCGCAAGGCTTGATGAATACACTAAAACTTGATGAAACCAGAACCTGATTTCTCAAGACCCAAACCTAAGCTACACTTGAAATATTTGCTCGACTAACTCATATCCACATTGGTTTTGGGTGAGTTTACGGGCTTTATTTCTGAGCTTGAAGTAAATTGTAAATGGGTCAGTGGCTTCCAGAAACAAATCATTGACACTCTCTCTCTTGCTCTTGTTCTTTCTTAAATGCACCTGTGTTGCTTTCTCATCTGTATTTCTCTGGTTTTTAGAATATGACTTTCAAAGTTGCTGGAAATAATCACCGCATTCCTCTCGCGTAAAGAAATCAAAAGCATATATAAACTGCTCTCTCAGCTTACTTCCAAATCCAAGCATACCCAACTGCTGTTAGATATTGCTTTGTATGCTGTTAAGATGCAACATCTCTTTGAATGGAATAAACAAGGAAAACCTCCAAGTGGTATGCTACTGCTACAACATTACTGAGCTGGCAAAATTCATAAACTAATATTGCAAAGTAGCCCTTGGCACATGTCATTTTCAGCAATTTGTATTCCCTGTCACTATTTCCTTCCACATGCCATCTGTAAAGTATACCCTGTTTTTCTCCTGAACAAGAAATCTGTTTTTCCGGAAGGTTGTTCAGAAAAAAATAGAAAGCACTTTGCTGTATTGGCTAATTACTAAAGAAGAAGTACTACTTTAGCACTTCAGAGTGTGTAGTTTGAGGTTATATAGGTCATGCCTGCGAGGTTGATATAAAAAGGAAAAAAAAAAAAATGAAAGCTATGCTGTCCTGGCTAGAATACAGTAAATATTTCTTACCTTCATCAGAAATGGTCATTTTCAAATCTCTGTTGACTAATTAGTATAAAAAGAAGAAGTACCAATATCATTAAATTAAAACCTCTCTGGTTATTGAAGTAATAAGCTTAATCATATGTGCATACACGATGCCTGGGTGCAAGGTTGCTGGATGGGGGTTCTGCAGACCTGAGTCCAACCACATAATAGCTCTGTAACCACAAGCAAGTCAATGCCACCCTTCCTGGATCTCGGTGTAATCAAACCAGATAATTAGGAAGTGTCTTTATAGCTCCAAAGTGCTTTGGTTTATCAAAAGGAACATTCATTAATTCATTTGTTCAACAGGTGTATACTGAGTTTCTACTATGCACTAGGTACTGAAAAGGACGTAAGATTGCTGCCGTCTGGTGCTCACGTTCAAGTAGAGGAGAGAGCCAGTCCGTGAGCCGACACGGAACTAAAGAATATAGCTTCAGGCAGGAGTAAGTGCCATGAGGAATCATAATGGTGTTATATGATAGAAATCAATTAGCGAAGGTAAGGGCAGAGGTTAGCCACACAGTAAGTATATCAGCACCGGAGTATCAAGAGAAGTGGTTTTTAATGGGGCGGCTATGTCTCCTCCCAGCATTTTGGAGTTTTGTGAGGGAATTTGCTATTTTATAGTGTAGCTGTGCCAGATACATGACATTGAAACACAAACTATTTTCATTGTAGTTTCTGGACTCTGACCTTTATCTTTTGGGTGATTTTACACTGGTGGGTGTCTATAGTGTTGATCCATGTATAAAGCAGTTCTGAGTACTTCTTAAAAGGTAGGTCTGGTCTTGACAAATTTCCTCAGTGTTTGTTTGCCTGAGAAGGTCTTTACATCTTCCTCATATGAGAAACTTAGTTTTGCAGGATACAAAATTCTAGGCTGACTGTTATTCTGTTCAAGAAGATTGAGAGTGAGGCCCCAATTCCTTCTGGCTTGTAAGGTCTCAATTGAGAAGTCGGCAGTTAGTCTGATAGGTTTTTCTTTGTAAGTTACCTGATTTTTTCTCCTTACCGCTCATAGGGGTGTCTCATTTGTGTTTACTTTGGAAAGTCTAATGACTACATGTAGTGGTGATTCTGTTGCCTCTTTGTGATGTTTCTCCCAGGAGTCCTTTGAGCCTCTTGTACTTGGATATCTAGGTTTCTAGCAAGGCCAGAGAAATTTTCCTCGATTATTGCTTCAAATACATTTTCCAACCCTTATGTATTTTCTTCTTCACCCTCAGGGATGGCTATGATTCTTATGTTTGACCTCTTTACATAATCCCACATTTCTTGTAGGCCTTGTTCGTCCTCTAATTTCTCTTTCTCTTTGGCTGACTCATTCACCTCAAAGGTGTTGTCTTCAAGCTCTGAGACTCTTTTTTCTGACTGATCTAGCTTTTTCTTAAGACTTTCCACTGTGTTTTGTAAATCCTGGAATGAATTTTTCATTTCCAGAAGTTCTGTTTGGTTTTTCTTTAATAATTCAATTGCTTTAGAGAGTTTTTCATTCATTTCCTGAATCGATTTTGTGACTTCTTTGTGTTGGTTTTCTATGTTCTCTTGTATTTCATTGAGTTTCATTATAATCCATATTTGAAATTCTTCTTCTGTCATTTTAATCTTTTCATTTAGGTTGGCATCCATCTGTAAGGAGTTATTGTTTTCTGTTAGGATTATCCTTTGGCCTTGATTTTTCACATTTCCAGAGTTCTTTCACTGGTTCCTTCTCATCAGGGCTCTCGATGTAGAGCAGAGGGTGCTGGGGCTGGCTTATGGACCTGTCTCCAAGACCCTGAAGATCGGTGACTGACCGTGTCAGGGAGAGGACTGCTAGTCCTGAGTTGACTTTGGGGTGCTTTAGCAGGTTTGATGAACCTCTCAGATTACCACCGTGGTGGCTGTGTTCCCAGTGGTGGGCTCTGCCAAGAATGCACCCATGCCACAGGGTAACAGGCTTTTCAGCACAGAGCACTCATGCAGTTCTATGAGAGGGAAGGGGCCATGGGCTCCCTGCACTGCCTTCATGTCCTGGGGGCACCGGGTCCTGCCTGCCTATTAATGCCGCCAGCACGCAATCCTGCAAATTGCCACTGTGGTGGCTCTGCTCTCAGTCAAATCTCGTTTTTTCTAAGTTTTTTCCAGTTGGGTTTCTATCTCTGTCAAGCAATAAACTCCTGTCTAATGTAATTCACTGCCATGGTCCTTTAGGAGCTCTGATGCTGCTGCAATGACCCTGAGGCAGCTTCTCAAGAAAATCTTAAGATATTTACCATAAATAGACTGCTCTTACAGGAAAATATGCTCCTCCAATATAGAAACATTTTCAGCAACAACAAGAATGTTCTGTGTAATTTTTATTGGACAGTCAGTTCCACTAAGTAAACCCTTTATATCCTGGGCAAGCTAGTTAATCAAAATTCTGATTTATTCATTCTTTCTAGTTCATTTATGGTGTCCAGGCCCTGGGAAGATGACAATGAACAATTCGAAGTCCCTGGCAAGACTTAGAAAAGGAAGCATCCCTTAAAGAAACTATTACAAAACAGTGTGATAACAACACTAATAAGTAATGCACATAATCGCACTATACATGCTAGCTATTAACATGCCTTATGTGTTGTAATGGTAACAAATGCCCTATTCAGTGCGAGCATCGTTATAACTAATTTACAAATGTAGAAACTGAGGCAGAGTTAAGAAATCTTCCCAGATGGTGTCAGGCTTTGCTTCCAGAGTCCAGAACCCAAAATAGTGACTGCGGTAGTCTGCTATCTTTTTTGGTCTTGTCGTTATTGCATATTTTTTATTTTTTTTGAACCAGGCTGGAGTGCAGTAGTGAGATCATAGCTCTCTGCAACCTTAAACTCCTGGGCTCAAGCAATCCTCCCACCTTGGCCTCCCACAGTGCTGAGATTACAGGTAGGAGCCACCGTGCCAGGCCTAGTCTGCTCTGTTTGGGGAAAAGAATAGTGACCCAGAGGTGCATACAATAAGAAGCAGCTTGGGAGGCAAATAACTGGAAGAGGTGAAAACTGGTTTGAGTTTTTCTGGCTGATTAAGAATTAATCAGGTGGTAGAGGCTGAGTTTCAGGCAGAGGAAAGCTACAGAGAGTGACTTACAGGCAGAACTGAATGGGATTTGACTGTTAAGCGGTGGAGTTGGAGGAATAGGCAGGACCCTGGCCTTGGCGAGCGGTGTATTCCAGGCTAAGGGCACTGCTTCTGCTCTTGACACTAATGCCTTTGTGGGTGGCTCTGGTGATACACCTCACCATTGCCCATCATTTTCTCCTCACCTTGTTCCTGGCAGGGGTCTGATTATCCTCCTGGCCACAAAGGGTTTCTTTGTGCAACTCTGCCTTCCTTGCCTGTCTGACTGCTTGCTGTGGAAGCACAATTCCTTTTGCCACAAGTTACAAAAATCCAACTGGGAAGAACAAAAGTGGATCCAAGATATCAAATAGTGTTGTCATGAGTCTCATTTGCCATTGTTCATCTTGGCTTCACTCCAATGCTTCCTTTTCAGGTTCTGATAAGGGCCATCCTCTTGGGCTTCCTTGTTTGTTCTGTTCATTCATTCATCCATGTAGTCATTCAACAAACATTCTGTTAGCATCTCTTGCAATATGGATGCTGCAATATTTCAGGACACAGAGATAAATAAAATAGAGCCCTTGTTCTCAAAGAGTTCATGGTCTAAAGGGGAAGTGAGGAATATACAGATGGCTAATTAACAGCATGATATGAGGGGCTACAGGAGCAGAGAGAAGCTCAATGATTTCAGCAAGGAAAAGGTATTGAGAGGGTGGGACTCTGTACAGTTAATAAGCTACTGCCTTTTAGCTTCAAATTGACTCTTTCATACTCAGTCTCGTATGCTGCTGCTGGGCAAACCACATTTCTGCTTTGCCAAGTGGCCTCCTGTTAGGTTCTGCAAGTGGGGGCCCAGAGGGAGTCTGGGAAGTGGAAGGAGGAAGAAAGTGCCTCCTTCTGCCCGTTAGGAATAGGAGGCTCCTCCTTCGTTCTCTGTTCCTGTGTGTAGCGCCCAGCCTTATTCCTTTGCTCTGGCTGTAGCAGTTTGTTCTGGCAGCAGCAATTGATTCCAGTCTTCGGTTTCTCCACGAGTCACAAAACCCGCCTCATTATGCCCCATCAGAGACAAAAGCCTCCGTTGGCCAGTGCCCCATCCTCAGATAAGAGGCAGGCCCCTTCTTCTAAGCTCAGAGACTTCAGCATCATCCCCCCGCCAAAAGAAAGAAAGAAAGAAAATGCCCTCAGACAGAGATCTGAGTTCCAACTCTGCAGGAAACCTCCTCCAAGCCTTTAAATTTTAATAATTCCAACCTCTTCCCTTTGTTCCCCACGCCCGAGGAGTGCTAGCTGCTTTCTCCCTGTGATGTCTCAGTGTTGTTTTTGCCCTTTTAGTTCAATACCTAGTTCATAATTCTTTATGTTAAATTCTCCCTGTTAAGATAACTGGTGTGGATTCTGTTTCCTGAGCAGACCCTCACTGATCCAGAGTCCTAAAGGATAAGTAGATTCCCCAAACAAGGAGAACAGTGAAAGCCAACATTTAAAGAAGAGAGAGAACTTAGTATGTACAACTAAGACTTTTTTTGGGTCCAGAATAATTTTATTCCAACTTAACCATACTGCTTTCCAAATAGCAAGGGCTTCCCAGTCTTTTCCTATATGACACATGAGAAAAATGATAATATTTATACAGCACATTGGGCTAAATGGATAAAGTTCCTTTTATCCGCAGGTCACTATAGCCCCCATGAGGAGGAAAGAGACCTACTCAAAGTCAGAAGTGGGTGTCCAGTACTTCATATGGCAACCCCAGGACACTAATGCAATTATAATTAAACAGCAACAATGAAAACCAGAAAACAAATTTGGATGAGGATAGAGAGAAATTGGAACCCTTATACATTGCTAGTGGGAAACTAAAATGGTGCAACTGCATGGAAACAGGTAGTTCCTCAATACACACAGAGTTACCATATGATACAGCAACTCAACCAGCAATTCCAACCTTGCTCAAATAGGTACATACCCAAAGAATTAAAAACAGATATTCAAACAAAATCTTGTTCATGAATGTTCATGGATGCACTATTCACAATTGGTGAAGGGTAGAAACAACCCCAACCCCTATGCATTGATAAATGGATAAACAAAATGTGGTTTATCCATATAATACCCATCGTACAGATTTTATTCAGCCATGAAAAGGAATAAAGTGCTGATCATGCTCTGAAACGTGGATGAACCTTAAAATACTATGCTACGTGAAAGGAGACAGATACAAAAGGTCATATATTGTATGACTCCATTGATATGAAATACCCAAAATAGGTAAATCCATAGAGACGGAAAGCAGATTAATGGCGCCAGTGGCTGGGGGGAGGGGGAAATGGAGAGAGAATGCTTAATAGGTATAGAGGTTTTTTTGGGGGGGAAATGAAATGTTTTAGATCCAGATAAAGGTAACAGTTGCACATCATTGTAAATGTACTGAAGGCTACTGGATTGTACACTTTTAAATGATTAATTTTATGATATATTAATTTTAGCTCAATACTAAAAAAAATCATTGAGGTTTAGGAAAACACTATAACAAAAGAGAAACTGTATGATTAGACCTTGATTTTAGAAAAATAATGGGAAGATGGATTGGAGGAAAAGAACAAGATTAGAGACGGTGAGAAAAAAAGATACCACTTCTATAATCCAGGTAAGAAATAGATGTCTTGGAATGAAGCTACAGCAGTAAGGAAAGAGTTAAATAAATTAATTTAAGAGATAGAGGAGAAAATCGTTAGGAGAAGCAGTTATAGTGCAGTTACTAAAATTTGGGGTTCAAATCAATGTGTTCTTGAATTCCACCTGTACCACTTATTAGCACCATGCCTCTATTTCCGTATGTGAAAAACGATTGGGCTATTGTCATGGTTATGTCTTCTGTGGATTCCAAGCTACCCTAGAAATCAAGAGACTTCATGGAAGAGATCAGCGAGATGTCACAAAGGAGCATATTTTGACCCAGGTTCTCAAAGATGATCCAAACCATGAAGATCACATTTTCTGGCATTTGGAATGAAAAGCACCTCCAGAAATGTCTACCAAGTGTCAGGCTCTCATCATTTCACTCTTGAAGATGCCAAGGTGTCCAATGTTTGTCCACTAGAAGGTAAAGCAATCTGCAACTGATGCAGAGCCTGCGGGCAAAAAGGAAATTCAGCAGGGACGACCTAAATCATTTAACTGCACTAAGAGAAGGAACAATGTGAACTTCACACAGTGATGTTTGGGGATTCCAACCACTCTGCCCTAAAATAACTGTCAAGTCTCTAGCAGCGAAGGTGGTAAAACGTTGCTTCTTGTCTCTATACTATATGGACGACTTCTGGTTGTCTGTTTGTTCACACTTTACGGGGGAGGTGAAAGGGCTGGATTTGTGATGTCCCCGGGTGTATCCAAGTGGAGCTGTCCAGATAGCAGTTGGGGGACACACGTTGACTCACATAGATTCAAGCGTGTGGGAGTTTATGAGACAACACCGTGTAAGACACAGGTAAAAGGGAACCCGTGAAGGAAATTAGACGGGAGTAAGAAGATCTAGATGGGGGAATAAAGAAGAATCACAGAGGGAAGCCCGTGTCATGCAGACCAAGAGAGGGGAGAAGGCAAGACCGCACAGTCCTGGCGTGTCTGCGCCCTCCTGCACCTTGCCAACCACCTGGCACCCCATTCATGGTTAATGACACTTGTGAAAACAAGTCAAAGATATTAGGAGAAAAAAAGGTAAAATCAAAGTTGGATGAAAGGCATGTTAATATAGGAAGCAGGAAAACGAAACATGGTCAGGAGGGAAACACAATTCCATAACCTCTGGTTACTCCTGCTAAACTAGTAATCATGTTCTTGCAATTCTTAAGTGGCTTAACAAGGAAAGTTTAAACTCTGCACTTTTTTAATTTAAAAAAAGCTATTTGCTATTTTAAAGGGAAGAAAATTAAAGCAAAAGAAAAACATCCTTTTGGCTTTACGATATGCAGCCCTTTGCTTCTAGTTGAGGTTTTTTTGTCTGGTTGGTTTTTTTTTTTTTTTTCCAGAGAAGCCTGGGAAATTGAATTTTGAGTGTTGAGGACACAGTTCAAAAGTTTCCAAACCTGGCACGGCCATTTTGCTGGGGAAGAATAATGGGGTCGGATCACGGCGACTGCTTGAGAAGTCTCACTCTATTGAATTGAATCAACTTTAGACAACTGGATTTTAACTGTGACTTGAGAACAGAATGTTGCAAATCGCGTGGCTGGGTGAACTTTTCAGCCTCTCACTCCTGACACATTTCCATAGGAGTCCTCTAAGCTGAAGGGCTCAGACCTCAGCCGCCTTCTTCCCGATGAGAATGTATTTTAATAGTGGTGCGGGCCCGTGGGTTTGTGTTTCAGACAGCAGAACTGCCTCGGCTCTGGGGCCACCTTTGCTGACATTCATTTTTAAAAGTGAAAAATAAAAAATAAAAAAAGAAAGAAGCAAATAACCAGCATGCGTGTGCACTCTATTGGAACTGGGTGTAATCGATTCTGCGAATTCAGGAGGGTAGGGCTTCAGGCCATCCACTCAGGGGGTCCGGAGGCTCTGAAGAATGGGGAGATTGGTTCTGAGAAAATGAAACCAGAGATTCCTTAAGCCATATTCAGAGCATATTGGTTTTTCTCTTTAGTTATTGTTCATTTGTTTGTTTTGAATTTTAATGACAAGGCCAAAAAAAAAAATTTATTTAGATTTTCCCTGCTCATATATTTTCAGGAACCACCTGCAGGAAAATTGATACATATGCTCTTCAGGGTTGAAAACAAAACAAACCAAAAATCTTAGAGATGGTGTTGGCTATGGCCCCCTTGGAGTTTCTTTACTGAGGAATTAGCTAACCGTGAGTGGAGAGAAAGTTCTGTTGAATAATGGGAAGGACGCCTGAACTTGGAGTTAGAAAATGTTCTTCCTCAGGAGCTTTGCAAGTGAAGTTTCTCTCTCACTCTCTCCTCTCTCTCTCTTTAATTCTTATTCATATAGGATGAGTTCAAGGTCAAATACCACTTTTTCATAAATTTTACTGGACTCTCCAGTCTAATTTCTTTTTAATTCCTTTTTATTTTAAAGTATTTAATTGAAAATAAAATTATGTATATCCAAAATGTACATGATGATTTGATATTCATATGCATTGGGTTCTGATTACCACAATCAAATTAATGAACACACCCATCACCACCCACAGTTACCATATGTGTGTGTGTGTGTGTGTGTGTGTGGAGGGGGAGGCAAGGACACTTAAAATCTGCTCTCTTATCAAATTCAATTAAACAATACAGTATTATTAATCATAGTCACCATGCTATACATTAGCATGAGTCATCTTACAAGTGAAAGTTCATACCCTGTGACTAACATCCCTCCATCTCCCCTCCTCCTCTTCCCCTAGCAGCCACCCTTCTACTTTCTGCTTCTATAAATTTAAATTTTTTGTATTCCATATGTAAGTGAGATCACGCAGTATTTGTCTTTCTGTGTCTGGCTTATTTCACTTAGTATTATGTCCTCCAGGTTCATCCAAGTGGTCAAAATGGCAGAATCTCCTTCTTTCTCAGCTCGAATGATACTCCACTGTGTGTGTGTGTGTATGTGTGTGTATGTGTGTACATACATGTGTATATATACACCACTTTTTAAGTGCATTCATCTGTCAATGAATACTTAGATTATTTACATATCTTGACTGTTATAAATATGCTACAGAGAAAGGGTTGCAGAAATCTCTTCAAGATAGTGATTTCAACTCCTCTAGACATATACCTAAAAGTGGGATCATCGAGTCATGTATTGGTTCTATTTTTAGTTTTTTAAGGAACCTCCATACTGTTTCCCATAATGGTGGTTCCAATTTACATTCCCACCAACTGTATACAAGGGTTCCCTTTTCTCCACGGACTCCCCAACACTCGTTATCTCTTGTCCTTTTGATAACAGCCATCCTCACAGGTGTGAGGTGACATCTCATCATATGTGTGACTTGCATTTCTCTGGCAACTATTGGCGTTGGGCAGGTTTTCATACACCCATTGGCCATCTGTATGTCCTCCCTGGGAAAATTTCTTTTCGGTTATTTTGCTGCTGCGCTTTCCCTGTATAGCACTGATTGCAGTCTACAACCATGTATTTGTGATTATTTACTTACTTTTTTTTAAGAGCTCCTTTAGGGCAGTGACTGTACTTGTTCTGATCACCAGTATGTCCCCACTATATCCTCAAAGCCTAGCATAGGCCTGATATTATATACAATGGGTCTGGTATGTATAAATTTATTCTCTGTGGCCTCGGATAAATCAAATTATCTGTCAAATCCCTAATCTGTAAAGTGAGTATAATGTTTAGCTTGCAGGTGGATCTGATGGGCATAATACCAAATGGAAGTATCACACTTATTTAAGTTACACTTATTTAAAAAGACTTTACCACGCTCCTTAATAGTATTTATCTTATATTTTTCTGATGCCTGCTTGCTAGGTGGATAACATACAAAATGGCAAAGAGGAAAATAAAACTCATAAAAATGTTTCCTGACTCAAAAATAATCACTCCGTTTGTAATAATTTGTTATAGCAGCCATGGGAAGCTAATACAGGTCTCTTCTAATTAATCTCATTTTTCTGTTTCAGTTATGAAAATTATGGAAAAGATAGCTAATGAATAGAGGACATGTCATTTACCTAATTTCTTAGAGATTTGGTGAAATATTTCCTCAAAGCCCAATGGGACTCTTTCCCCGGTTATTGCATCTCTGTAAGTGGGAAAAGGCAAAGTTGTTATTCCTTCACATCAAAGTATTCCATTTCTGGGGTAGCATGCGGCAGGAGTCATGGAGTGTAATTAGAGGTGACAGGTTTTCTCCTCCTAAAAGAATTACTATCTCATCTGATGTCAGCTGCTCCGAGGCGCTGCAGCCTTGTTCCAGCGCCCATAACCCCACCCTCACCTTACCTTTGTCGGAGTTCTTGGGCTCAATAGACACATAAAAAATTAAGAACCCTTCTGATCTTGCTCTCTCTTTTTTAAAATAAAAGTTTTCTGTGTTCCTAGAACAGAGAGAGAGAGAAGAACAATGGGCTTTTCAGCAATATTTTGCAGATCAAGCTGTCAGGCATCAATACCGGGAAGTAAAAAAATTTGGTCCTTCTGAAAATGTGTCGCCTCTCTTTGAAAGACTGTGCTCCAAGAGAAGTGGCCTCTTGCCTCTGATTCCTTTCATGAGGGAACCTCTCACCTGGGCCTAACCAAGGAGCACAGGCTGTACGCGCTTTGCAGGAACAGACAGACACAGCGTAAGTCTGGCAAGGTGAGGGAGAGAAGGGGAGATTTGGAAAGAAGAGTAATGAAATAGGTTTGGATTTATTTCATCTTGTCTAACTGCAGAGACTGGACTCAAGCAGGGTCACAGTCATGATTATAAAAAGGAGTTTGCTTTTCATTTATTTTTTTTGTTTTGTTTTTATCTTTGTCTTTTGTCTTCCAATGGAGCATGGAGAAAGAACAAGGAATGACATTCCTGTCTGGGAGACAGAAGCGGGATTTCAGGTGAAGATGTTGGCAGGGCCAGTGCTTGGCCAGGCTCTTATGAGTTCTGAGCTGGGGCATGAAATTGAACACGAGTGGAGTTAAACCACTATGAGACAGAGCCCTGTGTGCTGGGGAAATAACTAAGCCTCTTGTGCAGGAAAATCCACACTTTATTGACGACAAGCCAAATAAATGAAAGAATGCCCAAATTGTTTCAGATTCTGAGCATCCTTTCATTGGTCTGGAAAGCGAGAGTCAAAACTGGCCAAGGAAATTTCGGTTACTGTGTTTTCTGCATTGCAAGAGCACATTGTTTCTTTAATGCTTTCAGGTAAAACATAAGCCGCACCTCCCCCCCCCCCCCATCTCAATGTGTCTTTAAACTGTCCTGGGGCAACAAAATTAAGAAGAAATCAATTTGCTGGCAGAAATCCCTGTGAGCTAAAATAAAAATCTTAAGGCTTACTCCCCCATACCGGCTGGCTGAATGCACCCCCTCCCGGCCAAGGGGATACCCTAAAACTACATTGCCAGCCCCGAGGAGGGAGGTCAGACATGCCTCATCACGCCACCCTCCCTTCTTGGGGGCATCCTTTGTAACTCATTAACAGGCCTAAGAGTATGCAAGACAAACCTGCAGGTCCTCAATTTACACAACAAATATATGTCTGGTGGCTTGTCTCTGATTAACAGACTTCCTTATCTTAAAATAGTCTAAGCCTTTAGACAAAGCTTCATGTCTTTAACTAATTACAATCAAAGAGTCTTTAAACTCACCTATAATCTGTAACCCCCCACTTTGAGATATCCCACCTTTTCAGGCCAAACCAACGTATGCCTTCCATGTATTGATTTATGACTTTACCTGTTTCCCCTGTCTTCCTGAAATGTATAAAACCAAACTGTAACCCAGTCACAGCGAGACCACTTGCTCAAGAAGCGTGGCTCCGGGCCATGGTCCTCAAATTTGGCTCAGAATAAACCTCTTTAAATTATTTTACAGAATTTGGCTTCTTTTCCGTTGACATCCCTCTACCACGAGACCTCTCAATGAAGTCTTTTTAAAGATTGTATTAACATAATGTACAAGTTCGCAAAACTTTCTGAGTCATCTCCACCCATTCTGCACTCAAATAACGTACCCACATGCCTATAGGATGGAAGCGGTGGAAGGATTTCCCCAGGAAAGATGGGTTTAGGCTGAATTTTGACTCCTTTTTCTGAAAAGATTCCTCTATCTATGGAAATTCTATCACCTGCTGACCTTAATGTCCAGAAGCTAAATATAAAGAAAACAAATGCAAAACAAAGACAAAAGCTGAGATTGTAAATTTTATCTGCCTGATAATGAGAAACACACACTTCACCTCTTTTCACCTGTACCCTTATTTATAGGCATTTGTAACAGGGTCTGAGCCTGAAGGTATTTTTTTTTTTTTTTGGAGCCATCCTAATTCAATTAGTTGGCAATAAAAAAAAAACAAAGAAGAGCCATTATGCAAATAGATGGCCATTCAAAGTCAGAAATTGAGGTCAGGAGGTGGAGGATGGGAAGAATAAAGAGTGGGAGAATTTTTTCTTGTCCGAGTTCATCCTCGTTTTATTGTAATATTAATTTTCTGAATGATTATTGATATTCAAAGTCAACATCCCAGATGCCTGTCTTATCTCCCACATTCCAGCTGCACTGAGTAATACATTTCCTTAAATAACACTTCTACTTTTTTGCTTCCAGATCCACACCAGGGCTTGGCAAACATTTTCTATAAAGAGCCAGAGAGTAAGTATTTTAGGCTTTTGGGGTCATATGGTCTCTATCACCACTACACAAGCACCATAAGCAATATGTAAACAAATGGGCACCAATATAATTTCATTTCTAGGCACTGGCATTTAAATTTCATAAATGTTCACATATAATGAAATACTATTTTTCTTTTAATTTTTTTAAATTTTGAGACAGGGTCTTGCTCTGTTGCCAAGGCTATTGTGCAGTGGCCTCCATCATAGCTCACTGCAGCTTTGAACTCCTAGGCTCAAGGGATCCCTCTGCCTCAGCCTCCAGAGTAACTGGGATTAGAGGCAGCATGCACCACCATGCCTGGCTAATTTTTTCCTTTTTTTGTAGAGACAGGGGTCTTGCTGTGTTGCCCAGGCTGACGTTGAACTTCATAGCTACCGGTGATTGAATTCTTACTATGTGCCAGGCACTTGGTTAAACACTGTACATGTGTCCCAGAATATAATTCACAATAGCCCTGGGAGGTAGGTGCAATTTCCCAATATTTTTAGAAGGTTGAGTCACTGGCCCCAAATCCTCCCGTCTTGGCCTCCCAAAGTGCTGGGATTACAGGTGTGAGCCACTGAGCCTGACTTCTACTGATTTTTTTTTTTAACCATTCTTAGGTCATGGGCAGTACAAAAACAAGCCATGGGTGGAGTTTGCTAACCCCTGCTCTGTCTCTCTGCCTCTCTAAGTGTCCTGCATGGGCCAGCTATACCAGAATCTGCCATCAGTCACGGTCCCCCAGGTGAAACACTAAAGGTTGAACTTCATTGCTCCCCAAGAATGTTTCCCAGTTTGACCCCATCAGCAATGTCAAGGAGCCTGATTAGAAATGCAGGTACTCAAACCCTTCCCCTGCAAATTGTGACACAGAGCATTTGGGATGGGGACTAGGAATGTGTGTCTTTAGTGAGTTCCTCAGTTGGTTCCTAGAGGTATCTAAATTTCAGGATTTCATTTTTGACAAAGCTCTCTAGGGAAGCTGGCCCGCCCTGCTGTTTCCTTTTGAAATGTGCACAGGCCCAGGAAAGCAAAGGTGCTTACACATAAATGTAGTTGTGTAAATTAAAAAGAGCAGAGAACAGTTTCTTTGAGTTGCAACCTTCTGCCCACATAGAGATTAGTGCCTGCTCTAGCCACACCAGATGGAGGTCTCCGAGACAGTGTGGCCGCCAGGAAGCTAATCTGTCATCCTTCCTGATCACGCTGGACCTCCCGGCCCGCTCCCCATCTTGCACCCCCCACCACCACCTGCAGGGAATTTAGAATAGATTACTCCGAGACTTGATAAAAACCAGGCTAGTGTCCCTGGACTCCAAATAAGTGTCACTAGAATCCCAGGGAGGGAAAAAATTGTAGAAAAAATAGAGAGAGAATGAGAAAGGGGAGGGGATGTCCTCGCCCTTGCTTTAAAATCGCTTCTAACAATGAACCACATCTGGTTTCCATAAGCACCGAGACCAGGTGTAAGACATTCTGTGAACAATCACCTCTGGCTGATGGAGTGGAATATGGCACATTATCAAGAATAAATGAGACAAAATATTCCAATTACAGACTCGTCCTACTTCTCTCTGTCTCATGCCAAGTGTTTGTCTCAATCGTTCAAGCTACAAATTACCCCACGCTAGAGAAGGACTGCCGAGTGGGCACAGACATTGTGGCTTTTGCTTAGAAGGAGATTGTTGATTTTATTTCCATGGGAGAGTTTGCATTGAGGGAAATGGGGGGAGCTTGGAAAGCTTGTCCATCCCCGAGGACATACAACGTGGCATCGGGTGGAAATATCCCAGACTTGGCCAATAAATGGGAGCGATGCAGAGCACATTAACATCGGCATAAAGCTGTCTTAAGAGTCATATGCAAATTGCAATATTATTTTATTTATTGGAGATCAAAAGTATCCTTGGCCTAATTAGGAAACTGGCTAAATAAATTATGGCATATCAATAAGAGAGAGTAGGCAACCAAAATAAAGTCATATTTTTAAAGAATATTGAATTACATGGGGAAAATTGTCACAGTAAAATAAAAATAATAGCACTGTCATTAAAAATAATAACTACCAGTGCCTGAGTCCTTACCGTGTGCCAGGCACTCAGTTAAACACTGCACGTGTGTCCCGGAACATAATTCACAACAGCCCTGGGAGGTAGGTGCAATTTCCCCAAATTTTCAGAAGGTTAAGTCACTGGCCCAAGATCAAACACCCGGCAGGTGGTGGAGCTGGGAATCAAATTCAGGCCTGTTTGATTCCGGAATCAGGGCTTTAATCTCTATGCTATACTCCCAATTTCACTTTCAATGAATTTAAAACAAATAGAAAAAGATGGAAATAGTGTTTTTGTTTTGTTTTGTTTTTCCTGGATGGTAGAGTTAGAGATGACTTTTTGGTGTTTTTTTTTTTTTTCTCCCAATTTCTTACATTCTTTTCTACTCACACAGTTTCCAGTGAACATGTAAATCTCTCATCATTGGAAGCTTGAAAAATCAAGAAAAAATAAGCTTGGTTTAAAATGTTTAATTCCTGTTGTTTTATATTTTCAATCTTGGATTGCATAGCAGCACTGCGTGATATTAAAGTCCCATCCACCCGATCGACTGAAAAATAATTGGTGTCTTTTAAAATATGTATTCCTCTGGCTGTGACTGTCATCGTCGTCACAGAGGAGGGCAAATGGGCTGTGTTTACGATGGGGCTCCGATGGAACAGATGTGGGACACACCTAAGGCCGCGGCACAGGGCACACACTAATTCAGTTCACAGCCGTGTGCAGTGTTCCCTCCTGGGGTGCCGCAGGGGAGGGTAGCAGGTGCCGCAGGCAAAAGGTGTGATGTCCTTTCAGTCCCACCCAGCACAAGGGTCAAAAGGCAGGCAAGCCAGGGAAAAGCATAACACGTTTATTTAACAAGGTTTTATGCGACATAGGAGACTTCAAAGGAAGACCCAAAGACGACCCAGGCAACACTGTTTATTTTTAGGCTTAGATTCGATGAAAAATGGACAGCCGTGTAGAAATGTGGTTGGACGGAAGGCTATGCTCTAATGGTAATAGGTTGAGGGGGACCAGCAAGGCCTGTCTGTTCTGATGCTTTGTGGCCTCTCTCTGTGGCTTTCCTGTCCTCTAGGCTTAGTACAGGGCACCTGCCACATGAGGGTTTTCGAGGGGGCAGGGAGAAGGTCAGAGAGTGATTTTTCTAGGTTTTATGGCTTGCTTTGGGGAAGAGGAGTTCTAGTTTCTATGACCCTCCTTGGGGGAGAGGAATTCTGGTTGGGTAAGAGAAGAAGGCAAAACAGACGAGGGGGGAGAGGATGCATGTTAAGACAATATTCTGTGTATCGGGGCACTTTGCTGGGCACTGGTGAGGAACAAAGATGACCACAGCCTGGTTAGGGTGTTCAGAACAAATAGTCAGATGCCCGCCCTATCATGGGATGGATGCTCTGGGCGAGAGGGGAGAAGGTGCAGGGTGTTCTAGAGTCGCAGAGATCTGGAGATGAGAAAAGGGTTATGATTACAATGTACCGTCAATGTCCACAACAAAAGGCAGAGGCATGGATAATAGGTGCATAGAGAGAGAGATAGGTGGACAAATGATAGGCAGATGAGATATAAGTTGATAAAATTGTGCCCGTCTGTGAAAATCAGCTTTAGGTTGCCCCAGCGAGGACTACTGGTCTCCTTGAATGGACTTTGACGCAGCATCGATAAGAACAACAGTGCCCCGCAAGGAAAGGACTGAGCTGGATTTCATCTCATAGTGTCGAGCTTCCGAGCCAACACTCTCCCAGCTCTGCAACCCTACCCCAACTTCCCTGAAGTCCAATTTTCCGCTGAGACAAAAATGTAACTACGAATCTCATACACAACGCCAAGGCTCGGTGTTGGGCGCCTGGCCATCCGCTCTCGGGGAGGAAAGGAGTCAACACTGCCCCATTGTGCTAAGTCTTCTCTTTCGCCTGGCATCTAGGTTCTTGTCAATAAGAGGGTACTTTGCTGCTTTATTTTTACACTTGTGTAACATGCATTATTTAGTAGCCGAGTTTCAAAAACATTGAAATGACCCTTGTAAACACCGTTAAAATGTTTTCCTTTCAAAAGGCCCCACTTCTCTTTGTAGCAGTGGGATTTCAGCACACAGAGGTAGCTTCCTCAGTTTTTTTTTCCTTTGGTGCCAAATATATCTTAATATTGTTTAACATGTAGCAAATATTTAGTTTTACTCTCCCAGGGCTAAAAGACATTTCTACAAGCTTTTGGGTGATTTAGAAATTATCTTGATAATTAGTTATGTTTTCATAGAGACCAAGAGGGCTTCATGCTTCTTCTTCAATTAAGTTTTTTGTTTTGGTTTCTTTGTTTTGTTTTTAGTGAGTACTTCAAAATTATCAAAAGTGAGATTTTTTTTTTTTTACTTGAATGTTTTGGGTGTCTGGAATAGAGTAAAAGCTCATCTGAAGGGAGAGATTGTCTAGATGTTAACTATCTAAAATGCTTTTGCTTACTCTTTATCTTAAAAATAACAGCATACATTTGTGAAACAAATTGCAGAAAGCAGTTCTGGTGTATAGAGAGAACGTAAATTATTCATCCATTTTTTTTTTTTTTATTTTCCAAAGACTGCTTTGGGTGTGGGATGGGGATAGATTAGCGCAAGATGCTTCTCTCTTCTGTTAGTTTCAGACACTTGTAGAAAAGCTACATATGAACAAGGCTCAAGTTAATATAACAAAGAAATTTACTTTCAATGCAGAAAGTATGAGTATTGATACAGGAAACCTTCACACATGTGAGCTTAATAACCATCAAGGCAGTGCGAGATCATAGGAAAAGGTACAGGTTGTTGAGTCACATATGAATTCAAATCCTGACTCTCCTGCTCACATGCTGTGTGCCTTTAGGCATGCCAGTTAACCTCTCTGTGCCTTCATTGCTTCCACCAAACAATGAAGAGCTGATGATTACCAGAGTGCTTCTTCTTCCTTTATTTTTATTTTTTCAGTATATGCCAAATATTGTTCTAGGTACCAGGGATGCAGCAAGACCATAAGAAACACAATACCTGTAATCACAGAGGTTACGTGAGCAGGAGTAAGCCGGTGAACAAATTAATAATAGAATAAAGGATTTAATTTTAGGTAATGTCGAGTGTGATGACAAAGTAGGTTACTGGGATATGGAGTGATGGAGGGGGAAGTAAGTGTTGATCAGATGGCATGGGAAGGTGGGAAGGTGTCTAGCAGGATGTGATGTTTCAGCCAAAATCCGGGGGGTATGAAGGGCCAGCCATGCATGCAAAGGTCTGGGGGGGACAAGGGCAATGAGGAGGACTTTGGGGTGGGCACTAGCTTGCGGCAGTGAACCGGGACTATCTCTGATCCAGATGCAGACTGTCTTAGAATCCAACTTTCTTGCTCTGGGTTCTTCCTGCTCCCCAGGCAGCAGCCCATCCCAGGGGCTCCACAGCTCATGCGATTATCCACCCTTCGGAGATGGCCATCTCCTGGGCTCTGTCGGCGGTGGAGCCCTGGAGCAATCTGCCGGGGATAAGCATATTGTTTTGCTCCTCACTTATTGGATTCATAGGGAGTTCTTCTCAATGAGTGGGAGTATTTTCCTGCTGGATGTTTAGGACAGGGCTGCCTCTACTTCTCCTTGTGCCACTGGCAATTTGGACCAAGGACACTGGGAAAAACAAACATTTGTTTCTACAAAACATTACTCTCTAAGGTATGCGAATTAAGAAGCAGGAATCCATGACATTTTAATCTGAGCTCCTGCACTGGACTCTAGGGACATGGTCACTGAATGTGGAAGTCCTCAGTTCAAATCCTGCTTCCATTAATTTACATCTGGGTGGTTCCAAGGACTTAATTGACCTCTCTGTGCCTCAGTTTTCTCCTATTCAAAATGGGAATGATAACAGCTACATTGTAGCTTCATTCTACAGGAGATCCTTACATTCAGTGAGACAGTAACAGTAAATTGCACAAGGAAAGTAAATTGCTTCACACAGTGCTTGGAACATAGTAAGAACTCAATAAATATTAGCTGTTGCTAGGATTGTTATCATCCTAAGAAGCAGTGCGGGTCCAAACTTTAATCTCTCTTTCCTTCGTGTCTTCCTTTCCTCCTTCTGCTCTCCTTTCTTCATGACTATAAACTGCTCATTAAGTCTCTTCTGACATCTCCCATTCCTGGGTCCTGCGTTTGATGTGGGGAATCCAGAAGCAATGGAGAAATAGTCTGGGAGCATAGTGTAGTGAAATAAGATGGGCTGAATGGACAACTGCTTGGTTCCTGACCATCCCAGCATCACTTATTTTAAGGATTCTCTGGGCCTTGGTCCCTTCATATGCAAGCTGGGAGAGTGAAATCTGTGCTAACAGGTTTATGTGAGGCGTAAGCCATGCTTTTGTTAATTTAAAGTTATATTCTCAGCACCTAGCACAATGCCTGACTCACAGTAGTTAATGCTGACTCTACCACCATCAACAACAGAAACATCATCCCAATGTCCAAAGACATAATTTAGGAGAGGTCAGAGAAAAACAGCTGTTTTCTTTGTACATGATCGTGAGATCCACCAGCTAATGCAGAATTTCTGTAATTTGAAAGAATTGACATCTTTCCCTTTTTTGACCCTCTAATGCCCTTTGTTTCTCCTTAACCATCCCTTGTTTATTCTACAAATATTTACTGAAGGCTTATCATGTGTCAAGTGCTGTGCTGGGAATTAGGATCATAAACAATCAATTTTAAAACCACATGGACCTGGTCTCTTGGAGTTTTCAGTCCAGTGGAAAGTACAGATAGTAATCAAAGAATGACGCATCAATAAATAAACATGTGATGAGCTTTTAAAAGAAAAAATTAGGTTTGCATTTCCTTAGTGACTAATGATATTGAGCATCTTTTCATGTGCTTGCTGGCCATTTGTATATTTTCTTTGGTAAAATCTATATTCCAATCCTGTGCCCATTTTTCAATTGTTTGTCTTTTTGTCATTGAGTTGTAAAAGTTCTTTATATATTGTGGATACTAAATCCTTATCAGTTATATGATTTGCAAATATTTTTTCCAATTCTGGGATTTATCTTCTTTCTTCTTAAGTGTCCTTGAAAGGAATGAAGTACTCACACATGCTACAACATGGATAAACCTTGAAAACAGTATGTTACATGAAAGAAGAAAGACATTAAAGACCACATGTTGTATGATTCCAATTACATGGAAATCCCAGCACAGATAAATTCGTAGAGACAGAAAGAAGATTAGTGGCTGCCAGGGACCGGGGGAGGAGGGAACAGGGAGTGAGCACTTAGCAGGCATAGGGTTTCCTTTTGGGGCAGTAAATTTCTGGAACTAGACAGTAGTGATGGTTGCACAATATTACGAATGCACTAAATGCCACTGAATTAATAGTTCACCTTAAAATGGTTAAACTGGTAAATTTTATGTGATGTGTGTTTTATCACAATAAAAAAATAGAAAGGTCTAAAGCATGCTGAGAACATAAGAGACCCAAATTAGTCTGGTGTATGGAGAAATAATCCTCAAGTAACAATGCTTGAACTGTTGGTAGCCAATGGTGAACTTGCTGAAGTGTTTTGCAGGAAGAGCACTGGCACTTCGTGCAGAAGGCTGGTGGTGGAGAAGGAGGGTTCTGTGCAGAAGGAGTACCATGTACAAAGACCCCACTCCCTGCCCTACCTTGCGCTGCAATTGCAAGTGTCCTTCTGCGACCCTCCCTGTAAGGCTCTAATCTTCCCATTGGTACTGCCCCTTCGTGGTACAAGACAGGGGGGATTACAATGTGAGCAACAATAGCAAAACTGGGGATGCAGAAACAAACACTTCTTAAATATTACAACATATACTATTCATATTCTAAAGTGAATACCCTCCCGAAAGATACTTTGAGGTTATCATCCCCCACTGCAGTCAATCAATTAATTTTATTTTTGGTTATTTGTCGTCGTGAAATATTTCAGACTCAGCAAAGAGCACAGAGCAATGTATTAATATAGCAGTTACTCATGTGCTAACATCCAGCTTTAGCACATGCTTGTCACGCCAGTTTAGAAATGAAGTCGAAAGAGCAGAGATTCACCAGGATGCCTGAGGGGTGGGGAAGAGGATCTGATGGTCTGGATCTTCCAAATCAAAATGCCACCTCTCCAGGTCTTACACAATGGCATAGACGTAAGCTGGACTGGAACTGGGCACTAGAAGTCAGTATCCTCATCTGCGAAATGCGGATAACATTTTCTTTTCTATTAATCTCACACAGCAGTCGGTGTGCATGAAGGGGGCGGGGCGCAGGGAGACAGTAACCTTCCAGTACGAAACCGTAAGGCACTCTGCACATGGAGGGGTCGCTGATGTTTACAAGGTACTAAATATCCTCCTCCACACTGCTCCTCTGCCATCGGAAAGTACATCTCATAATCCATTTTTCCATTTTGTCCAGCATCGCTGTGCAGATAAATATTTGTTAAATGCTTTAATGGAGATGACGGTCATTTGCTATGTAGAGACCTAATTGGACTCTTCCCCATACAATCCCAGTGTGAACAGTGGAGCCCAGCGATATTATTATCCCACCCCCAAATTTTCTGAAAAAAATAAAATGGATGGTGGCATGTGTCCTCCGCTCCTGAGCCAGATCCTAACCAATCCCGCAACGACGTTTCCACTTTACGAATGGCTCGCGCCCTGGTGCGGATGCCCTCCATTGCCCAAAAATATGCAATCGCTTAATTGCCATAGCAATCCTATTATATTACCATTACACAACGTCTGTCGGGGAAAGCTCAGAACATGTTATTACTGTGGAAAGGGACAATTTACTGAGTTTCACTAAATGCCATCGCTTCCCCAAAAATGAATCAAAATTACTTGATTATGCATGTCTCACGTTAACGTCCTGCTCAGAGAATGACAGGGAAGCTGCCGCGGGTGGCAGGGGCTGCTTTCAGCTGTGCTGACTTTGTGGCATCCGTAGGGATGCTGGTGTTGACTGTCTCCGTCCCCCTGAGATTCCCCATTGTGGACTCTCAGGAGTCCACGTGGCCCTGCTGTGTTGGGGCAGGCTAAGCATGCTCCCTTTACAGAAGGCCCCCTGTCCATCCGTCAATCTTGGGCAGAGCTTTTCCTGGGAAACTTTAGTTCAAAGTAGTACTGAGTTCTAACATGCTTTCTGTATTACAGAGGCAAAGTCAATAAAACACAGGTGTGTCCCAATCTCTGAAAATTAAACAACCAAACAAACTGAAGGTGAACATGAACCATTGGTCTGAAAGGAATAAAGATTAGGGAAATGGATCAGACCAAGTCCAGGCCCAATCCTGGAAAACAAATGCCAAGCTCTGCAGGTCAGAACGTAATCTTTACCCATGAAGAACAGCGTACTGTGTGTGCATGAACACACAGCATACCAGCAATTCTCCTAAGCTACTTGGCCACGACTCCACTTGTCTCCCTGTCTGTGCCCTTGTTTCCCCAACTCTATAAATTGAAGCAGCCATAGAAATGGACTACTTTCGAAGAGTGACACTGGGTCTAAAATAAAAAAGAAGATGCGGTCTCGCCTTCCAGTCCTACCTTACCTGATGAACAACTGGCCACGTGGCTTAGATTTTGGTGGACAAGTCTGTCTGAAAGTGCCATAAAACACGGTTAAAAGCTTTTTGGGTAAATTGTGATTAACCATTTGCATGCAGGAAACTGCAAAGAATTAAAATGAATGGGAATGGCATCAGGATCCAGGATGTGGAAGCTTAGAAGGACAATGGTGTCTCCAAGCAGAGTAAGGAGAACTTTATATAAGGCTTTGATTCTCTCTGATTTTTTTCGAAAGCACAAAGAGGCTTCATATTTAATTTATGGGATTATATAAGATGGTGTGTGTGTGTGTGTGTGTGTGTGTGTGTGTGTGTTTTCCAGCATAACCCTGACTCCGGTAGTTTGGATTTTGCCTTATGGAAGCAACAACTATTCTCGGATCAGAATACTCACACTACAGGGCTAAATCTAGGAGAGCAAAAGTACAGCAACAATTTTGCAGTGCTGGTGGCATTTCCCTTGCCTATAAAACCAATTTTAACTGCACAAAACCCTCAGCACATTGCATTTGGGAAATGCAGTGGCTGCACATTAAGCTCTTATGAATAACTGCTGTTGGTATGGAATGAAATGGAAACAAATCTGCATTTTATTTGCACTCTCTCTGCAATTCCATGCCATCCGGACTGCAGTTATGTTTTTGTGCAAAGCAGCACTGCTGAAAAGGGTGAGTTTTGCTGGGAAGCATTACCATACTTTGATTTTTAGCCATGCAATCATTTGAAACTGCGGCTGTTCTTCCCTGACACTGGCCACTGAACATTATAATATAGATGGCTTGCTTCTATGGAAGAAAATATAATCCAAGTCAAGTCTAATTTGACTCAGGCACATATCTAACTCTCCCCTTCTAATTTAGAGGCAATGAACCTCTAAAGAGGTAAGAGCTGTCAGGCTGGCCTCTGGGACTGTGAATATTCCTTTGCTTAAGGAACCATGAGCGTTACATTGGCTGGTTTCGGCATTCAGCTTGTAACTTCCCAGCCATGTACCTACCTTGAAGGTAAGCACTTCAGCGTTATCGGTGTTCATAGTATGAAGTTGTAACATACGGGGAAAGAGGATTAGAATAATCCTAAATATTTGCGCAATGATAGGGGAACGATTCAGAAAATCATAACACCGCCTAGACAATGTATGCAGCATTTAAAATGCTGATCGTGAGACCATATACGAAGAAAGAAAAAAATGCTAAATGTGGCTGATTGTATGGTAATATTAAGGTAATATTCTGCTGTATTTTTTCTTACCTTCCATCCACCCAATTGGCACCCAATGTAGGATTCCAGGGACAATGCCATTTTTATTTTCTTCCTAGGCACATGTAAAAACAGTCACTCAGCCCCCTTGCATCTAGTTAAGTCCACGTGACTAGCTTTGGACCAAAGGAATATGAACAGAAAGGCTGTCAGTTACTTTGAGCCCTGGCTCCTACAATGTCTGATGTGATCTGCTGGGTCCTCTATCTCTCATCCACGTGGCTGGAAGCAAATGGCCCCCATGTGATTCGGCAAGAGCACGGGAGGAGGCTGGGTCCGTTCCTGGCACAGAACTGCTCAGGAAGGGCCCTATCCCGTCTGGTTACAGGAAGGAAAAAACCCATCTTACTAAGTACAGAGATTTGGGTTGCAGGAGGTTTTCGAAGTAGTTAATATTAACTTACTTTGACTAATATGCTTTTTGTTCCTTTTATAACAGGGAACGGTAACATTTTTGAGGATCACACTTGGAACGCTAGATTGTGAAGTGGAAGCAACATCCTCTGTTTGGATGACAACTGCTAATGTTAGAAACCAGCTCCCTTTGACAGGCTGCATGGGGCCATTGCAGACACTTGGCACACAATTTTATGTCATCATCATGACCATCACACAAGAAGGTATCATTATTTCGTTCTAATGATGGGGAAACTCAGCCCCTGACGGGAAAGGCCAAGGTCACACATCTAAGCCGAAACCCCAGAATTCTAACCTCAGGTGTGTCAGATACCAAAGCCAATATGCATTAAGACTGCCCAGCTGAAACATGCAATGTCAAACCTACAGCCTTTCTGCTCATATTCCTGTGACCAAACTAGTCGTAGACACTGTGCAAGATATTATGAAGCAAGAAAACAAACAAACAAAAAACAGAAGACAAAACAAAACCCATCACATGGTCCCAAAATATTTTAAGGCCTCTAGTAAGTGGTCCAGGGTGGGGACACAGGTAGCATCTCCCCTTCCTCAGTCGTTTGTGCCTCTGCCTGGCTACTTTTTAGTTCCCCAAAAGCTGTGAATTTTACGAGTCATAGCCCTGCCCATTTCCTGAATGCTGAGTAGAGTTACTGGGTTTTAAGGAATTTTTAGGCCACAGCAATGAAGAAAGGGCCTCAGTTGGTATCCCAGCCATATCTCTTATGAACTGTGTGAGCCTGGATTTAAGACTCAATCTCCCCATGCCTCAGTGTCCTCATCTGCAAGATGGGGTTGATGATAATCGCGGTGACTTCACAGAATTGTAAAGCGCATAGAACTGGCACACAGTAAGAGTGTGCGTGTGTGTGTGTGTGTATGTGTTTTCTTGCGTTCTGTGAAAATGGAGAATACTAAGCCAAGATCAGCTCTTCACGCTTTCCACCCTTTCCTGAACACGCAGCTAGTGGGTTGACCTGTCAAAGTCATTCTGGACAACTTAGACCAATTTTCTTCTCTTTTTCTTCAGTATGTCTGAGCTGTTGGCCTCCAGACTTCAAATCACAGGGATGAATGTAGAATTACCATTTAGACCTCAGGGTCCAAGCTAGCCTTTTCCTGAGGTTACAACACTGGAACTTTTAAGGCACAGGCTCGAATATCACCTGAGTGATTCTTAGAGCCCCATTTGTGGAAGGCAGCTGTCTAAGGTGATCCCCAATGATAGCGTCCTAGAAATATTCATGCCCTTGTATAACCCCCTTTCCCACCCCTACCCCCAAGTACGGGCTGGACCTAAATATTGGCTTCTATTGCACAGAATACAACAGGGTGATGGATGTCACTTCCAAGATTAGGTTGCAGGGAGAGTGTGACAACCCTCTCTCTCTCTCTTTCTTCCTCTCTCTGATAAAGCCAATTGTCATGCTGTGAACTGCCTTATGGAGAGCTCACACGGTAAGAAACTGAAGGTGGCCTCCAACCAATAGCCTTCAAGGAACCGAATCCTGCCAAGAACTATATGAGTGAGTGAGTGAGCTTGGAAGTGTGTCCCTCCCCAGCCAAACCTGGAGATGCAGCCCCTGGCCCTGGCTAACGGCCTGACCGCAAGAACTGAGTAAGAGAATTCAGCCAAGCCAATCCCCAATTCTCGACCCACAGAACACGTGTGTGTTGTTTTGAGTTGCTAACTTTCGGAATAACTTGTTATGCAGCAATAAATAGCTATTAATAATATACCCTTCCCTAATTATTGGAGAATTCTTTTAAAGATTCAGAGAGGATAAGGGATACAGACATGGCCCCAATGAGAAATTTCTGAGTCTCTGGTATAATACCGTCACGATAGCACCAATCCCATCTTTAGTAATTATAACTGCTCTTGACACAATCAAATTCCTATAAGCCCGGACAATCCCTTTCATCCCCAGCAATTAGGGAAGGCAGGACCAGGTAGATGTGAAAATCACATGCAACATAAGTCAAGTGCAATGCATGTTATACATACTTACTTTGCGTTTTTGTCATGTTTTACTGTATGTCTTTTTTTTTCACGAGAATGGTTACCTGTTTCTGAGAACTTACTATGTGCCAGCTTATTGATACAGTATTTGCTTTAATTTTTATCAAACACAATGGATTATTATTTTTGCCTCATTTTAATCTTTGAATTTTTTTCTTTTTATCGTTTTCTGTTCCCTAGGAGTTAATGCATTTTCTTCTCAATATTAGAGAGGAAGACCTTGGGTTTGAGGACTGTAAGTCACTTTCCACTCAGCCAGTTGGATTTCAAAGCCTATTCCCTTTCCCTACTCCAAGCTGCCCTGAGGGCAGAAATCATGTCCTCATTTATCTTCGCCTCCCCAACAGTCTATGGTCTCTTTCCTGACACACGATGGGTGTGGACATTAGTAAAATATTTAACAAAGTTTAGCAAAGAAAGAAACCCAAAAGTCTCAAGTCGCGTTGCTGTGTCAATTCACTTCTGTGTGAACAGACGGACCTTTTCGTCTGTAACCCAAGGTATTGAGGCTGAGCTTACATCTGGGTCTGTCCCCAAATTTGGTTCATTTCAGAGAAGAGCACTAGTGAGTCATAATGGCCAACTTTCCTCTAACATGTTTCAGTAAACTAAAGAGATTTAGATCCTGAAGAGAGGTCTTCACAGGAAAAGCAAAAGGTAAAACCATAATTCCTGGCCCTTTTTGTTAGCTATATGTTAAATGTCAATTCCTAGAATTCATTCATTCATCATATATCCATTCATTCATTCATTCATCCCCCAGATGGTGTCATCTGCCTGAATTCACCTCAGTATTTAGGTTTCGCAAAGAAACATAACACAGTCTGTGAGTATGGCAAGCTCAGCCATGCAGGATGCATTTTGTTCTTTTATAAGATTTCCCCCTAAAACAAAATAATTTTGCTAATTATAAAAATGATTATAAAATACAGGTCAAAACATTAAAAGAAAAATCCACTGTAATCCCCCACTTAAAGATTAATAATAACTGATTAACATTTGGTTGTATTTCCTCCAAGACTTTTTTATGCATATTTTGCAAATATGGTATGCTATACATACTAATGTATAGCTTTCTCTTTACTTAATATGCATGTTTACATTTTTTATTTTATTAGATAATCTTCTACAATGCCTTTTTTGTCTGCAAAGTGTTCCACTCAATTGCTTTACAGTACTTTATTTAACCATGGCTTGGAGGTATTATTCTTAATAGTATTATTTTTTTGTCATGAAAATAAAGCAAAATAATGAGAAATGGATGTTGGCAAAGGTGTGAAGAAATAAAATGCCCCCAAAGTTTCACCTGTTTTACTTCTTTTGCATTAGTTTTCCAAATTACTTTTGGGTAGCTTGACACATCTTTAATTTAAGCACTAATTATTGTACATAATGCAGCTCACACCTGTGGTGATAATGCTTTTATTAGCATTAAAACTAAAGACATCAAAGAATCATATCAGGATAAAATGCCTATTTCTAATTTAATAGAATTGCAATTAAAGCAAATTTGATCTGAATGAAATCCCATCATAACTGGATTTTTTTCCCCTGCACAGTGAGTGAAAATTATTCTTCCCTAAATTGAAGATTAATAACATGTTTTTAATGTTAAATGTAGCAATTCAAGCATTAGGTTGCAATTCAAGTTCAACATCACTGAGCATTTTATAAACTTCACATTGTAACATCTCTGGGAAGCACTCTGAGGTAAATGCATTAACGTAAAATGCATTAATGTTATTTTTCTTTATAAATGAGCTTATAACCATGTTGTTACCTTCATTTGAATATTTTAATGAAGGGCTAATATACGGGAGAGTGCTCCATTTTCACAGGTAATTGTTTCTTCCCTGAGTGGCCAAACTTGGGCAGAAAGTGGAATTTATCTCATTGAAATTCTATTACAGCTGCATCGCTGCTGTTACTTGTCAGAATCTCTCATTACCTGGGAACTGGGGCTTTTTGCTAATGTTCTTCTTTCCATGACATCCAGTCTTCTGGCATCCTGGGGTGTAATCCTATCCTCCAGCAAGTCGCGGCAGCAAACCTTTGCTATCTTGTCCTAGTACTCATGAGCTCAGCACTTAGAATTTAGTTGGATGGAGAATTCTGATTTAGATAAGTTCAGACCAAGTGGGTAATAAGTAAACCAAATTTTCCATAGAACCCCAAATGAGGGACAGGTATGAATATCTTTCAAATTACGCAAATCTGGGTTGAGGGTGCCTGTGGTAGCTTCATTGCAAAAATAACCCCAATCTTCTCTCTTTTGCTGAATACGCTTCATTTGCCATGTTATTTTCCAGAATTTCTTATCAGAGATGGAGGCTGTTTTTTCACTCCTCAAATCTGGGCTGGACTTGTGCTTGTTCTTGGCCAATAGAATGTGGCAAAAGGGATGCTTTGCATGAGTCCACTCTTGTTCTTGGACTCATGCCTCTGCATGAGAACAAGTCCAAGCTAGCCTACTGGAGCATGACACCTTGTGGAGGAGACCAAGGTGCTCCACCCAACCACCAGCCAACCCTCGCCCACAGAGCCTCCCAGGCTGAAGGCAGCTGATAGCAGACTCCTGAGGAAAGCCAGCCAAGGTTAGAAGAACCACCTAGCTGAACCCAGCCTAACTTGACTCATAGTTATGAGCTAAATAAATGGTTGTGATTTTAAACCAATAAGTGTTGGGTGGTTTATGACTTGGCAACAGATAACTGATACAGTATCTTATCTTTGCCAGAGTCTGAGTGATCATGGATGAGCTACTAGCTGCTTTGAGTTTTCTCCTCTATAAAGTAAAAATGATAAGACTGCCCTATAGGATCGTCTTGAATTAAACTTACGTGTGAAATAGTTAGAACAGTCCATGCCACTGGAATAGAGCTCAGTATAAATGTTAGCTGTTAGTGTTGATTTTCATGTTATTCCTGCTCATTTTCATGACATACACCCAAACATTTCAGTGATTGAGAGCGTGAGTTCCAGAGCTAGGCTGCCACCATTGCATTCCCAGAACTCATCACGAGCTGTGTGACCTTGAACAGCTTACTTAGCTTCTATGCCTTAATAGCCTTATCTTTAAACTAGGGATTATAATAATTAAGTCAGTAAAAATAGATAAAATGCTTAGGAGCATGAATGGCATAGGGTAGTCACTAAGTAAATATAATTGTTATTATTAATCATAAAGAGATATGTGGCTAATGGTTCTTTCACATACATATATACACAAGGAAAATAGCATAATGAACCTGGCTTACCTATCACTGAGACTCAATAATCATCAATTGTTCCTCTCTGCTCTCACCCGATCCCCATTCCCTAGATTTTGTTGCAAACGCCACATATCATATCATTTAATCTATGTCAGCAGGTATCACCAACATAATCTTCCTAAAATAAATAACCACATCCCATTTTAAGACCTAAAAATTAAAAAAATTCTGATATGATGAAACATCCCTTTTGATCCCTGAAATCCTCCTCCATCCCCCCTTTATTTTTTAATAAACAAGATCATTTGTCATGTTGAATTTCTCACAGTCTGGATTTTGCTGATTATATCCATTTAGGATGTTTTAACCAGTTCCTGTCTCCTGTGTTTTCTATAAACTTATATTTAGATTTAGAGGTTTGGTGGTTTTAAGTTCGATGATTTTTTGGGGGGGAGGGAGCCAAGAACTCTTCTTAGATGGCATTGCATACTTATATTGAAGGCACATGATGTCTGATTCTCTCTCTCTTTTTATGATGATCAACTTTTTATGATTATGCTAGATCTATTAATTAATTAGAATCTTTAAATGGAAATAATTCTATTATTCATTCTCTGACCACTGGGACACTTCTAAATGAAACTTCCCTTCACAACTATTTGCTTTTCCTGAGATAAGGCATAGCACACTATACCACTCACCTCCACCCTGACTTTTTTTAGGTTAACAATATATTCTAAAGATAGTTACATGGCAGCATGTAGGGATCTTTCTCATTCCTTTTCATAGCTGCATAGAACACCACTGTACGGATTTACATGGGTGATTCAATCAGTTTCTCATTGATGGACTTTTGGATTGTTTGTTTCCAGTCTTTTGACACTACAAATAATACTGTCATGAATAGCTTTGGGCATAGGTTTTTTGTTTTTGTTTGTTTGTCATGGCCAATTTGTATAGCCTGTAACTTTCAGAGCCCTGTTGGACACTGGAGAATGTTGCAGGGACTAAATCCAGTTATGTGTGTCTTCATGGTCAAGGGGTATTCTGAAATTCATAGACTTTGTAGTTCTAGCTTCGACTCTTCCAAGATCTCTACATTCCACTGACATGTCTATATAGTTATTTACCCTTTTGCTGAGATTTAAAGAAACTGGATTGTAGGGGGGAAAAGCAAATCATGCAGCAAGTGAGTAAACCCCCTATGACTCAGTTTCCCCTCTCTCTGGTTCTGCTCATCTCTATTCCACATAGGATACAGGCTTCATTTCTTCATTTGGAAGAGCCCACAAAAGAAAGACAATTGCTAGTGCTGTTATCAAAAGCATGTAGAGGATGAAGAAGTCAGAGAAAGTCATGGATCAGGGAGGACATTTCATCTAATAGGGATAGACATGTATATGAATATTTGTGAAAGTTTTGTGACATATCACTGACAAATGCCACGGACCTCCTCTGAAGGATTTCTCAGTGTTCAAAAACCATGGGATCTTAGGATTGGAGGAAACAGAGATTTAGCAGTTCAGTTCAGCCCCTTACCTGATATATTTATTCTCAAATACATGGATCTGCTGTGGATACCTGGAGTGAAGTGCATTTCCTATGAGAAATAATAATAATAATAAAAATGTCCTCCCCTTCACTGAAGATTGAGTCCCTGTGCCCAAGGCTGTAACTTGATGTCTTTCTATCTACATCAGTAGCAATCTCATCTGCAAGGTTTATCTTAGTCTTTAAGGGCCCTGCTACTTAATAACCAAAATAACTTTATTGAAGGGGACATGTAACATAGCCACCAACACCATCACCAACATTAAACTCTGTTACATCAGCCCTAGGCTGGCAGCCAAGGAGGAGTGCAAGGAACATGTCTCTTTGCTAGCATAGATGACTCTCTTAATAAGAGGCTGACACAGAACTTCAAGGAGATCCAGCGTTAGTGAGGGAGTTTGATATGTGTGAGTTTGCATCTGTTAAATCATAGTCCAAAATAGAATTAATACACAGTACAAGAAGGCTCCATAGAAAACCACCTCTATGAGTATATGCTATGTTTCATGACATTGTTTAATACTACTGCTACTGACAACACAAGTAGCTACCAGTTATTGACTCTCCACATTTGACAGGGGTTTCAAATGACACCCATTCAAACAATTCTGCAAGGATGCCACTTTTGCTCCATTTTACAGATGAGGGAGATTAAAAAACTTGTCTGAATTTAGAGTTAGAAAGTAAGCCTAGTTTTCTCTAACTCCAAAATCCCTTTTCTCCACTATTCTATGACATCCTAGCAGCTTATACCATGGATTTGAGTCATACCCAATCCCCAATCCTCCACAAGATGACATTTAAGCAATTAGGTTTGTAATCCTCAACTAGGTAAGAAACTCCCATTAAACATGGCTGGGTCTCATCAGTAGGCTGTCAGTGGATAACCAAAAAAGGAGGTAAAATGGCCTGCAATACACTCATTACAGCATTATTATTCAAAGGATTGCTTTTAGTTAAATGCTTTGCCTATATTTTGCTTTCTAATTTTTTCCTCTAACAATATAATGTGTCATTTAGAGCAAGGTTCAAATCGATATGACATCTCAGTACCTGTTAAATGTCTTGGCAACTAAACTTCATTGTTATCTAATCACTTGGCATTTAATAAACATGTTCCCTTC
This sequence comes from Indri indri, assembly GCA_004363605.1. Taxonomy (NCBI): domain Eukaryota; kingdom Metazoa; phylum Chordata; class Mammalia; order Primates; family Indriidae; genus Indri; species Indri indri. The sequence goes on from RJWJ010000161.1 coordinate 199,411, forward strand.
TTGAGTCAGGGAGCACGAAAAAGCGAGATCCCTCACACGCATCCCTCCAATCTTCCTTAATAATGCCTTGAAGTGTGTAGGTGCTAACTGACTTCTATGTATCCTCCCTTCAAATAACCATGACTGTGTTCCATTTGCCACTTTATGTCTCATATTGCACAATGAGAACTGAACAAAGAAAAGTCCTCCCTGACACACGACTTTGTTTCATTGTTTCTTTTCTTTTCTTTTTCTTTTTCCTGGTTACTTCGTTGATGGTATTTACCCACCTCACGGCTTATAACAAAGTGTGAAAATAATTTCAGTTCCCAAATGGATCTCAGTCACCTGCCTTTCCTTTTTGACTTTGGCATTCTCTAACTCCTTTTTCTCACCCAATAGTCTTCTTAAGGTTCTTTTTGAAGATATCTTATGTAGAACAAACTTTCTCTTTCTCTTTTTTTGTACTTCTAAGTATTGAAAAACAAACCTGCATATAACAGAGATTAGTTAGCAAGCAAAGTTAGCAGCAACTACTTTTACTGTGGTTTTTATCTTTGGAAGTTTTACATTCGTTATTCATTGGGATGCACCATTGAAATGGGAGTTTGAATTGCAGATTTGTATTTCAAGCGTAAACTCAGCTTTCATCAGGTGACAGGCCCAGTTCTGGTTTTAGCCAGAGTAAACTAAATGACATTGAGAGAAGGACCTCCCCTACGTGGGCTTCAATTAGTACAGATTTTAAATGGGATTTGGGTTGTAATAAAGCCATGATTTTTCCTTGGTTCTACCCTGGAAAAATCTTTGCGTTCTCCAACAATGGCTAGAACCTGCATTTATAGTGAGTAGTCAGCCACAATTTAAGAAGACTGTGCTTGCTAATCTCTAAGTTCTCTTTCAGCCTACAAGCGTGTGAGTGCATTGTTTTGTAAGGAGAGAGGGGCCGTGTAAGAACCCAGCACACTGCCGAAGACAGCCAACCAAATGAAGAGAAGTAACTTCACAGAATGTGTTATATTCCTCCTCCGATTAGCTCTGCCATGGAAGACAGCATCTTCAGCTATGCAAACCATTTGCATACCATGGACAGAGTAACATCTACCCCGCCCCCAACACCACCCCCTGAAATCCAATAGACAGTTCTTCAGCAAGGATGTTGTATGTTATTTACCTTGTAGTGACGATAGCTACAGTTTATTCAATATCTGCTACATCCATTGGCAAATCACTTGACATCTCAGTGCTCATTTATTTAGTATAACAACTAGGGCAAATGACAATCCCTATAGCATGGGGTTATTAATAGGATTAAATAAGTTTATATATGTACATAGCTACATATTTTAGCTAATTATCCTTATATTAAAAAATTTCACATGAGAAACATGAAAAACTGAGAGCTATCTCGCTCCAAATCCTGTATTCTTTTCGTCTTACCGAAGGGCAGATACATTTAGAACACATGGTTTTCCTTCTGTCTTCACCATTCCCACTGTGGTAGCTCTGAGTTGTGGAAACATGAGGTTTACTGGCTGGGTTTGTACTCCAATGTGTCAACAGCTGCACAGGCAGAGAGCTTCACAGGAGCCATAGGGTTTTTGGTACCCAGAGACCTCTGATCTTATTTAATCAGATTTATTGATCATTAGATTAAGAAGTTTAAGTATCAATGGATGGTAAAATGCTTTCTCCTATTCTGCTGAAATCCTAAAATGCCTTCTTGCTCCTGCTTCCAGAAAAAATATTGGCACAACTTGGAAACATGTCCCAAGGATATCTTCTCTATCCATCAATTCCAGGGACTTCTCACATATATCAAAACTGACAGTGGGTCACAGATTTCTACATGTAAAGAAATTCAGTAAAAGGGAATCATTCTAGTATAACCTGTTTTACTATCTATGAAGTCAACTGAACCTTCAGCCTCTCATTTTTTCATAAATCATTTTTTTCTTATCAGAGAGAAATAAAAGTATTTGTCACCATCCTTTAATTCCTCAAACATTGACTGAGTACTTGTTATGAGTATATGATGATACAGTGATACAGACATCACTGACCTCAAAGCACTCACCTTCCTATACAGAAGATGAAAAAATAATCCATCAAAACACAATGTGAAAAAAGATCACAGCAAATATTTACTGAACTTCTGTTTTTTACCCATCTCCATGTTAAGACCCTTTGCATACATAACAAGACCTTAATGGTAGCTTTGTCTTATTCTTAGTTGAAGGTCTGAGACAACAAGTGCCATGATTTCCATATTTCTAACTGATGTTTTTGATCTAATGAATATATACAGAGCAACTAGAGAATATGCACTACATCCTGGCACACAGAAAACATGTATAGTAAAAGAAATTATGCACTGGCAAAAAAGCAACTATCACTAAATTCCAAATAATCAGAGTTATATAGACCACATTTTTCAAACTCCAATGTAATTAAATTAGAAGTTTTTTACCAAAGTTAATTAAAATAAATATAGATTAAGAAATTTCAAAAATTACTTCTAAACTTATATATATACACATTATATACATACAACAAATAAAAGCAGAAATTAAAGAAATAGCAAAATTATCACAGAGAAGATCAAAAAGGCAAAAGTTGATTCTTTTAGAAAGACTAATGAAATAGACAAAATTGAAAAATTGGTTAAAAAGAAAGAAAGCAAAATGTCACAAGCACACATTAGAAATGAAAAGAAAAGAGACATCACTACAGATGTAAGAGGTGTTTACTGGGCTATTATTTGGAAAGACTGTGATTACATCTAAGAAGGGAAACGGGGGGTCTGGAGGCCGAGAGAGAAGTTCTCCACACTGTAAACCCTTTCGTACTGTTACGTGCGTGCATTCTCTACTACAGAGCAGAGCTAAGAAAAGAAGAGTTGCCCAAACACAGATTTCATAGCTGGCACTTGCATGGTGCCGGTCCCGTCGCAAGCACTTGCAGGTGGAGTGTGTAGACTAATCTTCACAATGATCCTGCCAGATGGGTTTCAGTTTTCCATTTCGGAATTGATGAAATTAAGCTTTAGACAAAGCAATGCACATCGCTAAAAGTAGAGGATGAGAATTTTTTTTTTTTTTTACTATTTTTAACACTTAATTAAGAAAAGGTTTAACTGTATGAAAAACTTTAAAAAATTGTACAGTGAATCCCATGTATGTACCTCCTAGATTTTACAGTAAATATCTCCCCATAATTGCTTTATCATATAACAAGGATGACATGAAGATGAAAATTTGCACTTGTATATTATGAGCTATAAATTCCATATTCTTTCTACCACATCCAAGCAAAAAAATGACTATTAATAAGGCCTTTGTGCATGTCATAAAGCCAGACAGCTATTTCCAATTGGTGCTTTCAGAAATACCAGACCATTGTCAGCATCTTCGGAATAAGTGTGAAGTCTCCTAGAGCGACAGTAAAGAAAGCAACCACGGCCTTCACTATTTCTGTTCTCCATGTTGGCCATCATATGTAATGCTTATGTTCCTCCCTTTCCTTCATCTACCCTTCACTCTTCCAGCCAGCTTCATCCTCTTCTCTTCCTTCCAACTAGTCTATGTCTTTTTTCAGGAATTAGGAAAATTTCGACTGCTCACATTCTGAAACCCAGGCTGGGCCAATCAAGAAGGGACTGGCAACATTCAAATGCTTGTTGCAGCTACAATTTACCACTCTGATTCAGCCACTGTTATATTCTTCTGACATCATTTCTGTATATTCTTGAAACAATTGCAGACTTTTTTTTGCCCTGAGCTAAGCAATGCCTATGCTTCTTTTATTGTTTTAATTGGCCAAATTTTCCAAACTTGAAGAATCCCCCCAAAGTTTCTTTCCTAGGTTTTATTAACATTAGTCTTATCATTTATTAAGCATTTATTAAATGTCTACTCTGAGCTAGTTACTGTTGTAAGCATTAAGGTTACACCTTTGAATTGAAAGGAAAAAAACACAGGGTTCCTGCCTTGAAAACTCATTGCTATCCATTTTTATAAAGTAGGTATTATTCATATAGTTCAGACGAGAACAATGTAGTTCAGAGAAGTAAAGAACATCCTGCCAACGGCGATCAGAGCTGAGATTGAACTCAGAGCAGACTATTAATACCTCTAAACCCTGAGATTTCTCAGTGACACACAAACTCTTTTTACACTGCCCTGAAAGTTGACTTCAAGGCTCAAGTTTATCTAAACATCATTTGGAGAAGGACAGAGCTATAGCCTTCGTATGACCCTTGAGCTAAGAATGTATTCCTTTTTATTATTATTTTTTCCTCTTAACTCCAACAGAAGAATGTATTCTTTTTTACGTGTTTAAAGGATTGTAAAGCAGCAGCAACAATCACAACAAAAATAATAACAAAACCAAACAAAGAATATACAACAGCCATGTATGTACGTTCCCCTGCAAAGCACAACGTATTTACCGTCTGGCCCTTTGCAGGACAAGTTTTCTGGTCCCTGACTTGGTGTTGTCTGAAGCAACTCATTCTTCTGTAATTTTTGCTGTTGTTTGACCATTTGGAGTTTTTTGCTTGTTTTTGTATAACACGGCTCATGTGCTTCATAAATAACCACGGCCATCAGTCATTCCACCCACTGTTTCATGAGTGAATAAACGCCCTCTCTCAGCATTGCTCGGGACGGTGGCTTCACACATCCTCATGATTCCGGAGGAGAAGACAGGCCGATCAGAGGCAAAGCGGATGAAGAGGGAAGCCACGCTGTTTGTTTAAAGCCCCATCTCCAGCTAGTGGAATCTCTCTTTCTCCCGTTATTGAAATCCGTGTGGGAGAAGGGTGGTGTGACGGCATCAGCACTTTCGGAGACAGCGACAGCAACTAAATTGAAAAAATGCACCAAACCTCGGGTTTCAGCGGGCTATCGACTTACTATAGATTGAGTCAGGAAGAAAAATATTGCGCCGTGTGCAGTTTGCATGTCCCACGACCTCATTAAAGACTTCGCGGCGGATGACACAGTGGGCCTGTCTCTCCCCAGCTCCCGGCTGTGTGAGTCAGTCACGCAAGGAGTAATAATACACCATTTCGTGGCACTTGGAAGGCCCTGCCGTGATTCAGCATGAAAAGCCGCTTTGATTATTATTTACGAAATAAAGCCTGCCCGTGCCTGCGAGCGCTTTGCTCCCCCGTGGCTTGCCACTCGCTTGCTTTTCTTCTTGCGGGGGACCCACGCAGGGAGGCGTGAGCAAGCGGCGGCTTCGCGGCCTCTCTCGGCCTGCCAGCCGCCCGATTATTTAATTACAGTTTTCTTCTCGGCGCTTCGCCCTTACCTGGGACTCTAAGCGAAATGTGTCAGAAATAAAGAAATAAATTACGAGCTAAATCAATAGGAAAGAACCGCACAAATTGGCATCGCAGTGGATACTTGTTTATCCAAAGGCTTTCAAAGTCATTTAGACCTTCGAGAAAAAAAAAAGAGAGAGAGAGAGAGAGAGACAAAAACAAGGTAGGTCGGAAAGAGAGCAGGGAGCTGTCTGTCTGCAGACAGGCCCGGGCCTTGGCCGTCTCGGCTCCACGCGGGCCGCAGGTCGCCCTTCGCGCTACCCTCCAGCGAAAGCGCCGGCACGCGGTTTCCTAAGTGCAAAATTTAAAAGTAATTTTTCACCTTGAGAGAGAGGTTTCCTTCTGTTTAATGCTTACTCAGGCAAGACGACAAATCTCAAAAACAAACAAATTGGAGGCACTTCTGCCAAAACTCCGCTCAGATAGAAAGGGAGACCAGAGGGAAGGCCCTCTTTTGCTTGCTTGGCTCCAGCTCCAAGGACGGCCGGGGTGAAGCTGTGAAAGCCCTGTCTCTTTTCATGCCTGTCTCAGACATTAACAGCGGCCTCCTCTAATGTGCCTAAGGGATTTTATTATTTTTTATAGATTAAAGAGAATTGAAATGCTGAGTGCGTGCGCACGTGTGTGCGCCATAGTGCTTTGAATACGTTTAAGTCCCATTTAGGAGACAGGAGAGAATTAGGATACGGACCCAGTCTCTTCCCACACAAGATAGTGCATTGTTAGGGAAATAGTTATCACTAAGAGAAAAAAGAAAAACAACTCAATCTAGCGGGAAGCAATAACAACAACATCAACAGGCGGAGAATTGATTGGAGTTCCAGACATGTGGCTGACTTCAGGGAATTCAGGGATTCAATTTCATCAGTTTCTCTTCTCCCTTTCTCTCCATTCTTCCCCCGTCTTCTCTAGTCCTTTCCTGTCTTCTACCCAGTTGCGTGTCTTGACCTTCCTTTCTTGTGCTTTGATAGGGCTTCTACCAAGAGCTAAAGAGAGCCCCAGGCTTATCTCATCAGAGCTTAGGGGCCCCAAGGACAGAAAGAGCTTCTTTCTCCAAATAGCATTAGATACCCGCCCAGGGAGGCTTGGAGGTTCATCCTGCTAGGGTCAGCGTCCTCCTTTTTGGGCTCTTATCATGGTGCTGAAGTGGAATACGTTAGGGCAAAATAACAATAGCCGCATTGTAAGGCGATTGTGATGATTAAATGAGATAAAAGCAGCCCAATGCTCAGCACTAAGCATAACCCATGGGAGGCAAATAGGTCTCATACCCATAACGTTAACGTGAGGCCTTCTAGACCTCTACTTTCCACTAAGTAGGGTGACCAGCTGTCCTTGCTTGTCTGTGACTGGGAGGCTTCATCCTCATGGACATTTAATGATAACAGACAGACAATCTGCAAACCATCCCAGCCTGCCCAGGACTACTGAGTACCTCCAGATTTGGGATGTTGAGTACTAAAACTGGGACAGTCCTGTGCACACCTGGCTGGTTGGTCACCTTCCCCTAATGTATGCCCCGTGGGTTTCCCCCTTTGGTTATGGATCATTCAAGACCACCATAAAGAAAATCTATCTTTTTCTCTTGACAGGAGAATAATGGTAAAATTTTATTTAGGAAAGCCAAGCTCCAGAATAAAACCTGCTTTTATAAAATCATTAATCCCCTGGGGGACCTTTCCTACATGCCTTTAAAGAACACCAAGGTGTGTGTATGTCTACACAGGCCTTTCTCCTCAAGCGGTATATCAATAACACTGTCATCTATTCCGAGATTTGACATTACATAGATCAATACCAAATTAAAATCGCATGGTGGTCATAACAGACACATTCTGATGAATGATATATGTATGTTTATTTTTTTAAAATCAGAAGAAATATTTACCAAAGAGTATCTTAGTATACTTTTTAAGACATCATATGTATAAGGCCCTTCATATTTTCATGGGACTCAAAGCTAAAGTGTAAACAAAATTCAAAATTTTTAACATGTTGTCATCTCTCCTGTTCGGAGAATATCACTGCCTAGAAATGGCATATGACACTGTGACATGGCAAGGAGAGAGGTGTGGGCTAAGGGGGAAGAGAAAGGAAAACGGGGAAAGGAAGAGAGAGAGAGAGCGAGAAGAGAGAGAAAGGGAAGAAATCATGGAGCAATATAAGAGGGAAAGGGGAGAGAAAGAAGAAAAGAAAAAGAAAGGAGTGAAGTGCAATTGCAAAGAGAAAGCAAAAGAAAGTAGAAGTCGGTGGGGGGGCGGGGGGGAGGGACAGAGAAAATCCCTTGGATTCTCTTTTTGAACAAAACTCCAAGGAACATTCACATGCCACAAGATGATATTTATTTGTTAATTATATCACAGTCTCCTTTCAGAAGCTGTAATTTAGGATTGAAATCTCTTGATGAGATCGGGGGATGCTTGAGTTAGCCCTTCGATGGAAACATCTTTTATTTGGAGGAGGAATGCAGCAAGAATTTTATTTAGAAAAAGATATTTTAAGAAGCCAAATGTTTCAGATGTTCATAATAATGAAATATTGGAAACTGTCTAAATATACAAAAATAAGTTAAACTTATATTTCATATTTTAATCCGTAACTCCATAACTCTTACAGAGCTTTTTCCTTTCTTTCTTTTTTTTTTTTTTTTTTCAGATAGAGTCTTGCTCTGTCACCCTGGCTAGAGTGCATACAGTGCAGTGGCGTCATCATAGCTCTCTACAACCTCAAACTCCTGGGCTCAAGCGATCCTCCTGCTTCAGCCTCCCAAGTATCTGGGACTACAGGCACATGCCAACATGCCCAGCTAATGTTTCTGTTTTTTGTAGAGATGAGGTCTTGCTCTTGCTTAGGCTGGTCTTGAACTCCTGAGTTCAAGGCATCCTCCTGCCTCAGCCTCCCAAAGTGCTAGGATTACACGTGTGAGCCACTGTGCCTAGTTGTAATATTTATAGTGCTTTTAATAATATTTATGAAAAGCATTGATGTACTACATCCCTGACTTTCTTCCTACAATGCTGCTGCATCCCTTTGAAGTTAAGCAGCCATATTGTGACCGTGAAGATAAAATAAAAGTCACATTCTAAGAAAGCATAAAAGAAACATAGAAGTAACCTTGCTCCTGATAATACTGGCAATATGGTAGGGGATATAATGAACTGCTTAAACCCAAATAAACTCTGTTGCCCACTTTTCAGAACATGAGAGCATAACAAGCACTAGCCTTGACTTCTCACTGTACCATAAACAAAGAAACTGTAGTGTGCGTGCATATGTGTGTGTGTGTGTGTGTGTGTGTGTGTGTGTCTGAACATATTACAACCATGTTCGGATGTCTGGCAACGGGTGGCACAGATCTGGGATTCTTGACAGAAGGGAAAAATATGAGTTGAGTTCTTATTCTCTCGGTGGAGGGAATATACAGACCATGGGCATAGGAGGAGGAAAACCAGGTGGACTCCAGCAGAGGAGGCAGAATCAATAAGCATTCAGGGAAACTAATGAGCCTAGAGGTTGTGGGAACAGCTTTGGAAAGAAGGGAACGATGCTGAAGGGGAATGTCACAGATTTCCTTGGGGATCCTTTTGGGTCTTTGCTGAGCACAAGGCCACCTGTGCGTGGGGGAAACCCACAGACAGAGAGCAACAGGGTAATTGTAAGCAAAACCGTTTACAGATAGAATATAGGGTGGGAAGATGTTTGAGCTTTGATCAGAGAATATAGAGGGTCTTTAGGCATCATCTGGAGGGCATTCAGTGGAAACTCTAAAGGGTCAAGACTTAGTAATCGAGCTGAGTTATCTTTGAGGTTAAGATTCTCCAAAGTTGGCCCCAGAAGAGCTGGACCTTGAAACAAGTGTTAACAAATTTAAAGGGATTTTGATTATATAGAAAATGTTCCCTAACCATAATGGAATTAAGTTCTAAATCAATAGCAAAAAGACATTTGTAAAATACCCAAATATTTGGATGTGAAATGATATACTTTGAAATAAACCATGAGTTATGAAAATGCAGCTTATCATATATTGTGGGATGCAGTTACAGTCGTGCTTAGAGATAAATATATAGTTTTATATGATTGTAATATGAAAGAAAAAAGGTCTTAGCTTCCATCCTAAGAAAGAAAAGAAACCCTAAGTAAGTGGAAGTCTTGAGAAAAATATAAAATATAAGAGAATTAATCAGTGAAATTACAAATAAGACAAACAATAAAAAGAAACAATGAAACCAAAATCTGGTTCTTTGAAAAAAAATCACTAAACCTGATTAAACATTTAGCTAGACTAATCAAGAAAAAAAGAGATAGGGAACAAATTACTAACATCAGAGATGAAAAAAAAGGAGGTACTAAAGATTCTACTGAAATGAAAAATATAGTAAGGAAATATTTTGTGAAAAACTTTGTGCCTATAAATTTCACCACTCAGATGAAATGGACATTCCTTGAAAGACAGCAATCATCAAAACAGATTCAAGAAGTAATGGAAAATATCAATGATCCTATCTCCACTAAAGAAGTCGAATTCTTAATTAAAAACTTCCCACATAGAAAACCCAGGTCCATAAAACTTTGCTGGTGGATACTATTGAATATTTAAGAGAGAAATAATACTGACCTTACACATTTTTTCCCCTGAAAATACAAGAGGAGGGAATACTTCCCAATTAATTCTAGAAGCTGAACATTACTCTAATATAAAATAAGAGGGGGAAAAAAATCCATAGGTCAATATCCAGCATGAACATAGATACAAAGATCTTAACACAATTTCAGCAAGTCAAATACAGCTACATCCAAAAGTACAATTTACCCTGACAAAATGTATTTCATTCCAAGAATGCAAGGTAGGAAGGACAGTCAAAATTTAATCAGTGCAATCCACTATGTCATCATCTCAATAGATGTATAAAAGCATTTGGCAAAACTCTATGCTTATTCATAATAAAAGAAAACTATTAGCAAACTAGCAATAGCAGATTTCTCACCATATCAAGGACATCTATAAACAAACATAGCTAACATTGTATTTAATGTTGAAATATTTAACAGTTTCCCCCTAAGATTTGAACAAGGCAAAGACGCTCATTCTCTCCACTTGCAGTCAGCATTGAAATGAAGTAATAAAAGGCATATAGATCAGACAGGAGGAAGTTAAACTATTTATTCACAGACACCATGATTACGGGTGTAGACTCTAAAGAATCCACAAAAGAATTATTAGAACTAGTAAATGATTACAGCAAGATCACAGGATACAAAGTTGACATATAAAAATCAATTTTGTTTTTATATATTAGCAAAAAATAAGTGGAAATTTAAAAATCCAATTTACAATATGCTCCATGAAATATGAATTATTAAACAACAATGAGATATTCTATACACCTATTAGAATGACAAAAATCCAAACTACTGACAATGCCAAATGCTGGCAAGGGTGTGGAGCAGTAAGAACTCTCAATCATTGCCGGTGGAAATGCAAAATGGGAGATCCACTTTGGGAGGCAGTTTTTAATTTCTTATAAAACTAAACATACCCTTAACGTACAATCTAGCAATTGCACTCCTTGGTATATACTCAAATAAGTTGAAAATTTATATGCACACAAAACCTGTACACGGATCTTTATAGCAACTTCATTAATAATTGAAAACACTAGAAAGCAACCAAGATGTCCTTCAGTAGGTGAATGGATAAATAAACTGCGGTATATCCAGGAAATGGAATATTATTAAACACTAAAAATGAGCTATCAGACCATGAAAAGACACAGAAGAAATTTAAATGCATGTTACTAAGTGAACGAAGCCAATCTGAAAAGGATATACACTGTATGATTTCAACTATGTGACACTCTGGAAAAGGCAAAACCATGGAGATAGTGAAAAGATTGCTGGTTGCCAAGGGTTGCAGGGAGGAATGGATGACTAGGGTTGAGCACAGAGGGTTTTCAGGGCAGCAAAACTATTCTGTATGAAATGGTAGATATATGTCATCATATATTCTTCAACCCATAGAATATACAACACCAAGACCGAACCCTAATCTTAACTATGGACTTTGGGTGATAATGATGAGTCAAGGTAGATTCATCAACTGTAATAAATGCACCACTCCAGTGCAGTATATTGATAGTGGGGGACATTGTGTGTGTATTGGGGGGGAGTACAAAGAGTATATGCAATTCTTTGTACTTTCTGCTCAATTTTGCTGTGAACCTAAAACTGCTCTAAAAATAAAGTCTATTAACATGTAAATTATTAAGGGATGTATTTGACATATTATGCTTAAGCCTTTAAGACCTCTACTGTGAAAATGGCAAAACATAGCCAAGAGAAATTCAAGACAAATGAACGGAGAAAACCACCACGTTCATCAACTGCAACACCCAGTATTGTAAAAGTGTCACTTATCCTCAAGTTCATCTACAGAGTCAGCAGTATCACTCCCCCAGCCCTGGTAGGATTTTTCATAGAAATTGACAAACTGCTTCTAAAGTTTATGTGGACATTCAAAGTACCTAGAATAGTCCAAACAATTTTGAAGATGAAGAACAGAGCTAGAGAATTTACACTACTTGGACTTACTATTAAGGTGAAGTAATTGAGGCAGTGCATAGAAATAGAGACTAGAACAGAAAATGGCATAAGGATGAGTATGATATATAGGTCAATGGAATCAAATAGAGCATCCACAAATATAGAACATATCAATTAATCTTCAACGAATGTGCCAAGATAATTCAGTGTGGAAAAGGATAATCATTTCAATAAATGTTACTGGAACAACTGGATATCCATATACAAAAAAATAAAAAATAAATAAACTTCACACTTACATAAAAATTAACTAACAGTGGATCATACACCAAAACCTAAAATATAACATTACGAACTTTCCAAGAGAAAGTATAAGGTAAAATTTTGATGGCTTTGGGGTAGACAAGATTCTTAGGACTCAAAAAGCATCAACTATTAATGAAAAACAATGATAAATTGGACTTAATCAAAATTAAAATCTTCTGCTCTTTAATAAGCACTGTTAAGAGAATGAAAAGGCAAATCACAGAGAAAATATTTGAAATGCATGTATCTGACAAATACATACAGTATACATAGAGTAGTAAGAAACATACAGAGGGGAATAGATATTAGTAAGATTTTATGCTTCACCAAACAAGATGTAAATATGATCCATAAGCATAAGAAAAATGGCCAACATCATTGGCTATTAGGCAGACGAAAACTCAAACCACAATAAGATACCATTACATACTAATTATTAATAGAATGGCTAAAGTTAAAAGACTGACAACACCAACTGTTGTCAAAGATAGGGAGCAACTGGAATTCCCAGGAAATGTAAAATGGTACAACACTTGGAAATAATTTTGAAGTCTCTTATAAAATTAAACATAAATGTACCACATGGCCTAACAATTCCACTCCTGGAAAATCATCCAAAAGAAATGAAAAGATATATTCACACAAAGACTGTGCATGTGAATGTTCATAGCACCTTTATCATAACACTCTAAAACTAGAAACAAACCAATGATCCAACAATGGATGAATGGATATGTGAATCGTGGTCTATCCATGCAGCTACACAACTATAAAAATGGAATGAACTACTGACAAACACAGACATATCAAAACATGCTGAATGAAAAAAACCAAGACACAAAAAGATTACAACTAAATGAATCCATTTGCATGAATCTCTAAAAACACTAAACAAACACAATCTCTACTGACAGAAAGCAGATCAGTGGTTGTCTGAGGTTGAGAGTAGGGTCGGGGAATTTACTGAACAGGGTCACTGTGGAATTTCTGTGGTTATGAAAATGTCTAGATGTAGATTGTGGTGGTGGTTACATGTAGGTATATATTTGGCAAAACCGTGAAATGTAAGCTTAAGATGGGTGCATTTTATGTATGTAAATTGCATCTCAAAGTTGATTAAAAATGATACGGAGAATGATGACTCGGCAACACATAGTAAGGCAGAATAAGAAATAACGTATAAGTTGAAATCATCATTTATAGTAAACACACCTACACCCATACTCTCTCTCTCTCATACACACACTCACACACACACAATTAGAGTTAAGAGTGAAAGGAAAGCGTAAAGAACAAAATATTGGAAGTTATTTTGCATGGGGGGGTAGGATTTGGAAAGTTTTATTTCCTTTTACATTTTTCTTACTTTTATATTTTCTATTTAAAAATGGAGCTGGGTGTGGTGGCTTGCACCTGTAACACCAGCTACTCAGGAGGTTGAAGCAGGAGGATCTCTTGAGGCCAGGAGTTCAAGACCAGCAACATAGCAAGATATCATCTCTAGATAAATATATAAATAAATATTTTAAATGATGTTGGTTTCATAACTTGAAATAATAATAGAATTTTTAAATTTTCACTAAGTACGATTATGTCATAACATTTCATGTTGATAGCTAACTTTGAGTGCCTGGTTATGTTCACTTTAGGAATTGGATGACCCAGTCGATGACTTGACTTAACAATGTTAAAAGTTTCCGTTACTCTATTTCTGTTGTCTGTGATGGATGTGTCAAGTTCTGCTGTGTTTGCAGTCATGAGCTAGGGCTGTGCATAAGTTTTCTTCACTTAGTCGAGCAATGAAGTCTTAATTCAAGAAACATTATTATTCCTATCATTAGCTTCAGATGAAAGACAGAAAAATAAAACAAAATTCAAGTATACATTCTTACGTACGTGTGCAAACACAAGTACAGCACTGTGCTTAAAAAAGTAGACTTAATTCATAATCTATAGGAACTACATAAGCAATTTAAAGTAATTGAATAAACAATTGGCTTTCTTTTGGAAGAATGTTCTGAGCTGATTATCTTTTTAGTATTTATTATTCTCATTACGTGAGAGTCACTTCATCAATAGCACTTTAGGCTGAGCTTTAAGTACTGGAATAGTAAATATAACTCCGTTATCCCCAGTATCCCAATAATGTTTTTTCCATCTGGAGTTCTCCTGTGCCCAGCACGACCCTTAGCCTTGAGTCACAGTGACAAGAGGTAATACATATTAAGTGCATGCAATGCCCAAGTACTGTTCTAAACACTTTATGTATATTAATTCATTTGCTCTTCATAACCACATTATATGAATGTAGATTCTGTTTCGTAACTTCTCATTCAGTTTGGAGAGGTGACACCCTGCCTAATTGCCTGGCTTTGGATTTGATACTTTGACCTCAAAATCCATTCTCTTTCCATGTTACTGTTCAACTTCCTGGCAACAATCACAGCAGGAGAATTTACAGTAGTGGAACTTCATGTTTAATGGGAAAAATGGGGCTTAAATGAGAAACTTTTAGGAGTAATTTTTAAAAAGTTCAAAACCCCATCTCTGAATCCTTGAAATACTGGGTAGAGGTACAAGGCTGAGTGTCCTAGCTTATGTCGGTTGGGAAGTTGGACATGATTTTGTCTAAACATTAAAAGACAGCTAAATGATACCCCCATATAACTGAGGGACTTGGGGACAAGTCACTCCTGTCACCAGGACGGGTGAAGCCATTTGGCACCTAGACCTCTACTATGACCACCTGGCTTCTGGAATGGCAGACGTGGTTTCTGAATTCAGAAGTTTGGGCTGGAATCAACTTCAATTTTCTACAAACTTCTTGGCTCGGGTGATTCAGCTTATACCTGTATCTTTTCTTGTTAAGATACGATTTTATGTAAAACTTCTCTACCTTGTCTTCATTTCTATGGATTTTCCCTGGCCCCACCCAGGGAGAGGAAGAGAAGTATAAAGAGATATAAAGTATTTTTTTCAGAAAAAAACTCAAGGTGCTTTATGGGCACATATAAGAAGAGGGCATCATTCTGAGACTGAGGGTTCAGAGAACGAGTTCTCCAGGAGACGACATCTAAAATGAGTCCGGAAGCATGCGCATAAATCAGAGGGAGAGAAAGAGAAAGGAACGTCAGGCAGAGAGAACCACATGGACGACACACACAAAGGCATTATGCAGCACAGTGTGTTTGGGGACAGGAAATTTCATTAGCCTGCCTGGGAGGAAGGGAGCTGGGAGTAAATCTGTGGCAAGAGATGAGGCTTAAGAAGAAGCCAGTTTATGAAAAGCCTCGTGCCCCTGAGTCCTGGATACGCAGCTACCAGAGAGCGTGAGAGCCGTGCCTTCCCAATCAAGCCCTTCCTGACCGTCTCTGGGGAGGTGTCTCTGACATAGCAGGTCTGTGTATGCAGCCAGATCGGAAAAGCTTTTCCTTCATGTTTCTTGATAAAGAAGGTTTTCCAACATCACTCACTACATTAAAATGCTTTCTTAGCTTCAGGGGACTGAAAGCATTTTTATTATGTTCCAACATTATTTATCCTTCCTGTATACAAGAGTGAAATGCAGAAATCCAAAGAGAAAAAGCCTTCTAATGTCTAAAACACAGCCTTCGTCTGTTTGTCTGCTGTTGTAAAGGTAGAGAGATGACAAAAAGTCTGACAGAGGGCTGGTGTCTGCCCCCTGCCTTCCCGGGATGTATGGAGGGTTGGAGAAAAGCCGTCCTAACTCAAAATTAGGTCCTCATTCTCACCCATATTCTAAAACCTCATTTCAACAGGATACGTTCCAGACCTGCCTTCCCCCAAGAAGCCCATCACATTGTCTGGAAGCTCATCCAAGGACAGTCTTTTATCAGAAAGGAAATCATCTCACAGGTGTAGCAATTAAATCGTGTGAGAGGACATTCATTTTCAGGCAATATATAAATTTTTATTTTTTAATAATGGAAATTAATTTTTATCAAAAGTCCCCAGATTGCTTTGCGGCAGAATCTTAATCTAAATCAGTTTAAGATGACCTCAGTTAAATCAATATTTTTTCAGACTCACTCCTGAGGTTGTTCCTATGTTTTCTTTCTTTTTTTTTGAGACAGGGTTTATTGCCCAGGCTAGAATGCAGTGGCATCACCATAGCTCACTGCAACCTTAAACTCCTGGGCTCAAGCCATCCTCCTGCCTCAGCCTCTTGAGTAGCTAGGACTACAGGCACATGCTACCACACCCAGCTAATTTTTCTATTTTTGTAGAGATGGGGTCTCAAGCATGCTTAGGCTGGTCTTGAACTCCTGACCTCAAAGGCTCCTCCTGCCTTAGCATCCCAGAGTGCTAGGATTACAGGTGTGAGCCACTGCGCCTATGTATCCTTGATAGAGTTGCATACACAACGGAGAGGGTATTTCTAACACCACTCAGGGAAGGAGCCTTTCGTTGCTCGTTCATCATTGCTTATCCACACTAGAACATGCTGGGGTGAACTTCATGACTACACGTGCCGGCCAGATGCTTCTTCTGAACTGGAAATTGAGTCGTAACTATTTTCCTGCTGGTGCCAGGCTTCAGGTCACTTTGTGTCTTGACTGTTCCACAGCTGATGCCTCTGTGAGTCAAACATCTGTCTCCAGCTCTTTCTGCATCTCTCTCGGGACCACGGCAGGTGCAGCAGGCTTTTCCTGGGCTTTCTGTTTCACGGGCCTTTTCTTCTCTCCAGGTGCCACACATAGCCATCACGCCGCCCCCTGAGTGAGGCCTGCCAGCTCCTGGAGTTCCACCAGGAAATAATCTCCAAGTGGCCTGCAGCCTTGGGTCCCCTCCTCTACCTGGGAGCTTTTCATTCCACAACTGGATTTGTTGACCTGAGCAATTAAAAAGAGTGCAGAGGTTTTCCTCAGAGATGCACAGCAGCCTCTAATTCTAATTTAATTTGCTTCCTTCCCTCTTAGAATCCTTAGTGGCTGAGTATGGAGATAATCCTCCTCCTCCTCCGTTCCTGGAACGCTATCATGTGTACTTCCAGGTTTTATTTGTGTGCTTATTCATTCATACACTCCCCACAAGCATTCTTCCTCCCGTGACCAACCATCAACCATGGTTATTGTGTAACTGGACTTGTTTGTTTTCTTGCAAGATTTGTACGATTGTTTTGCATACATGCATTTCAATCTATATAAATGTTTTGGTCATCACCTTAATTGTCTCAATGGTGTTTTTCATTGAAAAGAAATCCTTTGCCCTCTTTTCTCTCTCTTTTGTCAGTCTTGGGAAATCTAACAACGGCACTGCAGTGCTGTTAATGAAACAGACAAAAGCACAGACTCTGGAATAAGACAGATTTAGGTTCCAAACTTGGTTCTGCACCTTACTAACTGAGTCATTTCTCCTCATTGAGAGATTTTGTCTCCTCAGTAATGAATTATAGGTAATAATTCACAGTGCTCTAGTGGAGGTTGAATAAAATAATACACAGCATGTAAAACGTTTGACACAGTACGTGGCACGTGGTCAGCACCCCGTGTTAACACACTATTGTTTGCTGCGTTATTCAGTGGCCCAAGTTTTATCCACCTCATTGATATGTAACTCTGTAGTGACCAGAAAATGTAATAGTGTGAGGATCTGGAGTGTTGTGTGACATTTTCACAATGCAAGTAGAAAAGTGGCCTCCTTCTCGGGAAGGGCCTTCACCTACGGAACAGCTTTGAAATATCATGCCAGACACTGCAAGCAATTCTAACACATGAAGTCTGCAACGCTGAGAAAACCTTGGCAGGGCTATTTCTCTGGGGGCTCTAGAGGATTCGAACAGGTGCACAGTCTTGACCTTACACAGCAACGGCACGATTTTTCTCAAGCTAAAGCATGACTGCACACTTCGTGTAAGACCCAGAGGCCATGGCCTTAGAAAATTGGAAGCTTGGAAAATAAGCATTCAAAAGGTGAAAATTCTTCATCTGGTTATTAGGGGAATAGAGAGGAATGCTTGGCAGGAGCTGGGCCTTCTACATCCACTCGGATATGCTGAGCACATCCACCAAAGCGTCCTTGGCTCGTTGGTCTGGCTGTACCACACTTTGGGAAGGAAGGAGAGGGCAGGAAGTTCTTATTCTCAGTCGCAGAAATCTGCCAGTTCTGATAGGGCTTTGAGAGCAGTATAGGTGATGGTAGTTTTCCCCTGATGATAAACAAAAAAGTATACTCAAGTAGACACAAAGAAAACATAGAAAGACAGAAAGAAGCAAATAATCTCCCATAATTCCATCTGACTCTCCTCCTACCAAGAAATAGTCACTGACAGTCATCGATGATATTCCGTTGTGGTCTCTCTCTGTCGACCTCTTTCTCTTCCTCCCTTCATTTCCATATTTTAACAACTTTATCGAGATATATTTATATACCATGAAATCACCTTTTAAAATTGTATGGCTCAATAATTTTTAGTAAATTTACTGAATGTCGGAAAACCATCGTCACAACCCAGTTTCAGAACATTTCAGTCACCCTGGAGAGATCCTGCAGGTCCGTTTACAGTGGATTCTCTCTTCCATTCCGCTTCAGGTGACCGTGAACCTACTTTCTATCTCTGAAGACCTAAAGATTCTTAGTAGCCTTACCGTGGTGCTAGCTGCTATGGTAGTTTGTAATTACTATTGTTACTGAAAAGAACATAGGCTATAAAGCCATATTTTGGAACACGTATTTTTCCCCAAAGGAATTATTACTTATATGGCCAATTTTATTAGTTTCCTATTCCTGCAGTCACAGATTACCACAAACTCAGTGGCTTAAAACAACACACATTTATTATTGAATAATTCTGGAGCCATTATTCTGTTCTGGTTGAAACTGGATTGGGGCCCAAAGCCCTACCCTTTTATCCCCACTCCGCCTCTTGTATCGACCCTCCACCCACCCAGAGCACCGCTAAGGAGTTCCAAGACCATGGAGGTGGGAATGAGGACCTACGGGCAGGACCCTGCTAGAGTCACTTTTGGTGGGCACATTCTGGGTTATAAAAGAGAATACATATCCCATGCCAAGGTCCAAGGTGTTGCGGCATTTTTGGAAGGGAAAAATAATAAAAATCCTCGTGGTAAACAAAGCTTCAACTCTGTGGTCGGACAAATCCTGGGTTGGATCCAAGCCTTGACTGGCTGGTGTCCTTAGCACAGCACACGATGCCTCTGACACCTGGCTTCTGGTCCTGTGTCAAGAGGGACAGTGACAGTTATCACCCCAGCTGGGAGGAGATGGTCAAGTGAGATAAGGTGTGCCAAGTACCTTAAGTTCAGAAACACCTGGCACCGGGCCTTTCCTCCACTCTGCTCTCCTTATAACCCTCACCCACTTCCCGATGATAAGCAAATTGGGCAGCCTAGAGACACTGAAGGCTCACAGAGAAAACCAACAGTAAACCAGCAAATGTTCTAGGATTAGGTAAAGGTCATGGTTGTACGACTTTGTGATTGTACTAGAAAACACTGACTCCTATACTAAAAAATGGTGGATTTTATAATATGTAAATTACTTGTCAAGAGAAATAAATACAATGTTTAAATACTAAGCCAGCAAACAAACCACACGTGTGCACGCGCGCACACACACACACACACACACACACTCTCTCACTCTCTCACAATATAGAAAAATTAAGCCACCTGTTATAGCCTTCAGTAGTGCTAACTCTGGGGTCATTGAACACCCTGCGTAGAAACACCCATCTTTGAAGACGCGTCACTGACGTCTGCTCTACCAGTGATGGGGGGCCCACCGGAAAAGGCGGAAGTGTATGGGGTCCTTATGTTGTTTTCTGCAGGAATACTGGGTAACATCTCATTTCCACAGCTCATGGGGTTAAGAACATCTTCAGCCACCACTTTGTAGGAAAAAACCAACTCTACCAGCTGCACATAAATCCCAGTTTCTTTACTAGTATTTAATGAATTTCTGCTCTGAATCAGCAACAAAGTTAATTTTACAGATATTTTGCCTCATTTCAAGCTATTTATTATGTTAAACCCAGTAAGCTACTATGAGAGTTTTGAGAGACTGGGTGCCTTTTTTTTTTTTTTTAACGGGGCGAGGAGGCATCTTCTCCTTTCTTCTAAAGGGAGAAACAGTGTTATTTCCACTGCTTAACAGTTGCTGATGGATTAATTCAAAACTGCCACTGTTCTTGACCTACACCTCATTGCTTAAGGCCAAGAGGACTTCGGGGCTTTCCCTCACCACATCAGTGTGTGAGCACAAACCCACATGGAACTGTAGGTCCACAGATGCACCTGTAACCACCCAGAAAAGCTCAGGATCTGTCTGCATCAGCACCATGACCCACACCAGGTCCCTTGCCCTGAACGCATTAGTGTCTCTGGTCACCTAACATTCATCCTTCAAAACACAGTGAATGCTTATTCTGCAAAATGTTGCCTGACTCTTCCAGGCAGAATAGAGATACTGCTTTTCCCTTAGACCCTCGTGTTCATAACTGTACCGCAGTGCCTACCACTTTGCTATTATGATGTATTTGTCTGTATCTATCGCTAGAAAGTAAGTTTTTTTCCCCTATAAGATTTATTTTATTGTTTATTTTTTTTATTTCGCATATTACGGGGGTACAAATGTTTAGGTTACATATTGCTTTGCACTGCCCGAGTCAGAGCTTCAAGCATGCCCATGCTCATCCCCCAGACAGTGCACTCCACACCTATTAGGTGTGAACATGTCCATCCCACCTCCCCTCTTCCACCTGCCCAACACCCAATGAATGTTACTTCTATATGTTCATGTAAGTGTTGATCAGTTAATACCAATTTGGTGGTGAGTACATGTGGTGCTTGTTTTTCCATTCTTGTTATACTTCACTTAGTAGAATGGGCTCCAGCTCCATCCAGGGTAATACAAAAGATGTTAGTTCACCATTGTTTTTTGTGGCCGAGTAGTACTTCATAGTGCACATCACTGAACTCCAGTGAGAATGGCTTTTATCAGAAAGTCCCAAAACAAATGTTGGTGTGGATGTGGAGAGATAGGAACACTCATACACTGCTGGTGGGACTACAAACTAGTGCAACCTCCGTGGAAAGTAATATGGAGATACCTCAAAGAACTAAAAGTAGAACTACCATATGATCCAGCAATCCTGCTACTGGGCATCTACCCAAAGGAAAAAATGACATTCTATAACAAAGACATCTGCACTCAAATGTTTATAGCAGCACAATTCACAATTGCAAAGGTGTGGGAACAACCCAAGTGCCCATCAATCCATGAGTGGATTAACAGAAAGTAAGGTTTTGAAAGCAGGGGCTGTTTTGCTCATATTTATGTCCCCAACTTCTTCTCTATAGGAGGACCTGGTCTATAATGGGTTCTCAATCTCTCTCTTTCTCCAAGTACACACAACAAGGTGATTGGGGTTTAGTAACAGTCAGGTCAACAATGAGGCAGCTTCTGCTTATTGGTTATTTATCAGACAGAGGGAGACATACGTTGAGATGCTTTTGGCTGCTGTAAAAGAAGAACTGACTAAAAAGGGCTTAAAGAATAGCAGTTTATTATCTTTTATCACAAGAAGTCCAGAGTTAGGCAGTTCCACCATTGGAGCATCAGCTGCCTACTTGCTGGTGGGTTATTTATTTTCTAATTGTTGAGTTTTAAACATTCTTGACACACTTTAGACACAAGCTATTGTCAGATACATGATATGCAGATATTTTCTCCCCATTCCATAGCTTGTCTTCCTTTCTTAATGGTGTCTTTCAAAGAACAAACATTTTCTATTTTGAGGAAGTCCAATTTATCAATTTGTGCTTTTATGGGATCATAGGAGCCTTGTTGTTTTAAAAGCAAAGTCTTGCAAGGAATAAACAAGCTTTCTGGTCTGTTAGGGGGAAATATTTTCTGCGTATCTGAAGATTCCTTCCCATCCTTGCTTGGCCTGGAGTCTGAATTCCATCCCTTTAACCCTTTTTCTGAGCCATTTACAACATGTCAATTGAGGAGGAGAAAGACATGGATTCTGATCCTTTTGTGGAATAATATTGTACAACTTGAAAGCAAAAGGAATGGATGGAAGGAAGGAAGACTCTTGAGTTGCAGCAGAAACTTTGTGGAGCCCTCATTTGCTGAGAGCCATGTGGCACGATTACTAACAGCATGGATGTTGAGGTCAGCTCTGCGTTCAAACTCTGGCTTCTATAGTAACCATCTGTAAGAGTTCAGTCCCCTTGGTTAACTTTGTGATGCCATTTTTTTATTTGTATGATAGGGATAATATTACTCCCCTCATAGGATTGTTTTATGTATTAAATTACATAAAGAATACATGATGCTTACACGAGAGCCTGGCACATGAGGAACAAGTGGTAAATGACACCTAAATATCTCCCAGTCCACCCTGTAGCTAAGTAGGTTTCCTACACACAATTGTTTCTGTTGTGTCTCTACTTAAAACTTTCTTCTTCATTTACATTTATGAAAAGACACATTATGAGAGTAAAAAGGCAAGCCACAGACTGGGAGGAGATATTTGCAAAATGCATGTTTGACAAAGGACTTACATCCACAATATATAAGGAACTCCTACCATTTTATAAGAAAAACACCAACAGGAGATCCGGTTAAAAGTGAAGTGGACAAATGATTTAAACAGACATGTCACAAAATGGAATATGAAAATGGCCAGTAAACATATGAAAAGATACTCAACCTCATTAGTCATCAGAGAAATACAAGTTAAC
Organism: Indri indri; assembly: GCA_004363605.1. Lineage (NCBI taxonomy): Eukaryota > Metazoa > Chordata > Mammalia > Primates > Indriidae > Indri > Indri indri. Next base: position 222,301 of record RJWJ010000161.1, read on the forward strand.
CCCGCAGGGAACTAATTCACCAGAATAGCTGAATTTTAAAAGACTGACAATGCCAAATACTGGTAAGAATGTGGAAGAACTGGAATCCTCTCACCTTGCTGATAGGAATGTGTGGTACCAACAACACTTTGGAAGATTATTTGGAAGAACCTATTAACACTGAGCATACCCTCTGATGCAACAATGTCACTCTTGGGTACACACTCAACAGAAATAAGCACGATATCCTCCAAAAGACATGCACAAGAATCTTCATCATAGCCTGATTTATAATGTCGGAGACTGTTAACAGCTCTCACATTCATCAACATTAGAACATGGTGGGTAAGTTGTGATGCATTAAACAATGAGATGTGACACAGCAACAAAAGAATAAAACTGAACACAACAAGAAAATATTATCACACAGAAAATATCGAATAAAAGAAGTCAGGCACAAAAATGTATATGTTGCATCATCCTATCCATAAAGTTCAAAAATAGACAAACATAATACTTGGTGACAGATCAGAGGAATCACCTTAAGGCGAGGATAGTGACTAATGAGCAACAAGAATAAACAGCTGGAATTATTCCATACATTGATATGCATATTATTTCCATGGACGCATACATACATACGAACTCATCAAGCTGTGCATTAACCTGTATATAAACTTAGGTTTACACCCTTTACTGTGTGTAAGCTGCATCCCAATTTTTCAAACGCATACTTTTTGTAGGGCATCATAGTTTCTCATGGGCTCACTCTACCTCCCTCAATGCACCTATGCCCCTGTACTAACCAGTAAGTCCCTAAATATGCAAGATATTATCTCACTAGCAGGATTTTGAATATTGTATTTCCTCCTTGCTACTAACAGCCTGGAAATATGCTCCATAAACTTCAAGTGTCACTTTGGATGTCATTACCTTCTGGGATAATCTCTTTGTCAGCCTTTCCCCAAGACTGCATTAGTCAGGAGTACCTCTTTTTTCACCCTCAAAGTATTAAATATTTACTTCCACCCAAGCTGAATGAAAATTGCCCATGTTCTAGTCTATTTCTCTCTCCTGCTAGATTCTGAAGTCCCTAAGAATGGCAAGGGGGCACCCTCTGGGTCCCAGCTGAGCCAACCTACAGAACATGTCCAGGCACTTTGCAAGGGCACAGGCAGTGTTCATTGGATTGAATTCTGAATCTCTCCTCTCAAACACGAGGATGTAACATCAGCAGCCCAGATTTTCCTCCTCCCAAGAGTGTTGGTGTTTATAAGGCTTTTGCTAATGCCACTCTGACATGTTCTTTGCGCAGGGCCTGTTGGAAAATTAGATCAGGTGGCTTCCCCACTGTAACATATGACACTTTTCTAATTAGGGCAATGTTTAATTTACTGTCTCATGGCTTTTTGAATAAATATAAATTGTCATACTAAAGTGACAGGTGTAAAACCCAGGATGGCTGTGTTAGAGAGGTTAATCTGCTGTTAATCAAATCAGTTCTGCTTGACTTTCTCCCGGGGAGTGAGAGATAATGGCCCTGTTTAACTGGAGATTAGCCAGCTTTTGGCTGGAAATCCCTCAGGGTTCACCTGAGCCTCCTTGTGTCTTGTTGAGAATGAAGATATTCAAATGTGTTGATAATTAAAGTTGGACCCCTCTCCCTCCCTTGGCATCTCATGATATAAGCACAACTTTCCACTGGGCCTTTCCATTTACCAGAAGGGTTTCTCTCCAAATCTAGTTAGTTCTGAAATATTATGGAATATTACCCAAAGGCTCTCCAAAATTCTAAATTCATACCAGTAACAGAGTTGGCTATCTCAACTTCCATTGCCACTCCTGATGACAGTGTTGGAACAATCATTGCATAACGCAGAGAAGTCTGGCTTGGTCCTGGATGTGGCTCCAGGAATGTGTCTCTGGTCTAGGAAGACAGGGGCTCTAGCTAGCAGCCAATGAAGCAATGGGTACAAGGAACTGTGACTCTGGGACACACAAGCAGTGTTGATTTGGGTTCTAGGCGACCAAGTAAGGTCTAGGATAGGGAAGAGAGACTTTCTGCTTAACATTTGCCAAGACTGCATCATGACTTTGGTCCTCTGGCAACTGAGGGAACAGCCCTACTTAGTAACCACTGGAATTTGCAGTCTCAAGAGCACGGAGCTTCTTACAGTTGGCAGGGAAACATCGACAGTTCTTCCTGGGCTCCAGCTCCAGGCGTGAGGTACCATGACCAATGGCTTTGCAGGCAGCAAGGCAAAACAAAGAGAAGACATTGCTTGTTGTGGGACTACTAGAATTATTTTAAGAAGATTTTGGAGGGATTGACAATTTCCTTAGGTAGGGGAAGAGCAAAAAAAAAAAAAAAAAAAAAAAAAAACCTGGATCATTATCAGTAATTTGAACCCTCCCCCTTTTTTAAAAAAAAGGTGATACAATGACATGATTAACACTGATGACAACAGAGGCAGATTGCTGGGTTCAAATCAGTTACTACACAAGTTGTGTGACTTGGGCAGGCCATTTATCCATTCTGAGTCTCAGTTTACTCACATGTAAAATGAGGCTCTTGTGATTAAATGAGACAACATGCATAATACACTCAGAACTGCCAAGTTATAAAGTCGCTCCATGATCATTAGTTATCACCATTGTCATTACCATCATCACCATCGCTATCACACCACTGGCATCAGTATTAGTACCTGTAGAATGACGAAGGCTGACAAAGTTGAAGTTACAGTGAAATTATCACCTCCAGTTTATAGTTAAGAAAAGTATGGATCAGAATTAGAGGCTTGTGTGAGACAGTGGCACACACTTATTCAGAGCTAGAGTTAAATTCGAACCCCATTTTTTTCACATACCAAAATCCAATGCTATTTCCAAAAAGAGAGTTGTTTCAGAGCAAAGAGCATATGAAATAGGTCACCGAAAAACAGGAAATTCTATGGAATTATGTATCTTTATTAATTTAAGATGTGACATTATTACACGGTTGGTTGGTTTCAAAAGAAAGACTGTGTTCCTAATTACTGGAATTTGGAGATTTACTTTTTTTTTGTTTTCTACCTATAGATTAATGATGTGCTAAGAGCAGTCTCGTTGTCTTCCATCTTCCCAGCCAGCATTACATTGTTAATCTCCCCTGTGACCCTGAATTGTCTCTGGATTTTGGAGAGGCACAACAATGTATCCACTCATTTTCCCGTAACTCACCCAGCCTGTAAAACAAATAACTAGGCTGACATGTCTGAAGTGCTGTGTCGTGGGCAAAACAAGGAGGAAAGACAGTCTTGCTCTTCTATTTATGGACTATAAACCCTTTACAGTGGCATTGATGAAGGGTTTATAGTCAGTACACAAGCTGGTTACACCATAAATTGTAATGTTATATGATAAACTGGGACTTTATAGCAGTAGCAGATATCAAAGAAAAAATGAGTTGGAGTCCGAAAGGATCTATCATTGAAGATACTTGCTTCAAGTTTAAATATTCAAGCTTGTTTTTGTCTTCATTTCACTCAAGCATTGGATAATTCATGTTCTTCTGTGTGGGGATATATAGATTTACCTAGAGATCAATTGTGGGAAAAAAAAAAAGGAAAAAAGAAAAACAGAAGGCACCACGAATGGTGAATGGTATAGTTATGACTTGGATAAGAAATAGAAGGGGAGAAACACTGAATAATTCAAGCGTTTGGGCTTTCTATTTTTACACTGGTGGATGACAGGTGAGGCTCCCCCCACCCCGAGTTTGGTATCTGTTAATATGGCACTGTTGTAAGACATCCTGCTTACTATATCAAGAAACAGAAAATATTTACAAGGGAAATATGTTGAATATAACTTAATTGCTTCTAGTTTACATTAAAGCTAAAAGCAGTGAAATGTCAACAAATGTTAATTTCCCAGCTTCTCTAATGGGCACACACACTCTTTCAGCACTCAATTCTGTCCTTATTCATTATGGAACCAAAAATTGCTAATATTTACTTATTACTTATTTATATTTTCATTTGAAAGTAAAAATAAGCTCATTTGCCATAATAACAGCTTAATATTTCCAGTGCTAAGAAACTGTCTTTTAAAAGATTTCAATTAATGGCCTCTCAGAAGAAGAGCTCACAGAGTTCTCACTTTTGCATATGGAATAGAGGAAAGTACCATTAACTTAGAACATGAGCATCATTCACTTTGGTGCTTACTTAGTGCCCTGGAAAAAGAGGTGCCTTGAATCCACAGAGGAAAGCAAAGGCTCGATATTGGCTGAGGGCAAAGACCAAGCTGCAAAGAATAAAAGCTAAAAGGAGACATTCCATTGTCTAGGAATTCAGTCTCACATCACATTTGCAAGCCTGAGATTACTTGGAGTTGATGCTAAAAGCAGGACCAGAGGTTGAAGGAATTATCTGCTCTGAGCTAGGTGGCCAATGAGTTCCTCTGGTTACGTGTAGTTAAGGTCTTTTCTCGAAGACCTTTCACAGACTGTAAGCTGGAGATTACCTGCCTTGGCCTTAGTCTAGCTGTCTGACTTCCCCATCAACAAGCAGAGTGGCAGGTCACTCACCCTCGCATCCACAATGACCCCTCCTGACTCAGATCAGTACCGGAAGGACCAAACTTCTTAGCTTGCCTGAGACCGAGGGACTTCCTGGGATGTGGGACTTCACATTTTTAAACCCAGTGAATTCCCAACAAACCAGGTTGTGCTGGTCACACTAGTGATCCTGAATGACTAAGAATGGCTAAGACAGAGAAATTCAGTTGGCAGCTGAACAAGTCTGGGTGAGGCTGAGAGAGAGAAGTAGCAAGTGAGGAAGATGGAGAGCCATCTGCATAGAAGAGATGGTGTGGCAGAGTCTAAATATCTAACCGGCAGGGTCTAGAGCAAGGTAGGAAAATTATCACCTTGTGTGATGATCCTGATGCACGGGTAATGGCTGCCTGGACCTATGTGTTGACAAGTATTCTGATGTGACTCAACGAAAGAAATGTGAATGATAAACTTCATGGAGTGAAGGAAAATGATAGCAGCTGATAGCAGCAAGTTCACCACTTAGTATCCTGATATGATTGAAAGAGAGAGAGAGAATGAATTAAGATTTGGATGCAGTTGCCATTTAAAACTTAATTTAAAATTAACTTTAAAAAATATTACTAAATAAACAAGAAGCCATCACAGTCAGTGAAGAAAAATGAGAAAGCACACGAGACTTTGGCATAAATTATGTCCTTTCTCTATGCATAAATAAATTTTAAACAAATAACATCGTTTACCTATTTTTAATCTTGTTTTGTTCAAAAGACTATATTTTGAGCAAAATCTGTCATTAAATATTACCGTACAACTTTACTGCAGATGGCTGCGGAGTGTATTATTACATAGAATGTGCCCAAATTTGCTTAACAGCACTTTTTTTGTTAGATATCTGGTAGTTAATATTCACTCATTTTTGACTTATAAATATGGCAGTCTGATAGAGCTCAACTTAATAACGAATTTGCTCTTGCCCTAATCTCATAAAATGCTTAACTATGAGAATAATGGCAATGTGCATTCTTGTAGCTAGCTAAGGTTTACACACTTCTATGGTTCTTTCCTCAGGAGAAATTCCAGAAAATGAACTTTTTCTAACTCTAAGGAAGAACTCTAATCCTAAGAGTGGAACATTAAATTTTAGCATTGGAAGGTGTCTGCAAGTCTAGCCAGTGCTCACTGCAGACAAGGAGAAACTGTCCCTGAGCCTTGATAATTTGTTCAGAGCTAGAATCCACTACCAGAGCACCATGGACAGCTCCTTCCAATGTCACCTCTTAAAGCAGAAGTGCAGCCCTTCCAGACTCAATTGTACTAGTCCTAAAATCATAAAACACTTGATCTTCTTGTCAAAGATGCAAATCTGATGAAGGCAAGTATAGGCATTTGTGTTCAACCTTTGGAGGGTAGAGCTGAGTAGAAAGGGTATGGTTAGATCACACTGTAGATGCTGGATCAGAACAATGTTCTTCCAACTGCAAGCAACTATTCACATTCCATCTTCTATCAACTTATTATTTATTTCTTAAGTTATATTTGTTACTTAAGTTATAGTACAGAAAGTGCATAACAATGTCTTTTTACTGTTTTCACTTAAATAAATGCACCCAAAAGGCTGAGCACAGTGGCTCATGCCTGTAATCCTAGCACTTTGGGAGGCTGAGGCAGGAGGACTGAATGAGGCCAGGAGTTTGAGACCAGCCTGAGCAAGAGGCTCTACCTCTACAAATAATAGAAAAATTAGCTGGGCATGGTGGTGTGCACCTGTACTAGCTACTCTGGAGGCTGAGCCAGGAGGATCGCTTGAGCCCAGAATTTTGAGGTTGCAGTGAGCTATGATGATGCCACTGCACCCTAGCCCAGGTGACAGAGCAAGATCCTGTCTCCAAAAAAGCACCCCAAAATACAATCTTCTATCATCACCAAAACCAATATTTTCTCATGTATTTTTACATATTATTAAGTTTATCCATAGGCCACCAACGATCATCCTGTTTGTCAATAGTAAGTGGCACATTCTGGGAAACACTAAACTCAAAGATATTCTGAGGTCTCTTTTAGTTCTCCGACTTTATAAGAAAAATAAAATCAGATGAACATGATTTGTTTTTAGCAAAATTGCACACTACAGGTGTTTAGAATTGAATTGTTATTACAGTAATTGCCTTGGAGTCTTCTCTGGCTTGGCAAAGCTTGTCCTGCCCAAGGGTAGAGTGTCATTAGAGATTGTGTCTTGCTTTGCTGTGGCTCTCATTAGCCTCTGCAGAGAACCCACCCATGTGTTAATTTCTTTCATTTTCATTGCATCACTGTCAGTCCAGCTTGTCATGGGTTAGCTGCGTTTTACCGATGAGAACATCGAAACTGTGAAAGTTTAGCAACTTATCCATATTTTCCCAGGAAATTTGTTATGGAGCTAATATGACAAGGTATGTTTCTCTACAATAGTGCCGGGTGTTTTCCTAAGGAGCAGTGGGAAAAGCAGATGGTTTATAATCCTGGAAGGGCTTCATTCTTGTCTTGTAAGTGACAATATCCTTTATCTGCCTCCTTTTGCTCTCTTGGTTCCTATGACTCATGTGATACTCAGCTAACATGCCCTGCTGAGGTTTTTCTTTTCAAGCCAGTGGCTCTTAATGCATGTTAGAATTACCTGGGGCACTTTTAAAATATACTAAATCCCCAGAATACCCCCAGAGATATTGATTTAATTGATTGGGATGGTGCCTGGAAAATGGTGTTTAGAAACACAAACACCCCAAGTAACTCTAAGGTACACATTCCGAGTTGAGAACCACCGTTTCACCAGCCTTCCCAGGATCTAGCGAGAAATTCTGAATTCGTGGTTCCTCCCACCCTTCGTAATCAGAGTCTGCATTTTAACAAGGTCTTTATATTATTTGTATGTGCATTAAAGTTTGAGAAACACTGCTGTATGGGGACAGTTGTCTACCTTGCACATTTTTTCTGGTGCTTTGGTTTACTTCTTAGAACATTCTGCCCAGGATTGAGAACTCAACTGACCCTGAAAATAAATAGTGGATAAGGGAATAAATACCTCCATCTTATCATTTAGGACTGAGGAAGCATAGATGAAGTATTTACTCATCCAAAGGATTGTGGTAACATGGTAGAGAAATCCAAAATTGAGCACATCATTTTGAGTAGGCTGAAATCATTGTAGACTGTTCCTTCAACCTGAACCTTAGTTGGGGCCCCAGATGTTGTTAGTCTTGGCTTGGGAATCAAACATCCTGCCTACTGTGGTGTGATCTTGGGCAAATGACATAATATCAAAGAGTTTTATAAAGTTCTTATGAGAATGAAATGAAATTATATATGCAAATGGACTAATACATGCCAGGAGCTCAGTGAATAAGCTCAGAAGCTTACAAGTTGTGTGATCTTGGGAGAACGTGTTTAAATCTGTGGGATATCATTCTTCTCATCCGTCAAATGGGGATAACAGTGGTGGAGATGCCTCACGATTCAATGAGAAAACACAATTAACGTGTCTAGCAAGATCCCTGACACTTGGAAAAATGCTCAATAGATGTTTGTCATCATCATCTCCTTGCTTTCATTACATACGCATTTAGATTGGTCTTGATTTAGCAACTTTGGGCTAAAAGAGAAGAAGACACAGAAACATTTGAAACCATCATTGCTTCTTGTCTTTTCTGCTTTTCCTCCCTATTTTCTCCAATTGGTTAAGTTACATATATATATTGTTTGTTTGTTTCCCTCTTTTCTCTGATGGACCTACAAAACATCACCCTCATGTCATCCAGATAGCACATCATTAGTGTGTTCTTAATGATCATCTCCCCCAATTTCTTGGCATCAGGATTCAAGTGGAATTTGGCTAGGGAAAAAATCTTGGTGATATGCCAAGATTTTCATTAGCAGGAATGAACCGGCTGCCATTAGGAGCCCTAAAAAATCATACCTGAAAAGCAGGTGAAAATGACACAATTCCCTCAGTCACAAAAAGTGAGGTGGGGATGTGCCCAGAGTGCAGAAATCAGGTTTAGAGATGAAAGTTGGCAGAAGACCCAGCCTATTGGTGACTTCCCACCTCCAAGCAGCAACATCTCCCCTGAGGCAGCTGCTTGATACATGAGACCCCATTTCTTAGCATGCATTCCTCCTGAACGCATATTCCTCAGCTTTGGATCTAGGGCTTTAAAAGAAAGAAAAAAGACATTTCTAAAAGAACAAATTAGCTAGAAGCTTTCCTCCCCGCTCGCCGCCCCACCCAAAGTTGGAGAATCACTTTGCAGCCCAGCCGCTCTCTCCTGTGCTGAATTACCCAATTATCTTCTAAATTATAAAAGGGAAATCTTCCCCACCAACTGTTCATGGCAGGGCCAGGATGCGCAGTGTTGCAAAACTGTAACAAAAAAATGTAAACAAAAGAATCCCGAACAGGGGGCAAGCTGTCCACATACGCCAATCCCAGCGGCTTCAATCAAAGGCAGAATTGCTTCCCCAATAAATGAAGCCAGTACAACTAATAAACTCAGGCGCTAATTGCTGGCTGCAGATGTATTAACTGAAGCAAATGCGATCCCGGCAACCATTAATTATCTAATGAGGCCAGCAGTCTTCTGATGAGGTGGGGGCTGATAAAATATTAAAGGGTGGCATATGGAAAGTGCCAGGAACAAAAGATTTCAATCTGGGGGGAAAAAACAATGCATGAAGGAAAAAAAGAGTCTCTCTCTCTCTCTCTCTCTCTCTCTCTCTCTCTCTCTCTCTCTCTCTCTCTCTCTCCCTCCCCCTCCCCCCACCCTGCTTCTTTTTAAACACAAGAGCCATCCCTGTGTCTGAGAAAGGTAATTAAAGTCCCATTGCTAGCAAAAGTCTCATAGTGACTTCAGTGAAATCTGACTTCTGAAGCTTTAGTGCAGATGAAAAGGTTTCACATGAGAAGGGGGTGACAAAAACATTCTGATGTAAAAGCAGTTGCCTCTTTGTTTAACCCTTAGAGCTAGGGTGAATGCCTGCTGTTGAGCTATTTCTTCTGCTTTTCATCTGGTAGAAGCGAACTTCTCCACTAAATCAAACCGTGAGGCACGTTCATGGATAGGGTCTCCGTGGAAGCTGTTCCCAGATTGGTCTTTAGGCTTCTCTTCTAAGGCTTGCATTTTAAATCATAAAAAAGAGTTACCTTTTACAGGACACTAACTATGTGCCAGGAACACTGATAAGCACTTGACATAAGTGATCTCATTTCTTCCACAAAATAATGTGCAACATTGTGCACGTGATTTTGCCATTCCAAAGGCAAGAAATTGGAAGCTTAGAGGGACAAAGTGACTTGCTTGCTCAAAGCCACACAGGTAGTAAGGAGCAGATCTGAGATTTAAATCCAGGGTGTCCATTCCAATGTCTTAGCTCTTAACCACGGCACCATATGGCCCCTAAATAAGGGTAGGTTAATTGTCAGGTGACGCATGAAGCATTTCTTATATGACACCTGCTTCTAGTAGAAACGCAGGGAACAGATATAAGTGGGTTGTTGGTTGTCTTTTGAGAAGATGATGGTCAGACTTTCAAGAGTGATTGGGATGCAACTTCTTCGAAGTTGTCTCTGACCCCAGGGAAGATTTGGGGTGACAGCCATTGGGTTTTCCAGGTTTGAGGGATTTTCTGGGAGCAAACAGGACTTTCATCACTAAAACCAGGACAATCCTAGGCCAATTGGGATACTGGTCACTCTAGTAGATATGGATAAAAGTTTTCCAGGTTTCACTAATTTAAAACTCAAGTTATGTCAAGGAGACATTTTTAACGTATTTAAATAAAGCTTGTATTTAAGAGGGATATAATTGAGAGGTGGCAGTGATATAGTAGAAAAACGTATGACCTTGGGAGTGACTTGGGTTATGATCCTAAATCAACCTCTACCAACTTGTTAGTCATTTCCTCCTCTAGGTCTCAATTCTTCATCTAAAATTTTTTTTTCACTTATACCCTATTTTTCTGTATATCTAAAAATTTAAGTGCTTGATGAAGTAAGTAATTCCAAGATTTTCTTGCAACTTTAAATTGGTATGAGTCCAAGAGAGGGGGGAAGAGTATTTGAATCATTGTTATTAATGACAGTAACCAACATTGGTAGGGTATTTTATTATTTTATCTTGCATTGTCCAGTGGGATTCTCATATGACCTTGAGACATAGGCACACTGTTAGTGTTATATTGAGACAAGTAGCACACAATTATTAACAATTGTATACCTTGTATATATTTTAATGGAGACCAGATATATAAAAAACAAATCCAAACTGGAAAGTGACTATTGCTTCTTTGTACTGGATAGAAAACTCTTTATGTTCTTTGGATTAGTTCTCTTTCTTTCCTCAATCTGCAGCCAGGCATCCCTGAAGTGTATTCCATAGCACACTGCTTCAGTGAGATGCTACAGAAAAAAGAGAAAAAAATTCGACACCAACGACAGATACATGAAACAACATAGACGAATCTCAAAACATCATGATGAGTGAAAGCAGATTCCAATTAAATAAAGTTTTAGAACAGGCAAACCTAATCTATGGCAAGAAATAAGAAAAATGGTGATTTTTGCTGGGGTGGTGGTGAAAAAACCCAGAAAAGTGGTTTCCTCTGGGTGGGTATGTGGGAGGAAGAGCAGGATTGACTGGGCAGGGGCATGCTCAAACTTCTGGGGGGATGAATTTGGGCCACACGGATCTATTTCAAAAGTCATTGTTTTGTATCCTTAAAATTTGTGCATTTTGTATGATGTAATTTTCTTGACTTCAATTAAAAATAGAGCCACAAAATATCTTAGAGTCTAGTTCACAATATACATGCTGAAATGTTTATGTTCGAAGAGCACCAAAGTGCTGAAATTTACTTTAAATATCTCCAGGAATAAAATGGACAGAAGGATAAGGGGATAAATAGAAAGATAAATAGATGATAAAATAAATACAGCCAAGTGTTAATTGTAGAATCCAGGTGGTGAGGATGTGGGTATTGACTGTATAATTCTTTTAATTTTTTACTTATTTGTAAATTTTTATAATAAAATGTTGGGGGAAAATAAGCAGATCATAGTGTTTAAAAAAGCTTCTATATTTAGGCAATGCCACACGCTCTTTATGTTTCTCATGTTCCCCTTGGGGATGTTTTCAGAAGCATATTAAAGGCTTTAAGCCTTGTAGTTAAAGCAAAATAAGTAAACTTGATTTAGCCTAACATTTCCTAAAAATATTTAGTTATAAAACTCTTGGTTTTATTTATATTATTTGTTCTTATTGGTGGAACATCTTTAGTTGTTTTCTACGCTTTGGAGCACGCGACACTGTCCTAATACATCTACACCTAGAATCAGGTATTCCACAAGAATGTCTGTCTTTAGGAGGCATCAGGTCATGTTCAGGATATGGCGATGATTAGAATTTGGGTCCTCTCCAAATCGGGCGGACGTGTTTCACATTTTGGGCCAGAGTTTGCTGACTCATGTGAGATGTATGCAATGTTCCTCCCTCATAGGAATGTCGTAAGGAGTAAAGACTTAAGAAAGTAGAGACTCAGGAACGTCTCAATTCTTTTTACAAAGGAAAAATTTCGTAAAATTTTGTAATGAATATTTTGTAAATAAAGGTGCATTTAGCTACAATTTCCCATTTCCCCTATATGTGGCGACTTTTAGGACATCCTGTAGTCTGAGGCTACCTCTGTGAAATACAGACAAAAATGAGGTACTATCTTCAAAATTCTGGGAAGAAATCAGAAACAACCCAAATGTCCCTCGACAGTAGAATGGATAAATAAATCGTGGCACATGCATGCAATGCAATAATATGCAGTAATGGGAAAAGTGATCATCAACTACATGCTACCACAGTGCGGATGGATCTCAAAAGCTTAATGCTGGAGAAAGAAGCCAGACACAAAGTAGTGTGCTTGTTATTATTTTCTTTCTATAAAGTACGGAATCAGACACAACTAACCTACGCTGCTAGAAATGCAAATATCGGTTATCATTGTGCTGGTGGCTGGAGGGACTGCAAGGAGAATGGGGATGGCTTTTTAGTATTGGGCATATTCTGCTTCACGATCTAAAACCCATTCACCTTTACACTTACAATCATTCCATTTATCTAGCTGGCTAGCTGTAAAACTCCAATATAAATTAAGAGATTTGTAGACAGGACCAAAAGTCTTAATATGCTAACATTTGGAATTCTCAAAGGATAAAAAGACACTGAAGAGAAATATTAATCACAGAAATAGAAGAAAAAAATTCGCTGAATTAAAGAATAACACGAATTGTCAGAGTAAACAGACTCACAGCTTCTCAGATGGGACACACAGATTTACAGACTTACAGTAAATCCTAGTGAAATATTCAAGTTTCAGAGATAAAACGAAATAGTACACCCTGTTTTGATAAAAAGAACAGACCACAAACATAGCACAGAGATTAGACAGGTTTCTGATATTTCACCTACCACAATTAATAGCCTATGGGGAAAAAAGGATGATGATAAAGTATTTTGTATCTAGATGAAACATAACTCTTATTCAAAAGTAGAGGAAAACATGTTTGAAAAAGTTGGTTGAGGAAAACTTTAACCAGGAAAACTTTAACAAGAAAATAAGATAGTATCTCCAGACAGGGAAAGATAAAGTATACAGCAAACAGAAGTGGGCAATGAATCTTGTAACATCACAATTATGCCTCACTGGTTGATGGTACTCTGACTGGGAATTATAATTCATGCCTAGATAAGAATTCTCAAAACAGAAGCACATACTCTGTTTCGATAATCTGGAAAAATTTAACGCCACTCTGGAATTGAATTTCTAAATAATCTAAACACAATGTGGGAGCTGAGAGTGTCAGAGGGGTACAGGATAAAGGATTTTCAAGGCCTTGGAAGGGGACAGTTAATAAACAAGCAGATCGAGTAGCAGCGTGGTGAGAGACATGGTAAATTATTAGCATTTGGTATGGTGTTTTAAAAATAGATTTCAACGTGGCTGCTTTGAAGAGAACTGCTTGAGGGATGGAGTTTCAGAGTAGCAATCCCACACTATTAAGGAGGATAAAAAGACAAAAGTCGATTATTTTGAGTCAAAGTCGATTCTTGCCCAAACCTCAGCGTATTGGGTTGCAGAAATGCAAGCGCATAGCGGGCGTTCGCAGCATGCGGTGAGGGTCCCCTTGCCTTTCGTGGAAAGGAGGCATACAGAAAAAACAGACCCGACAAGAAGGAAGACGTTCTTTTTGTTGAGAGCTGTAGCAAGCGGACCTTGGAACACAAATTGCGTTTTCAGAGAGGGAAACTGCAAACATAGCCCCCTGGGCAGTCGGAGAAAGGCCGCTGTGAAATAGAACCCAACAGCCCCCAGCCGTAAATCCCTTCGGTGTGACCGAGACGCTGAGAGGTTTTACTTCCAAAGAAGGCAGCGTCACGTTCTGGAAAACACGTCACCCCCCAGAACTGATTTGCCTTAAGTGTGAAAACGATCCTTCCCCCAACTCCCATTTTATTTTTTTGATAATCCCCCTCTTTATTATAATCTTCTTAATATCCATCTGTTACCCTTTAGGCAGTGGCTTCTAAAATTCAAATACCAGGCTATTTTTATCTTGGAAGAATATGCAAAGCGATAGAGAACAGCTTAATGGATTTGGGGGCCCGTGGCCCTCTCCAGCAACATTTCCATAATGAAATCCGGTTACAGGCATCCGTGTTGCCACAGCTGACTGTTCACACAACCAGGAGCGAGTGTTTCCTTTGTGGAAGGAATCCTAGCAAAACAGGGTGTGAGACACCCACCTCTCACAGCCACCTGCTGGTCCCTCCTCCTGCTTTGCACTGGAGGGTCCTGTTACCCACCTTCTCACGCAGCGAAACGGAGTGGCATTCAGGAAACGTGTTCCATGTCCGGGTTTACAAATAACCTTGAGGCTAAAGATTTCATGAGACAGTATTGGGGAAAGATGTGTTTCGAAGGAATTAAAGGTCTTCGTGCTTGACTGTCATACTTCAGGACACGTTAATTAAGTTGTTTTAAATTGAAACGCCATACCCATTAAACAATAACTTTCCATCCCCCTCCTCCCAGCCTGTGGCAGCCACCATTCTGCTTTCTGTCTTTGTGAATTTGACTGCTCTAGGAGCTTCATGCGAGCGGAATCATACACTATTTGTCTTTTCGTAACCAGCATATTGCACTCAGCACCATGTCCTTAAGGTTCATCTGTGTTGTGGCACGTGTCAGAATTTCTTCCCTCTTTAAGGCTAAATAAGAGACCATTGTATGTATACACCACATTTTGTTTATCCACTCACCTGTCAATGAACCCAAGGTGGGTTGCTTCTGCTTTTTTTTTTTATTTCAGCATATTATGGGGTACAGATGTTTAGGTTATGTACGTTGCCCTTGCCTCCCCACTCCCCCCTAAGTCCGAATTTCAAGTGTGCCCATCCCTTGGATGGTGTGCATTACACTCTTTGTGTATGCAAATACCCGTCCCCTCCTCCCCCCTCCCCCTCCCCCCTGCCCGACATCCAATAGATGTTATTCTTATATGTACACTTATGTGTTGATCAGTTAATACCAATTTGATGGTTAGTACACGTGGTGCTTGTTTTTCCATTCTTGGGATACTTCACTTAGCAGAATGTGTTCCAATTCTATCCAGGAGTATACAAGAGGTGCTACATCACCATTGTTTCTTAAAGCTGAATAGTACTCCATGGTCTACTTTTCGACTATTGTGAATGATGCTACCATGAACATAGGTATGCAAATATATCTTTAAGACCCTGATTTCAATTCTGTTGGATGTATACCCAGAAATGGAATTACTAGATCATATGGAAATTCCATTTTCACTTTCTTGGAGGAACAGCCATACTGTTTTCCAGTCATAGGTATGCACCACCAGAATACAGGGATCAATCAATCAGGACCCCTCGATGTAATAGGCTGGCTGGGGAAGCAGAGGAACACAAGCATGTAAGGACGGCACACTGCGACAGAAGGGGCAATGAGGGGCTGGCAGAGATGGCACCGGAGCTCTGAAGAAGGTGTGCTTAGCTCCTCCCAGAGACAGCAAGGGAGATTTTCAAGAGGTGGTGGCATTTGAAGTGACTCTTAAGCACGTGTTCACCAAGGATGAGGGCTTTTTATCCCAGAGAAGAAACACCTCGGGACTCATGACTGTTGCCTTTAAGTCTCTGAAGAGCTATTATGTAAAAGACTGAGCCGATGTCTTCCGTGTAACCCCGTTATACAAGGGAGACAGACTTCAGATCAATAGAAGAACAAGATTGCCAAAAATTAGAGCTGTCCAGCGGCAGTACAGGCTGTCAAAAGGTAGAGAGCTCCACGTCACATTTCCAATGACAACCTGTCAGACGATGGCAGGGAAGATTCATTCAGCAGTTAGGATAGAATTGATGTTTTCTAAGACCTCTTCCAACTTGTGGATTCAATTATTCTAACACTGGCTCCATTAAAGCATCTCTTAAGATCCAAATTTATTATCATATTTTTCCCTAAGTTAGCTTTTATGTAGATAGATGATAGAGTATACAAACACACACACACACACACACATCAGAATGCACTTTTTGTGTCACCTATGAAAATAACAGCTAATATTTGTTAATCAGTCTACTTTGTGCCAAGCACTGTTTTACAGGTGTTTTGTTATATTTATATTTTTTATTATTTATTTATTTTTTTAATATACTAATATTTATATTAACTTTATGCATTGCATACTATCATCAAACCCACCTCACAGACTCAAAACCTGTGGCAGAAAGTCTGAGTAACCTGTCCAACATCACAGGCTGATTGAGTTGGCATTTGAACTTAGGCTGTTTGACCTTAGAGGCTACACTCTGTGCTAGACCCTATACTATACAGTTTCTCTGGATAGTGCCATTTTTTATAATGGTTGCTATAGGCTGTTGTCTCCTTAATTCTGTTCACAATTTTATGGGGCATGTATTATAATATCTCCAGCAAACCAGTGAGGAAATGAACATCCAGGATAGTTGACCAGTATGTTTGCAAGCCAGACCTGTCTGTCTCCTAAAACCATTAGCCAATCATCTCCCTACTCCAATGTCCCGTCAGATACTTTAGCATCCTAAGAAGACAAAGGGCATCTTGTTTGCCATTATCTCAACAGAGCAGATTATAAAATGCAAAAGTATATGTATTACCTTTGGCCAGCTGTTTCATTTTAACCTACCCTACTCACTCACCCCATCCTGCCAACATGTTCTTTGGAAGTTTTGAGTGCAGATGAATTATAATTTAATTGCCATTTTTCCCCCCTTCCTAATGCATCACACACAAGGCATTGCAGAGGCCTTGGTCATAAAATGGAATTGTCTTATTTTTAATGTTTATAGCTGGAGAGGACCAAGTTGAAAATCAAACACATGGGTCTCATGACTTTAATCAGGAGGAAACTTGCTAATAGATTTTTTTTAACTTTAAATGTAACAACTTAACAACTTGGCAATTTAATTAACTTTTTAAACACAACATAAACCAGCCTTGGGACTTTCTGCTGCCGTACTTAATTGTGGCAAATAGCCTAAGAAGTGGCAAGAACAACAGATGAGACACCTTTATGGTGAAAGAGGCACCATCTGTAGTTACCAGCTAGAATATTTTGTAACAATCCATCTCCAGGAAGTGTAACTCAAGACACTAGAATGGCTCTCTGTTGGCTTTTTTTTGAGAGTTTAACAATGGCATCACCAACAACCGTTAGGGGAAAATAATACTACAGTTCCATATTAGGAGAATTTATTGCCTGGTGCATTCTTGGCATTCTTGGGAGAACATCCAGGCATGTTCTTCTAATGAATTAATTAATGCAACAAATACATATTAAGTACTTACTGTTGTCGTAATTTTAAATAAGAAATAGACGGTATTCATGTTTTCAAAGTACTTAAAGTCAAGGAGGAGAAGATATGCCTTAATCCAGTAAACAAAAACATGAGACTTGTTTGCACTTACTGAGCAAAATGATTATTGTGCTCTCTGCCGGGCGATTTATGTTATTATCTCATTGAAACCAGGTAGATGTTATTATTCACCTTTCATCTAGAAGGAAAGGAGACAGAGAGGGGTTATATAAATTGATTGAGGCCCCAGAGCTACCTTACATGACTGATATTCGAATCTAGGCTTATTGATCAAAAGCGACCAAGCCAATGTTTGCCAAATTTGAATTATTTGCATGCCAGCTACATTATATACCTATTTCATGCATCACCCAGACTCCGGATGTATGTAATTTTTTTTCTTAATTAAATTTAGTCCCATTTTCAGCAGGAAGGTGTTTCGGGGTGAATGGTTTGATTTAACTGAGGTCACGTGGCTAGTTGCAACTGGCCCAGGATTCAAACTGGTGGCCTCTGCAGACCATGTTCTCGACCACTTTTTCCCATTTGCCTACTGAAAGGGAACTGGGAATTTTAGAGTATCTAGAAGAACCATATAAAATTTCTAGTTAGCTTTATTATTTCTGCATGTTTATTGTTTTTTTCCTCCCTATTGTTTTTCCATCGGTATTGTCAGAGAAGCAACATAAGGCTAAAATGCTTATTTGGGGAATCTAGGAGGAAAGGCCCAGCTGGAGAGTCCTAATTACTAGAGTTCTGTAAAATTAGGAACACGGAATTTAAACATAATTTTCCAGGATCATCCATATATAACCCAGTTTTGTGCAACTCCAAGCGCAAGGCCTCAGGCTCTGTGGGACATTCTGATGGTGATCTCACCACCTCTGTCTCACAACTCACCACACCTCACCTTTCTCCCATTCTGTATGCAGTCACACCACACCTAGCAGTATTATTCTTCACTGATTGCCATATCCCCAGACAACATGAATCAATTCTACTAAAACTGAAAAGAGGGCCTCATTGTCCCTAGAGTTGCTGGACAATCATGTGCTGATGGCCCTTTCCTACCTTATAACAAACAAACCTTGTAGCAGATCAAGAATCCATTTGATCCAGCAATCCCATCACTGGGCATCTACCCAAAGGGAGAAAGAATTCATTCTATAATAAAGACATCTGCATGTGAATGTTGATAGCAGCACAATTCACAATTGCAAAGATGTGGAAACAACCCAAGTGCCCATCGATACAAGAGTGGATTGATAAAATGTCGTATATGTATACCATGGAGTTCTACTCAGCCTCAAAAAACAATGGTGATCTAGCACTTAACCTAAACATTTGTACCCCTGTAATATTTTGAAATTTAAAAATAAATAAATAAATAAAAATTAAAAAAAAAGAATCCATTACTTATTCTGCCAAATAGAAATGAAATGGCTTAGTCATGGCTCTGTGATTTTTGTTCCTTTTGTTATAACAATTAAGTACTTAAAAATTTGATGTTTTTCCTAGAAGTCAATCTTCATGTCAATGCTCTAAGGAATCTTGACTCAAAATGGTAGTGATCAGGGGTCAGAGTGCCCGCCTTGGATCCAACCCAAACATCTCAGCTTTCTTTCTATTATTAGTTCAGTTTCTAGATCAATTAATTGTGTTGTTATTGCTAAATCAGTATTCCATGGCTTAAATATTAGTAAGAAGGTTTGGTAGGTACCCACCCAACACGGTTCTTTAATTTTCAAAGAAATGGAAACTGATGGCCCGAGAGAGTGAAATTGACTTGCCCAGAGTCACTCAACATGTTGTTAGGCAAAGTTAGAAACCAGAGTGGACCATTCCGCAGCTTGGATCTACATCCTTCTGCCACACCATAATACTACCGTGGAGGACTTTAAGACAGGGAGGAAATAGTCCAGGCACTTTCTTCTGTGTGGCCTATTTTTCTTTGAACAGTGAGTTGATTTTGTGGGTAACACGAGAGGTTGTTTCTGATGGTCTCTGAGGTCCCACACAGCTCTGACATTCAGTGCTTCTCTCTCTCTGAACTTTTATTTTATTCCCTATGGTATGGGGATGTAATGCAACATGCTACAGTATGAGAGAAACTTTCAAAGTCTTAGTGGATCCTAAATAGACTCATTTAATCTACGCAGGGATTTGAATCCTCACATAAGACATTTTGCTTAATTAAGCCACATTCGAACATGAAAAAGTCATGTTCATACAAACGGAAGGATCAGATTTACAACTGCTGAGCACCTAGAGTCTCAATTAGCCACATCCTGATTCTCGCTGAGAAAAGGTCACCAGATTGTTCCGTCTTTTAGTTACTTAAAATTCAAGTCAGCCTGCCCAACCATGGCCAAATGTTTAAAAGGAGACTCGGTTTATCATGAAGTCTCCATGGAGGAAGTAGGATTCACTCACTCACTTATCTAACACATATGGATTGAGTACTCTGTGCCACCTCATGTGCTAAACATAAGGAATATACATTGATAATGAAGAACCCTCTGCTTCCTGCCCTCTGAAATGCTGCAGTTTAGTGAGGTTCCAGGAGAGTGGATGCCCATGGACGGGACTAATCTTGGTCATCTGGAAGCCTCAGAGGAGAGAACTGTGAACCCAGGAAGCTATACTCCTTTCTACCATAGTAGGGATAGGATCTGTGTCTTTGCTCTCTTAAGGTTGCTTATAAGCCTATTGTTTTTATAAGAGAAGTGCATGCTCGTTATACAAATACTAAGCAAAAATATACAAAGGAAGACATTTGCAAACCACCCCGTGTATTATCATCCTAAAGAACCGTCATTAATATTAGGTGAATATCATGTTAAATATTGTCTTGTGCAAAAACTCAGATTTAAGAATAAATAATTTACTCTAACAGGCAATTTTTTTATTAAAATAATCACATCGCATAGTCGTTGGAGTTAAATATAGAAAAACCGAAGTGACTTTGACAGTAGAGCTGAGATTCAAGTAAATGTTTCTTCATTGCAGAAGATATAATTTCCTAAATGGTTTCTCTCGTGTTAAGAAAAGATGGTACAAAAACATTAAGAAATTAGAACCATTATTGTGTTTTAAATTACTTTTGTTTTTCGTCTAATGTGATTTGACGCTCTGCTCTAAAAGATGAAGCTCTTAACACAAAACCTCACTTCTCTACAACTCCCACACTTTTTAGTTAAATTATTATGAATTTTTGCATTGCCAAGTATTATGACACTTACATTCTGTTTTGTAACCGTGATGTTCGCAATTGCCAAATATCTGTACTGTATAGAAATAGAAAAATGTTCGTGGTCTTTTGACCATGATTTCTTCCTTCCTGAATTCCCCATTTTAACTCCTCTCCTAAGTGCTCTCAAACACAGGAAAGTGATCCAACCTAGGGATCTTGTTAAAATGCAGGCTCTGATTCAGTACACTTGCTGTGGGGTCAGATATTCTGCCTTTGTTCCTAGCGACGCTAGTGAACCAAGACTTTAGTAATGAGGGCTAATTTTTTTTTTTTTTAAAAAAAGATCTCTATTCCCTGAATTCCTTATGGAAACTTTCTGTGTATTGCCTTTAGAACAAACTAATTCCTTTGGCTGGAAATATTCCTGAATCACATTTGTATATATATAGCTCTGTTTACTTCTAGCATTAACTGTGATTTTGGAGAAATGTGAGACCAAACAGAACGTTAATCTTTATAAACAATTTTCTTTGTCTCCTTAAAGAAGTGGGGGAAAAAGTCATTTTAAAAGTCTTTAATGTTCAATATGTAAACAAAATATTCCTCTTATAGATAATTCAATATCACATTTTCTCAGAAAATGCCAGGTCTCTGAGTTGCAGAGATTCTGTTCTATTTTGTTTTGCTATTTTTTTTTTCATTTCAGAAAATTTGTCTTGTATTATATCTCTGAAGACTTTTATTTTTTCTGTTCCATTTGTTGACTTCTTTCCTAGAAAGACATCCATTCCCTTTATTTTTCAATCATTGTTATTTGTCTCCTGTAACTATTTAATAATATTTCTGTGTGACTGCTGAGTGTTTTGCAATTGCTATCTGCATTCTCCATGTTTAGGACAGCCTTTCCTTTGTTTCCTCTATTTCCAGATAATTATCTTTCAACAGTATCATTTCAGCTTCTTAGTCTTCCTCATTTCTTCCCCTTGCACGTGTTGCCTGTCATTTATATTTTCATCATTTCATATTGCCTTTGAGTTATAATTTTTTTTAAAAAAAGTTCAAGTTGTGTTGAGCTATTGCTTGAACATTTCTGTAAGCCCTGGTTCATTGTGTTAGGTATCCTTCCAGGTTCTCATTTTTCCCAATCTTTTGCATTTATTTATTTATTCATTTATGCATACGTGCAAGCCTGCCACTCTCTGTTGCTCCCCTATTAACTTTACTTTGCAATTTTTTTTTTATCATCATCTCCCTCATGCTTGGACAGGTCTATCCACTCAGGTCTTCTTTTTTCTCTCATAACATAAATGATTTCTTGACTCTATTCCAATCATAGAGGAGTCTGCATACTGAGCTACAGTTTGAAGGCCGAGTATTAAATATTATGACTGCTTTTTCCTGCAGCCTGCAGTCATGTGGTCAAGGTAAACTGAGTAGCAGCTGCCCTGGAACTGAACGTGGGTCAGTGTGATGTCGTCTGTGCCCTCCCATCCTAACACCACTCTAGCAACAGGGAGAATGCGGAAGCAGCCAGGAGGACCTCTGAATGCCTATGTGATGTACAGAATGGCCCAAGGGCTAGATGCAGCTCACAGATGTTTTGCATGTCCTATACTTTGGTATTTTTTGTATAAGACTAATTGTCAATTATAAACTGAAGAGCTTTCACATGCAAATCTTGGTTTCACTATGTCCTAAGATATCAGAGTTCTGGCAACATTGGTTCTGCAACCTTCATGGTGACAATTGACAATGCTTAGATAGTGGCTGTCCCTTTTAGATAACACGTGCACTCTCCAAGTCACTATAACCCCCTCCTTCCGGCTATGTATGCTCCTTCACATTCCTGACTTCTGTAGGCATTTGAGTTTGCAACCTTGAACTGATCGAAACTTGACTCGGACTGTGTAAGATGTGGGCGGCTCATGGCTGGAGAAATCACTAAGTCCTCGGGGAGCTCCAGTCCTGATTTGGACGTGGTCACGAGAGGCCTCCCTGACACAGATGACTGTCCCTAAGGATACTGTGGGCCCTACCTCAGAGTCTGGACTTGTTACTTTATTCAGTTAAGACTTACTGCAGCCCCAGCTCACTCCATACAGACAGTGATCTAAGAGGATGATTTTCAAATCCTTCAGGACCAGCTCCAGGTTGAGGCTCTGGTCTCCAGGGATGGCCCAAGGAGAGATCAGCCTTGTGTGTGCTGTGGTTGTTTTCTCCCCAGGGAGAAAGACTTAATGAGAGCCAAGGAAGGTCCATCCTCAGGGTCTGGTGGGGGCTTCTCCCAGGGAAAGGGCTGCCAGTCTGCCTCCTGTCAAGTCTAATGGACCCTCTGAGGGATGTGCTCCTGAAGAGCAGTGGATGGGAGTCATCACCCAGATTATCACTCCAGGGAAAACAAGCCTTCCCTTCCATCTTTCTGCTCAGTCCCCTGGGCTCTGTTAGCTATAATCCAATTCAGTTTTTCCAGGGGCAGCCTTGCAACCCTGGAATTTGCCAATGAGGGTGCTCACATTTTACTGTCTAAGGAAGTTCCTGGGGTAGCTGATTAATTATCGAGAGACTCCCTGCTCCTAACTTAATGCTGATTGAGTCTGCAGTGGATCCTGAGAATTTGCATGTTAACAAATAACTCAGATGTTTGATATGGATGGACCAGAGTTTGAAAGGAAAAAAAAAAGTCAATGTAGAAATTTCTAGAAAAGGCAAACCTATAAAAACAGAAAGCAGGTCAATGGTCACCTGAGGCTGCGGATGGGTTCAGGTGTTGACTGCAAATCGGCATGAGGGAACTTTTAGGAGCGATGGAAGTACTCTAACACTGTATATTGGTCACAGTTGCAGAACTGTATACATTAGCTGAAATTCTTTAAAATGTATACTTAGAATAGGTGAATTTTATGGCATGTAAATTAAACTTCAATAAAGCTGTTAAACGTACACACGGAGACACAGTCACAAACACAAACTCCCAAGTAATGACAATGTAACGATGTAATAACAGAGCAACACAGAAACATAATGACTGATGTTGATGATGGTGGTGAGTGTAAGGATGATCGCAAACAGTTGCTGAGCCACATCTGTGGGCCAGATGCCAAGCAGAATTCTTACACGCAGTTGTCATTATTTCTCATTCTATCCCATGACGTACCACTACCACCCTCTTTTTGCAGATAGGGAAGCTGAGGCTTGAGGGGTTGAGTGATTTCCTCCTGGCACACAGCTACACAGGAGAGCACGAGGATTTGAACACCGGTGGTCTTATGCCAGGAATACAGTCCCTTACTAATTGTTAATTCAGCCGGTCTATCACATGAGGCTTAGAGCCCAACACAAGTAGGTCTGAAGTCTGACTTTACAACTTCCACCTACCTTTCCCGAGCACCCGCCTTGGTCTCTCTAAGCCTCAGTTTTCACATCTGAGGACTTGCAGATGATAGTGCCTATCTCACAGGGTTCTCAGAAGAAAAAGAATTACATGAGACAAGATATGTAAAGCCTGGTATTTATGCAAAGCTCTCCAATAAATGGAGAGGAAATTAAGCTAGAATATGTAGATCCCTTAGCACTGTGGTCCCCAACCCACAGGCCAGTACTGGTCGGTGGCCCATTAGGAGCTGAGCCGCACAGCAAGAGGTGAGTGGCAGGTGAGCGAGGGAGCAAAGCTTCACCTGTATTTACAGCCACTCCCCATCGCTCGCATCACCGCCTGAGCTCTGCCTCCTGTCCGATCAGGGGTGGCATTAGTTGCAAGAAAACCAGCTCAGGGCTCCCACGGATTCTGCGTTATGGTTACTTGTATAATTATTTCGTTATATATTATAATGTCATAATAATAGAAATAAATCCTGAAACCACCCTCTTCCACCCTGATCCGCGGAAAAATTGTTTTCCATGAAACCGGTCCCTGGTGCCAAAAAAGTTGGGGACCATTGCATAGTGGTTGATGCATTATATGAGCTTAATAAATAGCAGCTAGACTCTAAATATTGGTATAATTTGTTTATTTAACTATCACTTGACCTGAGCATTCATATCTACTAAGCTGAATTAGATCTAGGGAATTTACTGAATTAGATCTAACACAAAAAATCAGACACAACCCTGTTCTCCAGGAACAACAGGCATGCAGAGTAATAACTGTGACAGAATGTTTCAGTGCTTCGCAAGGTGTATAGTTGGTGACTTAATTGGCACCTTCAATGGTGGCACAAACGTAGAGATCGTTGTTCTGTACAGAGATAGGGTATGACTCCACAACAGAGCAGACAGTTGAGTCCAACCCGAAAGAATGAGTTTCTTTGTGGCTGACGCCTGTTGTTTTGTGTTCCCAGCATCTGCTCAAACCACAGGCAGCACCAAAGAAAAACTTTACAGATCTGCAGATCTGTAGAGATCTTGGTTTTCCTCCTTCTTTAAGGCTGCCTTATTTGTTTAGGGATCTTGGTGCCCCCTCTCTCCATCATTTTCATCATACCAATCCCGACGGCTCCATTCTACGAGTGCAATTCTCCAAGTGGACGTACAGCACCGAGATCTCGATGTCGCCGGTACCATTTACCCCTCCACACTCACTCCCGGAAGCTGCCGTGCAAAATATGGGTGCCTTGGGGACCCTGGGATCTAGCATTGTGACTCTGCATGTGACTTCTTCTATACATCCCCTGATGTGACGAAGCAACCATTCGTGAAAAGCTGTTCTCCTACCTGGAGCGTGATTTCACTTCCCTAGTAAGACTAACGAAGTCGGGTGTTCCTAAATGACTTTAATTTTGGTGGGTGGGGGTTGTTTAATTAACCTGTCTCTTTATTTTCCTTTTAAACTCCCAGACATGCACCGCTTCTGGCTAGAACAGAGTTACACATCTTCTTTCTCTGAATTTTTCAATCCAGGGGGGAAAGCAGCTGAAGGTGAAGCCAATGCAGCAAGCTTCATTAGGGGTCGGCAGGAGATGCAGACGCAGGAGCTGCCTTGCTTCAATTTTAAATGGCAGAAGTTAAGACAGCAACTTAGAAAACGGTTCTTTCGATTCTTAATAATGACTCTCTGCTTTCGCAATCTGATTGAAAAATAGATGGGGGTGCAGGGCAGTGGGGGGAGTCGAACTGAAGGCCAGGACCCAGAATATTTTAATTTTCAAAAGCATCAACTTAGGAAGGGAAGGGAAGGAAATTCTGTGCTCATGTTCGTTAGCAGAAGTACTCTGATACAGGCTGACTTCTTTCAAGTGTCTCTGTCTCAAATTTTATTAGATGAGAAGGGGACTCTACTTTTTACGCAGGCATGAGGTAATTTATAGAACATGTCCGTAAATTTCCTGATTCTTCATTCAGCTGGTATTCTTCCAATTGCCTTAATAGACCATAAAAATGGTAATGCCATGGTGAACCGTTAAATGCTCAGCTATTTCACCCGGCAGCCCTCCTCGTTGAAGACTTCTGCTCATTTAGCATGTACAATTTGTAACCGAGTAAATCTAATTTTGAAGTAGGCTGGGGAAGTGAAGCTGCCTCTGGGAGTCCCGGACGTACCCTTTTGTGGAGGGAACATCACTGACAGCTACCTGGGCTCTGTGAGCACCTGCTAATGAAGCCAGATTCTCAGAATGGCTGGTGAGTTTGGCTATTTTTGTATGACTAAAATGTGAGGTTTTTTGTTTTTGTTTTTGTCTTATGTTGTGGGGTTATTTGGAACATCCAAGGGAGCTGGATACACCAACACGTTCCACGATTCATGCCAACAGGTAACTTACGTGATCACATAAGTATTATTTGAATTGATTCTAGCAACCCCTCCTCCCTCTTGGACATCAGCTACACCTCAAATTAAGCACACTACAAGGATGGAGAGTTAAAGATTTCATGATCAATTTTTTTAAAAACCCTACATATGCTGTAAAGTTTGTTAATAGTGAAGTGAGTGGAAATAAATTTGGCAGGGAGGGTGGGTGGGGCGGTGAGTTGGTTTAGACTCTATTTATGGAGCGACGGGAGATCCATGGAAAGTGTCTGAGCAGGGAGATGTCAACCTGGTGTGCTAGCTCCGGTGGAGAGGGAAGTCTTGGAATGCCAATCCGGAAGCCCTTCTGGGAACGTAAAGGTGATTTAATAAGGGATTCAGCTGGCGCGGTGTTGGCCAGCATGAGGGGAAAGGAGCAGGCATGAGCCGTATTAATCCTCACCACCCCCATGACCCAGACTCTTGTATAATCCCCTCTTCTTGAGTGTGAGTGAGATTTGTGAATATATTGGGATATCATCCCATGACTAGGTTACTAATCAGTTGACTTCGAGGTGATAGCAAAAGAGAATATACCAGGTGGGCCTTAACGAATCAGATGAACTTACAAAAGAAATGTGACGTCACTGAGATTCCCTCTGTAGGTCTCCAGGAAGACAGCAAACAGCCCTGTTGTGAACTGCCTATAGAGAGAGAGGCCTCTGGGGGCTGAGGCCCTCAGTCCTATAACCACAAGGAACTGAATTCTTGCAACAACCAGTGAGCTTGGAAGAGGAACTCAACCTCTGATGAGATTTCAACCCAGGCTGATTTCAACCTTGATTTCTGTTTTGTAAAACCCTAAGCAGAGAACCCAGCCGTGCCGTGCCCAGGCTGTAGGTCAGTCTCCAGTCTCCAGATACACCTGTCATCACACTCGGGTTAGATGTGCCCAACTACCAGTTCCTCAGGGTGACTTGCCAGCATCCCATCTCCTTGGTACAAGACCTGACTGGACACTAACCCTTAAGACTGCAATTCTCCCTTTCTGATCCATCACCAACCCCTTTTGAAGAACATAGATTTCATCCCAACATGCTGACTGAAGTCCAGCCTTGCAGGCTTCACCACCATTTTGTTTCATTAGACTGATATTATGTATCCATTCTCTAACTTTCCATGTATTGATGTCATATTTTAATCACCCCCCTCCCAGAGGATGACATTATATCCAGTCCCTTGAAGGAGGGACCGAGTCAGACTTGCCATTCTGTCCTGTCTATAGAATAAATCACATGAACTGATTGACTCAGTGAGATTACAAAGCCAAAATGTATTTTGCCCAAAGTCATTCTAGAACCAAGACAATTTACAGACAGCGAAATGAACATTTTTCCTTGAGTTTTATGATCTTAAAGATTTATGGGCCATGACCTTAAAAGCCTATTTAAGTTATGTAGAAGAATGTCCTGATTTTTAGATGTATGATGAAGTATTTAGAAACGAAGTATCGTGGTGTCTGCAACTTACTTTCAACTGGGCCAGCAAAAAACAGACATGTGTAGATATTGAAAGAAATGGGAACATATAAAGCACATATGGCCTAATTTACCCATTGTTGGGTCTGGGTGGTATGTACATGGATGTTTATTGAACTGGTCTTTCCACATTTCTCTATGTTTGAAAATGTTCATAATAAAATATTGGAAAGAAATTTCACCTGTGTTTTAATTCTATTTTATATATCCAAAGATGCATTTGCTCTCTCCCATTCTTTTCTTCTGTGATATTGACTCTAAGCATTTTGATGTATGGAAACTTTTCATTAGAGCTTCTTTTCACCATCCAGTTATATTTTGTATTTTATTCTTTTATTGCCTTATGACTGTTTTGTCCAGCTCTCTTCTCCTCAGGACATGGGTTTGCTGCTCGCTTTTAATGTAATTTTACATTTAACCAGAGAAGGCTTACTTTGGCTGTTTCTCTTCTACTGATGTCTCATTTAATAAATGAAAACCATCTCTAGCCTTTGAGATTAAGCCCAGCCAATACTCAATTTCTCATTAGGATGGGAACATTTGTAACTTTCTCCCCTGTGAGGCTGCCACAGAAAGACTTTGCATTTAGTGATGGTGGACTAGAAGTCACAGAGAATTAGATCCAACTCCATCGGGCTCACTTTGATCGGAGCCTCTTAACATAATTTTCAAGTGTTTGACCCAATCAGGATCATGAAGTGAAAAATTTGAGAAAATCTGATTACTGAAGGTTTTTTTTTTTTTCCCTAAAAAAAAAATTAAAAGGACTGTTGGAAGATGTTTAAAGAAATGACACAGCATGGGAAACATCACAGTGTGTGAGACACGACGCTTCAGAATCAACTGACCAGAAAGGCACCTTGGTGTTAGCTCTACTGAGAGGACACAGTTGAACAGGCACAAAGACATGGATCCTGCAGAGAGAAACAGGAAGGAGCTAATCGCAGTGTTAGATAAGTTCTTCTGAGAAGTAACTTGCTGAGTGTGCCTGCAGTAACCTTTTTGAAGTTGATAGGGATGGTACTGGGTCCCCAAGAGCTAGCGAGGTCTTACCGCTGGGGAGGACCTTGACCAGAAGGAAGTTCCAATGAATGAGTCACATATCCTCATAACAATGCTGTGAAGTTAATGGAATTATCCCCAGGCTGAAGGTGCAGAAACTGAGGCTCAGAGATTTGAGTAATTTGCTTAGTAATGACACACAGCTGGAGCTTCACATTGGTCTTCTGGACTCCAGAGCCTGAGCGCTTTGTCATAATAAAGGAACTTAGAGATCATATATCTAAGCTTGCTCTTCCTTCCTTCCTTCCCTTTAATGTGTAAGACGCTATTATAGAATTCAGGGATACATCTGTAAATAAAAGAAATAAAGTCCTTGCTCTTATGCAGCTCACATCCTTGGGGCTTATAAATGCTATTTAAAATAAAAAGGACACAGTAAGCAGAGTCAGACGTGCTGAAGGTCTGGAGTTGCAAATTTAAATATTATAGGAGGTCTGGATAGCAACCAGTGCAAAGGCCCTGTGGCTGAGGCATGTTTGAAGAACAGCAAGACCACCGTGCCTGAAACAGAGGGAGCAAAGGGGAAGAATTGGTGAAGGGGAGGCTAGAGAGACAGCTGGAAGCCAGATCTTGGAGGGACTTTGCTTTGAGTAAAATCCACTGCGGAGTTTGAGCAGGGATGACAAGACTGACTCATGTTTTCACAGGAACACTCTGGCTGCTGTTTTGAGGATAGATGTTTGTAGGTAGAGCAAGGGCAGAGACAAAGGGACCAGTTAGAAAGCTATTGAAGAAATCCAGACAAGAGAGATGTTTGTAGCTCGTGAGAGGATGCAAAATGCAGGTGGTTAAGGCAGGGAGAAGTGCCCAGATTATGGAAATGTTTCAAGGGTAGGGCAGAAGAATTTCCCAGCATGGGAAGTGGAGGGAGAAAATAAGGAGTGGAGCTCAACTCTGAGGCTTGGACCTACATATTTGGAAGGATGTAATGGTTATCGCTCGAGATGGAGAAGCTGTTGTTGTAGCTCATTTGGGTAGAACGGGAGTAGTCTGGAAAATGTTTAGTTATTGCCTTCTTTATTTTGAAATATCTATTAGATGACTGAATGAAGGGGTCTGTAGTTTAGAAAAAAGGTGTGAGCTGTATGTCTGTCTGCAAGTTACTGGGAAAGAGACGGTACAAGAGCTTTGCTAAGTGAGCAGACCACCTTTGCTTACCTACCTTCCACCATGCGAAGCCCGTTTTTCTTAACATCCGCTTTTCATTCTGTCTCTTCAGGTCATTTTTTACAATGAAAACCTCTAGTCCTATTTATTTTCCTTAAATTTACTTTTAAAAATTGATTTAAAAATTCACATGTCATCAAATTCACCAGTTTAGATGTACAATGTAATATTTTAAATAGATTTACAAGATTTTGCAACCATCAACACTATCTAACTTTAGAGTATTTTCATTACCCAAAAAAGAAACCTTATGCTCATCAATAGTCACTCTCCATTCTCCCCTCTCCCCTCAGTCTCTGGCATCCATTAATGTACTTTCTGTCTCTGTAGACTTGCCTACTGGACAGTTCATAAAAATGGACTTATATAATACTTGGCCTTTTATGTCTGGCTTCTTTTATTTAACATAATGTTTTCAGTGCACATCCAGGTTGTAGCATGTGTGAGTACTTCATCCCTTTTTTACTGCTGAGTAATATTCCATTAAAGGAATATACCACATTTTGATTTTCTATCCATCAGTTGATGGGCATTTGGGTTATTTCTACTTTGGGGTTATTATAAGTCATGCTGCTATGAGCATTCATGTACAAGTTTTTACATGTACATATGCTTTCAATTCTTGTGGGTATACATGCAGGAATGGGACTGCTGGTCAACTGGTAACCAACCATATGTTTAACTTTTTAGAACTGCCAGACTGATTTTCACAGCAGCTATACTATTTCACACCCCACTAGCAATGCACGGGGGTTCCAATTTCTCCACGCTCCTGCCAAGATGTGTAATTGTGTGTCTTCTAGATTGTAGTGGTCTTGGTGGCTGTGATGTGGTGTATCATTATGATTTTGATTTGCATTTCCCTAATGACTAATGATGATGAGCCTCTTTTCATGAGCTTATTAGTCATTTGTATATCTTCTTTGGAGAAATGCCTATTCAAGTCCTTTGCCAGTTTTTTAATTGGGTTATTTAACTGTTTTTAAGTTTTAAGGATTCCTTATGTATTCATATCAGATATATGATTTGCAAATATTTTCTCCCATTCTTTGGCTTTTCTTTTCACTTCCTTAATAAGTGTCCTTTGATGCACGAAAGTTTTTAATTTTGATGGAATTCGATTTATCCATGTTATCTATTTTTCATTAAGCTGTTCACCTATGGTTTCTTCTAAGAGTTTTATGGTTTCAGCTTTTACATTTATGTATTTGATGCATTTTGAGTCACTTTTGTATATCGGGTAAGATAGGAACCCACATTTATTCTTTGGCATGTGGATATCCAATTGTTCCAGCACCATCGTTGCAAAGACTTTTCTTTCCCTAATGAATGGTATTGGCACCCTTGTCAAAAATTCCCTGAATTTACTTTTATAGATTCTTCACAATTTCCTTATTTAAGAGAAGCATATATAACAGATGTGTTTTTGATAGAAATGCAAGCAAGCAGATATACCTATGTCTGTGCATATACATACCCATGTGTATATAAATATGCATATAAATGTAATTTTATATCATTTTTAAAGATCATTATCTTTTGGATTTATACCTTTAAAAAGATGAAACTCCAGCCTTGTAACTGTAGGTATTTGAGATTTGCAGATAGGGCTAAAGATGGGTAGAATGGTTAGGATTGTAGTACATTCAATATGGTCGTTACTAAATTAATTCTGCACTATAACTGCTCATCTTCTGATGGAAGTCACTCATGCCTGCCCGTTTACAGCAATCTTTCCCTGCTGTTTCTGTAAAAATTTGTTGAAGAAGGGCATCATTTGTCTCAGCAGAAATATCAACTGCAGCAATGGAAAGATAAATGCACCATTAAAGGACAGGCTGCAGGAAGGCATGAAAGGGGAACCTTGGGCCCTCTGGGTCTGTTTGTGCTGGTAGCTGAAGCTTGTCTTTATTTTAATATTATATCAGAACTGGAAAAGCTTTAAGATTATCTCTTCCCCAACATTATTCAGTTGAGGGCACTGGGGCTCTGCAGGGGAGGATGAGGCAGAATGGAAGAACAGAAAGAACAAGGAAGTTGGAGTTACCTAGATTTGACTTTGAATACCGGTCCCATCATTTTGTTTATCTCTGGGACCTTATTTGGAAAAACACAAGTTTATGTTTTTCCATTAGTGAAACAACATGCTAACACATTCATTGCAGATCTATAAGGATTATGAACAAAATGTGTCCAGCACCTTTCTTAACACCTGGCAGAGAGGAAGCACCCCACACATTGTTATCATTGTTGCTCAATTCCGGCAAGGCCTTTCGGCTTGGGAATGTCTACTCAGCTCACAGATATTGACTAGGACATAACTTCTCCAAAGAAATCTTTTTTTTTTTTTTTGAGACAAAGTCTTGCTCTGTTGTCCTGGGTAGAGTATAGTGGCATTATCATAGCTCACTGCAACCTCAAACTCCTGGGCTTAAGCAATCCTCTTGCCTCAGCCTCCCCAGTAGCTAGTGTGTGCCATGATGCCGGCTAATTTTCCAATTTTTAGTAAAGACGGGGTCTCGCTTTTGCTCAGGCTGGTCTCAAAGTCCTGAGCTCAAGTGATCCTCCCACCCTGACCTCCCAGAGTGCTGGGATTACAAGTGTGAGCCACTGCGCCTGGCCCCCAAAGAAATCTTATATGGCACTCTCACTCAACTCTCCCATATACCTGAGCCTCTCTTCCGTATTTGTGGATTCACCATCTCACATTCTCAGAAAACCAAGTATTTTCTTCTTACGATTTGTGAATAATTTACAATTACACACACACACACACACACACACATTCCATTTACATGAATGTTTATTACCATTTTTTATATTTTAATGAAATCAAATTACATGCAATAAAAGTCACTCATTATGTTGTACAGGCTTATGTGTTTTGCCAAATGCAGTAAAGTAGTCTCCACCAAAATCAAGATACAGAACAGGTTTATCACCCCCCAAATTCCCTCATCCTCCTTCATAGTTAACTTTCTCTCTCTGAGAAGCACTATGTTTTCTATCTATAACTTTAGCTTTTTCCAAAATATCAGAATGAAATCATATAGGCTTTGAGTATGGTTTCTTTCACTACACAATGCACTTGAAATTCTTCTATGTTGTCTTGCGTGTCAACAGTTTATTGACTTTCATCGCTGAGTAGTCTTCCACTGAATGGATGTACCGCCATTTGTTATCCCTTCACCCGATGAAAGACATTTGGATTGTTGCCAGATTTGGGTGACTATAAATAAAGCCACTTTAAACAATCATATTTAAATTTTTGTGAGAATCTAACTTTTTGTTTTACTTGGGGGAAATACGTAGGAGTGGAATTTCTGGGCCTATCTGCAGAATTGCATTTCTTTAAAAAGTGGTAGAAATATCTAAGGCAAATATAATAAAACATTGGCTTGACCAGTGTGAGTTGAGGAAGCATAGGTATGCTTTATATTATTCCATATACTTTTCTTATGCTTGAAACATTTTATTAAAAAATAAAGCTCACAGCATTGTGCAACATCAGTCAACTGAACAATTCGGATGACATGTGTACCATTGATTATGTCGAGGTATGCACATGGGCCTCATAAAACTCTTTTCTACCTATTGATATTAATAATTCTAACCATACCACTGAAACTTCTTAATAATTCTGTAAGTAGAAATGATGGTTCGACCTTATCTATAGCTGACAAGGCGCCCTGTGGGATGATGCAAATCTTTGTGTAAAATTCCACCTTCCTGGTACTACCAAGGTCCCTTCCTGGTTCACCACCTTTCCTTTTTTATTATCTACCTCCCCTCTGCCTCCACCTCACCAAGGTGCCATCTTCATCCAGTTATCACTCTTCCCTCATACCTGGTCTTCCAAAAGGAGCTTTCCAGACAGTGGGTGGAGAATTTCTATGGCATCAAAAGATCTCTATAGATCATGAAAGCCCCATTCTACCAGGGCTGAGGAGGAGGAGGATTACAAGAAAAGAAGAAGGAAATGGAGAACTTGTTGGTGCTAGACCAGAACCAAGAGTGGAAGAAGCAGAGAAGCACGCCCTACGGTGCAATCATCAGGCATCACCAAGCTGGATGGCCCCCACCTGCAGTCCGGCAGGCGACGGTGGGAACACTTCCAGGCAGAAAATGCTTTTCACAAAGTGCCTTTGGATTATGCTTTGGAAAATGGCATTAGCCGTGGTGATGATAAATGATCTTTTAAACCTACGGAACATTCATCAGCTTAGCACTCAGGCCCTTCAGGTAGCGCAAAGAGCGAACATCGACTGGGAACATGAAATATGGGCCAGTCCACCATCCACTAACGAAAATGTTTCATCTGGTAATCACCGTGGAGCAAGATTTATTTTTGGTTTCACAAACACATTTTTAATTTAAATTAGATTTAAGGGTTCCTCTCTCCATCATCTGACTTCCTAGAGTTTAGCACTTGCTGGATTCTTTTTTTTTTTTTTCCCATTAACCCGCTCATCGTCATCTCCCAATTAAGTGTTTTTGAAGAGAAAATTATATACAGAGCCGACCAATTTTTATTAACGCCATTGGGTGTTTGGGCTGATGGTATGTCTTGAGGGAAGTGGGCTGAGAGTTCTTTAACTAAAGGAATTATGAAGAGTTCTGATATAGAGGTCTGACATTTCCTTTTCCCCAACATTGTTGTGGGAATCCTTGACGCGTGTCGCAAAGCTCAGCTTGGGCATTCTTTCTACTTCCTTCTTGGACATTTTTGTTTGTTTCTGCACACTCCACCCGGACAGAATCATGGACTCCTTCCCCTTTATCCTCGTAGCACCCTTTGATCCCAGGAGGGTCATCTCAGCTGTGCTTGAATCCCCCTTGCCCTGGCGGGTGTCCCGCCCACAGCAGGCACTTGCTAAACACTCGATGAATGAGTGAAGGAATCTTTCTGTGAGTAGTACCGTTGTTTGGATGCCGAGAGAGTGAGAAATAGAGGCATCCGGGAGGAAAGGAGGCAGGAAGGAAGGAAAGAGGAAAAGCAAAAGGAAATTGTATCCCACGGCAAATCTCACTGAACACCGTTTCCGAGACAATGAGAAAGGACTCTGAGAGATGTTATCAAGGGGTAAATGATCTTAATGATAGGAAAACATGATCATATCACACGGCAGGCTGACAAATCCTTGAAGTAGACTTATTTCTTTGTTAACGTGTAGATTTACTTAATATAGCCCTCCTCCCACACAATTGTTTTTAGGTTTTGAAGATAGCCTTTTTATTCTTTTCAGTTTCCTTAAAACAACTTTAATACGACAATACCTTAAATTTAATTTTCTCTCTCTCTCCTACTCCTCTACTACCTGTCTCATCAAACCCTAACGTCCTTGTTCTTCATCAAACTGTATGAAGCATCATGCATCTTGGAGGTCCTAATTTGAAACTCCACATAGGATTGTATCTATTCGTGTGTCCTAGATGAAAATTATCTAACGCTGAGATAGAATCCCACTGTTTGTCTTACTCTGTCTAGGGACTTACTTGGGTGGGGTATGTGCACGTGCATTGCAGCATGGCCTCTGATCACTTTCAATATCTATGGCCCTATTATTATTTATTCATGGGATGAGTCTGCATCCCTATAGCTGCTGAATCAGACTCGCAGGTGGTATCAAGTAACATTTCAATTTGTTACATTTGATGATCCAAGGACCTAATAGTCGACATAAATGAGTCTGATATATTTTTTAATCTCTTCACTCAGGTTAACTGACACTGAAATTTTGCCACATGTGCTAGGCAACATGCTAAATGTCAGATATCTGCAGAGATGTGATGCTTAGGAGTAGCTCTAGGGGAGGAGGGGATGGGTACATACACACTTAATGAGTGTGGTGTGCACCATCTGGGGGATGGACATGCTTGAATCTCTAACTCAGGTGGGGCAAAGGCAATATACGTAACCTAAACATTTGTACCCCCATAATATGCTGAAATAAAAAAAAATTTTTTTTAAAAAGAGTGGCTCTCTAGGGGCACAGGTTCCTGCTCTCATCCCCTCTAAATCTGGATTAGCTCCCTCTGCAAAAATAATTCCAAATGAACATAGAGTAAGTCCTCACGTAACCTTGTAGATGAGTTCTTGGAAACTGACTTTAAGGAAGACAACGCACAGCAGGTCCTCGAGTAACATGTTTTCATTCAATGTCGTTTCGTGATAACGTTGACAAGAAAAAAAATGATTTTGTTATACATCATTTCACTTACCATCACAGTTTCCAAGACCCTATCAACCATGTTAAGTGAGGACTTACTGTTCACTCTAAAAGTTGAAAAGAAAAAGTACTTGCCATGAAAACACAGCTCTAAGATAATTCCCCCAGCAATTCTTCCTTTAAGACAGGCACCCTTAGATATCCTGCAAAAATTCAGGAGCCACCCCTGAGCACACGTTCATAAGCCATGGCCTCAGGGAGCAAGGCAGATACTGCTAACGGCTGTGGGAGAAGCTCCTCCGTTAGCACAGAGGGAGCTCGGCCAAGCCTGATAGTTAAGAAAAGGCTTCCTGGAGAAGCTCACTGACTTAAATGCCAAATCTGTGGGTACAAATTTTAATCATTACGCACTGCCATCATTTATTATAAAACGAAGGAACCTTATATGACCCATTTAAAGGAGTATCCTCATTTTGGACACAAATTTCTGAGACGTTCTCAGACTTTCTCCATATGAAGCATTTTATGCCCCTTCCAAAAATACCCCCAAACTGTGACACTGCTTTATGTAATATCTACATTCAAGGGCTTTTTTCCACTTCTGCTATTGCAATACAATGTGTCTGTCTCATTCTATTCTGTTTCCAGCCACCTCATGCCCATCTCACTCGTTCCTGGTTGCGCCAGGCAAGAAAACTCAATGTCAAACTTTGATAAATTTTGCTTAAGTAAGATTAAATAGAGTCAAAGTGACGCTAATGAACAAAATATATAGCATTTGTAATAGTCACTTTCTTGTTTCTTCCTTTTTTGGGGAGCAGTAAAAGTGGTGGAAAATGAGGTAGTCAGTCCTTCATTCCTTGGGGCACTCCATGTTCATGCACATTTCCAAGAGCTTTATTTTTAAACTCTCGAGGTTGGGCAATAACCTACTTTATTTATGTATGTATGCAAATCTGTGTCAGAATCAACTCTGAAAAAACAGGCATCAAGAAAGTTCTTGGTTGTTTCACTTTTTCTTCTCTCTCTTTTTATACCTTATCACTGCTTAGGTTCCAAACATAGATTTAGAAGCTATGGAGGTGAGGCTAAGTGGTACATCGGTATGTCGGTAGGTCATTGCTAACTGATCAGTTGAGCCAGTCTAACTATATAGATGTTAATCATGAAGAACCACAGCTCTACAAACTTATTCTCTCTTTTTCCTGTTATTCACTCCAAAACCCTGGGAAGATGAGTGCCGTAGTCTGGGTCCTTGTCCATTCATCCTCAACAGCCTTTAAGAATATTGGAAATGCTCACCTCCAAAAACTGACCTAAAATTACTCAGGAACTAGGAGCAAAGTTAACTGCAAGCTGGTACTCTCTGGAGGCTGCCGATTACAACTTGTTCTGTTCCCTGACATTTGATTTCCTGTGCAAAGCCTCTGTGTACCATGGACATTTTCTCTGCAGCCTCCATGTTCCCACTTTGGGCACAACAAACTAATTTTCTACTGGACTATTAATTGCTAAAACATAAAGATGATATCAAAAGATCTTTTTGTTCCTAACACCTCAAATAGTGTTGGGCTCGTAGGTGTTGCTGTACTAGTTTCCTGTCGATACTGTAACAAATTATCACAAACTTAGTGGCTTAAAGCAACATAAATTTATTATCTCACAGCACTGGAGGTCAGAATCCAAAAATGTGGGGGTCCAATCTTGAATAACAGAAGAATTTAGATCAAACAGAGAAAGCTCTCTAGTTGCAGTGATTAAAAACTTGGGCAATGACGTCATACCAATTTGGGATCAAATCCTGATTCTGCAACTAACACATGACAATTAAGTCACTTAACTTCTCTAAGCCCTGGTTCTCGGATGTGCCAAATGGGGATAAAAATGCAATCACTGCACAGCGTCATTGTGATAATTAAATGAATTAATGCATCTTAAGGGCTTAGCATTGCTGTTGGCACATAATATTCACTCGATAAATTTTAGCTCTTAGTAGTATTCAGACTAGACTATGGGTTTTCTGCAATTTCTTAGTGAGGAGAGATTTGAAAGTAATAGCAGACTTTTCTTCCTACCAAACACACATACTATATTTAAAATTTGATGTCTAAAATTATACCTAAATGAAAATAATAGCAAAACAATTATATTCCTAATTTCAGACCTAGGATTCAACATTACCAATGATTTTTCTTTCTGATTTATAATTTGTTTCATTGAACCATAAACTACAGAATCTCCCAAGACATTGTTATATACCATATTTCACCAAATTTTGGCATTCTGCTAAAAAATAAAAGAGAAAAGAAATAAACAAGTTCGCCATAACAGAGTTATAGGCAATGCTTCTGTCTACACCCTCTCTCAGAGACTCGCAGAATACATTAGCATAATAAATTATCTGAGAAATCCTACTTCAGTGAGAAGAATATTCCAGTGTTTAATTTGTTGAACCCAGGTTACCCAATTTCTTTTGGCCTCATCACCCTTATTTTTCCTAAGCAGAATTATTAATCAGGACACTTGAAATTGCAAGCAACAGAAACCCAAACTCTAACATACTTAAGCAAATAAATAGATTTATTGCACCAAGTAATAGCATTGAGTAAGGATGATGTCCAGGCATGGTTGAATCTAGTGACCAAATAACATCATTCATCAACCTCTAGACTTGGTTTTCTCTGTGTACACTTTATTGTCAGGAAAGCTCCCCTTAAAACATGGACACCACCAGTTCTAGGTTTTTTGTTGTTGTTTTTGTTTTTTAGAATGAATTTTAGTAGCAGAGTCAGGGGGCCTCTCAGCAGCCCAGATTGGACACTATCTCCGTGACCAGAATGATGTCATGATGCAGTGTTATAAGTGCCCAACCTCTGGAACTGAGGTAGATTCATTAGGGTCATGCTCATCCAAAGCCCAGAGACATAGAGGAGTAACCCCAAATAGCCCCAGCGCCAGTGAGGCCATCTGAGATCTTTGTTTTGCCAAAAACAGTTTCATGCTGAATTTGCAGAAAGGTTTAATTTCCCCTCCAGAACGCTGATCAAGGTTATTAAGAGTCCCTTTCAAGTTCTCCCTCTGGGAAGCTCTACAAACAGCTGCACTAAAAAGGAAGGAGGAGGAAGCACTAAAGCTTTAGGAACCCAGGCTGTGCACCCTCTGGCAGCCCCAGGCTTTATCCGGGCAAACTTGATGTAGAGCAGCAGCATGTAGGGGAGGTTGGAGGCCTGAAGATTTTCAGCAAAGCTCATTTCTGACGGGATGCCTGCCAGGGAGTGCCCTGTGCAGCCGTAACAGGGAATTGAGAATAAAGCTGATATCCAAGAAAAAAAATGTGATTTAGTTTAAGATAAAGATTGGCTGCTCAGAAAACATTTTACTTGGAGGAACATGCATTCTATAAGACTTCTTGATGGGTGCGATGTGCTATATGTGCCACCATAAAGGTTCTGAGTTTTTGGAATGCATGCTTTGTTTGGAATGCATGCTTTGTTTGGAATGCATGCTTTGTTGTTTGGAATGCATGCACCATTGCAGGAGCTATGACCAGGAAAGGTATAAGCAGGTGGGCAGGAGTATGGAAAGGTAACTGAACTGGGATATAAATCCAACTTTGCACCAGTTCAGTGAGTCACCTAGGAGAATTCCTTTCCTCTCAGCCTTCACTTTCTTCATCTCACAAATGACGGGAAATGGCAAATAGTAATAATCTGATTTCACGGGTCAACTCTTGTGGTATTGGCACTGTGTTGAGAAGGATTCCGAGGCCATATCCTCACATTTCAAGAAATAATTATGCAATTATTTTGCAATACTTGTAATAGTCGTTGGAAAGGGTGGCTAGTAGCACATTTCTTTTGTTTGCTCTCCCTAGAAAAGATGTTATTTATAATCCCTTATAGATGGAAAATTCTGTTATTCTAAACATTTGAATATTTTCCCTGATGCTTGAGACTAGATTATTATTTTTAACCCCTCCCAATCATTTTAAATATTATCCACACCAGTCTTCTACTAAAATATGGGATCATGAACTCTGTTTTTAGGCATCAAACCCGAAACATGTATAAAACACACACAGAGCCTAGAGACATTCCATCTGCCCAGGGTTTCCCTCCACTGCATGTTCTGGGACGTGAACTCTGCCATAGATTCGTAAACTACAGTGTGCAAGTCACTGCCTCTGCTCTGCTTGTATTTTTCTTCCTCCCTCAGTCCTGAGCACGTCCTGAGTTCCTTTCTGGGAGTCCTTAGCTCCCACAAATGCCAGGAAACCATGTCTGAGCAGCTGGAGAGTTCGTGGGGAGAGGGGTTTTGATCAAAGCTGGTGGCTTTTCAGTTCATTGTGTTCTCTTCAGCGAAGCTGTCACTGTGCTTTTTCTTTTACGTCTTTTAAAAGAAGTACTTCTTTGCACAGCAATTCAATTCAACAAACACTTTCTAGTGTCAATTGTGGGTAACATTCTGTGCTAAATGCAAGAGAAAAATAAAGATGAGTAAGACATCGTCTGTGTCCTTGAAGGGGTCACAAGTTAGTGAGGGAGATAGACTTGGACATGACTAATGGTAATAAAAATCAGGCTGTGATAAGTACTTTGAAAGAAGTGTTCAAAGACAGGACACTGGGAGAATGGGGCAGAGAAAACATGTTCTGGAAGAGTAGGCCTTGGGGACGTTTCCAGAGAAGCTATTTGAGCTTGGCAGTGAATACTCAGAGGGAAAGAAGGGTATTTTTTCAGTGAAAGTAAGCAACATATGCAAAATCATAGAGGGAAGGGTGTACATGGGGTGTCCAGAGAACAATGAGCAAGTGGTTCAAGGAGGCTGGGGTGTAGCCTATGTGTAACATCGGGGGGGATGGGGTGGAGATTTACATCAGAGTCGGAATTTGGAGTGCCTTAAATAACACTCCAACTCACTTCACTTTATAAAACAGATATTGAAACCCTGATGTGTGATAGACACAGTGCTACAGGCTGAGTTGGGAGAATGACATACAGCGTCCCTGCTCTCAAGAGACTGTCACAAACGAGGCTCCCATGCAAAGTGCTGATCACAACACAAAATGTGATAGATTCTTTAATGCAGATATACAGGGGAGTATTGCAGCAAACATCCAATATCCAACGAGGAGTAGAGAAAAAGTATTGGTGACTGGATGGGAGACAGGGAGGAAGATTATTTCAGGCACTGGGAATAGCATAAACAAAGACTTCGATCATGATAGATTCTAGCACATTTGGGGAATTGTGATAAATTCCGTATGGGGAAAACAGAGTACAGGGTGGGGCAAGTGATGGAAGTTACACCTAAAAAGCTTGTGGCTTAGTCTGAATAATTTTTTTAAAAAAGAAAAGAAACACTTAACTTATTGGAAACTGAATTGTAAATTTTAAAAAATGCAATAGAGTAGTTTATGATGCTAATATTAAGCGCCCCTTATAAATGATCCATGATTCGTAGCACATAATCAGCACTCTACATATATTATTCTTTATCATTTTAAGTTTAGTTAAGTCTCCATATTGTACTGAGGGACCATATGCAAGGAATACTGACCAAATGGAAGTTTACCTTTAATACAGAAAACTTTTGTGATCTAGACCAGTACTGCCCAATAGAACTTACTGTGATGATATAAATGTTCTATGCTGTACTAGCTAACACAGCATCAACTAGGCATATATGGTTATTGAGTACTTGACATGCGGCTAGTGCAATGGAGGAACTGAATGTTTTATTGTACTTAATGTTACATAATTTAAATTTAAACTTAAATAGCTACATGTGGGTAGTGTCTACCATGTTGGATAGCACAGGTCTAGATGAAGCAAGTATATGAAAATTGGAGATATGAAATTGATAGAAATATATAATTTAGAGCACCACTGCAAAAATAAACAAATAAGACACCTTATTGGAAGAGACAATGTCAAGTAGGAATGCCATTAACTCTTTCTGGAAGTTCTGGAAACAGGTAAATGGAGAGAGAGAGAGAGAGAGAGAGAGAGAGAGAGAGAGAGAAAGAGAGCCTGGAATTCTCTCTCTTCCTAAAATTCCCTTCTAGTTAAAATTGTTGAAAGAACCAAGTTGAACAGAGAAGGATTTTAAAAGTAGTAGAAATGAAAGAGCAATTTTTTTAAAGACAAAGCTTAAACCCCAGCCTTAATGCAAATATATTGACCTCCAATAGAATGATCTTATGGAAGGATTACACAGTTAAGGATGCTTAAGGAATAAAAACTTATGCCTGAGAT
Organism: Indri indri; assembly: GCA_004363605.1. Classification (NCBI taxonomy): domain Eukaryota; kingdom Metazoa; phylum Chordata; class Mammalia; order Primates; family Indriidae; genus Indri; species Indri indri. The sequence continues at coordinate 264,858 of RJWJ010000161.1, forward strand.
GAACATATCTTCCTTTCAACGATCAGCATCCCTTTCCCAGTTTTCTGATAATAGCACCAAGCTTTTTTGTTGGGGACCTGCCGTTTCTGCATTCTATGTGGTCCTAATAGAGCTTTAACTCTCAAACTCTGGGTTTGATGGACCAAGATTGGCCAATAAAAATACTTCACCAACCTGCATTTAATGACTGATTCAGGGATGAACCAAATGAGCCAATTAGAAACTTCCCTGAGACCCTTTCTAGATGTTAGAGTTTTCTCTGAAACAGAAAGCTAAAAACACCATAGATCTGGAGTTTTCCAGTGATAATCTTGCAGTTTGTCTAAGCAAAAAGCTAAGCAGTGGCAGAAACAGGGACACAGAAAGTCCTGAAAGTGTAGTTAAAATCCTTGTCCAGGTGCACCTGAATCTCCTGATCCACCCACTGGAAATTCCTCACATGTGGGCTAATCACTTTCTTCTTTTCACAGAACTCGGGTTGAGTTGGGTTTCTGCCATTTGCAACTGAACGCCGTTATGAATACATTGGCCCCCAGAAGTACAGATCTCAAGATTTGATAGATGTTTTTCCATTAATTAAATCTAAATATTTGCCTCTGACAGACAGGTAAAATTATGGTTTTTAGTTAGTGATGGAGGATTTTGAAGCCAAGTAATTTTTTCTTATTATTATTTTAGCAGTTAGAGAGTAAAAGTAAAAAATGGAAGAGAATTTGGACTTTTCCAATATTTCAGTAACCGTCATATAAATGGTCTTGAAATAAAGCAGTCCAGGAATATACCATCTACTTTAAAACTCTTAAAATTCAAACACGGAGCCCCCAGTAATTATAACCACACTGACATCATCATTCTTTCACCACCGACATATGGAAGAACTGAATTTTGAAATAAGAGTTGTGATCAGAGTTTACCAATTAGCTGTTTTGTCAGCCTATTCTCCCTTCTCTCATCTACCCATGCTGAGGAGAAGTTGAGGATACTCAAACTCTAAAATAGGTGGTTTCAGGTGATTAGCATTCATTCTGGGAGCAGACACAACACCCATCTTAGATTGGAGATCTCCAAACCTGGTCTATGTATTGTCAAATATGCCCTGAGGTCCTAAAAGTAAACAAATGACCCCAAATGATTAACTTTATCAAAATAAATAAACTATCTACAGATCAATGTAATTGCCTATTCAAATATACTATTAAAAAATTCACGGCATTTGCATGATGGGAATATGTTTGAATGATGAGGAAGGGAGGACAGCCACAGATCATGTGATTAAAATGATTAAGAACATGGGGCACTCGAGGATGATGCTGGGGTCAGAGGTATGGAAAGGGCATGGCTGGAGAGAGAGAAAGAGAGTGGAAGGAAGGTAGGGAGAGAGAGAGAAGAGGAGAGAAATATCAAGTTGTGTGATGGAGATGAGTGATGGATTTTAACGAGAGCAGTCAGATTATAAAGGATTAAAAATGACAGCAGAGGAGTAGATAAAATAGCTTATGAATGTGGCTCTATGGAAATAGGAAAGATAGTACTTTCTCTGAAGAGTAGGTTGAAGAGGTGTTTGGGGTATATGAAGATCCTAAATTAGCAATCAATCTCATGGCGATATAGAATGTGCGCTCTAGAATTCAGTAAGTGAGCTCAGATATGGACAACATTGTTTATCCAATCCACAAAGCAGAGGATCTCAGCTGGGGAGACTGTGTCCTCTATGGCAATGTCTGGAGATATTTTTGATCGTGACAACTGGCAGAGGAGGATGCTGCTGGAATCTAGTTGGGAGAGGACTGGAAGGATGCTGAACATCCGACAATGCAATGAGCCAGTCCCCCAGTGTGAATAGTGCTCAGATGAAGAAACTCAGTCACAACAAGAACATTTCTTAAGCTCTTTAGAACTAGCTTCCCTCAACTGTAGAGTAAAAATAACAATACCTGCTTCTTAGGCATTTGGGGATTTAATGAGCTAGTACGTGCAAAGTGTATAGTGCTAGTAAAGTCTCAGAAATGCCATCATCATTGTTATCGTTTTTACCATTGTGTGTGATGGACCAAGATATTGGCCGAGAAGGGATATAAGGGCAGGGCTTGATGCTAATTAGAAAGAGGATGGCTTTAGTGGTTATGTTTCAGGGCCTTTAATTGCCTAGTCCTCCTCTGTGGGCATGGTCAGGGCTGGAGGGAGAGAGGAGGCTTCCTTTAGAGATAGGTTCATTTTTTTCCTCAACTCTGGGAATCCCTTGGGTGTCCTGCTTTCAGATATAGAAATGCTCCCTGCAGTAGGGTCTTGCCAAGTAAGGAAAAATGCTGCTAACCATTACCTAAGTTAGAACTAAAACACTTGTGACAGGAATGGTTTCTAGGCAATTGAGCTGATTCTATTGCCATTGCTGTTGAGAGTGGACTGTTTTGTGGCAGGACAAATAGTACAGAGAGATGTTCCTTTGGGGTACTTCAACCAAAGAAGAAAAGCAGATTAATAATGGAAATGTGTATATTTGAATAATTGCATATGTTATACCTGTATATTTTTCTATTTTCCAAGATGGCATAAAAAGAGATAGAATAGATTTAGGGAAATATAATTTTGTTACCAGGCTGGGTAGCAAGGGCTGTGTGTGTGTGTGTGTGTTAGTTAAATAAAAAATGCCTGCAAAAGAGTTGGGGAGAAGCACACATTTGAACGATTCCTACTCTAGTCAGACTCACTTAGCCCCTTAATCCCTTACATTGGCAGCTGAATCCCAAGGATGTGTTCTGGTGCACAGAGGAGCAATAAACAAACATAGCTCAGGGCTCCCGGCATCATGGAAAAAAAATTACCCATTTCTTGTAAATAGATTGCAATAAAACAATAGTGACTGAACATTTGGTGGGAGAGAGAATTAACCAAGAGGAACTCTGACTCGGTGGCCTTTAAGCTACAAAAACAAATAAAAGAGCATTGAAATGGACTCAGACGAATCCTTTAAAGACTACCAGCTTTTGAAGCCTTATTATTCATCAACATCTTGGCCAGAATGCCAGACTATTTTAACCGGAGTGAAGGTAAAAGCAAACAATAAAAAGTAGTTGATCGAAACATCCGGGGGATGTGTGTTCCAACATCAATGACTAAACTTTTTCTGCCTTGTTTTTGTGTCTTAGCACTTGGCACTGACCACATTCTGGCTCTGTCTTGCACGGACTAGTTAAAAGGAAATGAAAAAAAAAAGAAAGGGCTGTGTGTCATGGATATTTGTGGCATCCTTCTCAAAGTTTGTTTTGCCTTCTTTCTGCCCCCAAACACCTAATTTCCACATGGGGACCCATGCGATTCTGCCTTACCCCTTTGTTGGAAGGATGTGAGTTGAAGCCTATGACTTAGGCCAAAACAATTAGGTTGTCACGTTCTCTCTGGCCACAGTGATTGGTTCATTCATGGCATGAGATCTAATCTGGTCTGTTTTGTTATGCCAGCCAATATATCCCCTCATTATTAAGTCAGCTCTAATAGGCTTTCTATTATTTATAACCCAAAGAATCTTCACTAATGTAGTGGTCCCATATCTCAATGTCTGAGTTGCTCAAGTTGATATTTAATGTGTTAGTTTCCTATTGCTGCTACAACAAATTACTACCAACTTAGTGGCTTAAAACAGCACAAATTTATTATCTTATAGTCTGTAGGTCAGACTTACAAAAATAGTTAATCAATCATCTAGAAGATGTATGTTCTAACATCAATAATTAAACATTTTTTTCTGCCTTGTTTTCACGTCTCTACATTGGTCAGATTCCGGGTCTGTCTTTCACCAGCCAGTTAAAAGAAAAATGAAAAAAATAAAAAGCTGTTTGTCATGGATATTTGTGGTCTCCTTCTCAGAATTTGCTTTGACTTACAACAGTTTTTGTAAGCGAAGTAATATTGCAAGTTGGACACAGGTCTCACTGGGCTAAAAACCATGATGTTGGCAGGGCTGCATTCCATTCTGAAGGCTCCAGATTAGAATTCTTCTCCTTAAATTCTCTCTTCTGGAGGTTGCCCACATTTGGGGCAGAGTCAGCAACATAGCATCTCTCCCACCTGCTTTGCTTGTTACATCTCTTACTTTCATTCACTACTTCTGCTCCTTTCATCCATTGTTAAAAACCTGGTAATTACATTGGGCCCAACTAGATAATCCAGAATAACCTCCCCATCTCAGGGCCAGCTGATTAGCAGCCTTAATTCCATCCACGACCTTAATTCCCTTTTGCCAACATAGCCACAGATTCCAAGGATCAGGACGTGGATATATTTGGGAGGACATTCTGGCTACCACGTTGAAGTTATTTGGGAATTTCTCCCATGACACTTTTCCACATGGACCTAAGTGACAGTTTAGTAGTGGAGATTTGGAGTTGACATTAGATCTGTTACTTAGGGAGTCTTATTGTGATACTGCCATTTGTACATGTCTACACTGCAGTACCTGTGTTAATATTGTAAAAAGTAAGTTTTAAAAATTATCAAACATTATGTAATATGATATCCCTGACCTCTACCCCATCCCTAACTTTTGGGGTGAGGGATGGGGAGAAGATAAGGGAACCAGTAATAGGATAAAGATGAGAAATGAGGTGGACAATGGAGAGATCCTCCCGTGAGTAGGGCCTGGGCCAGGCTCAACAGGGTCTCATGGTTATAGAATTTTCAAGGCTCTCTGTAAGGAAAAGAATACGAAAGTACAAGTAAAAATGAGGACATGGGTATCTCACAATAGAACTCTGCACTGCATTTTCATATACTCGCTCCTGGTGAGCATATACAGTGGTTGGAACACATATTTCTTTCCTCGAAGCTATTCCTCTACTGAAATAATAATTTAATAATTATTAATTATTAGCAATAATTTAACTTTCCATGAAAGTGATTGAAAACTGCATTAATACATCGCACTCAGTCTAAACTAAAGGTATCTCCAACTCAAATTTCTCTAATGGATCCCTAAAATGACTGTGTCATTTGGATACCACCTAACACAAGGGGAAGTGTCATGCAGGGGTTGATGGAGCATAATCAATAGTCTTAACTGATGGCAGGTAAAATATTTTGTGTTCAACACTTTTAGAAAATGCATGACCCTATTATATGCTGGGCTTCCTTCTGGGGTCTTGGAGAAAACCAGCCTGAGTGGGTAGCCTTGAAACATGAGATGAGGTTCAGAAATTGTAGAATGTTCATGGACGTAATGAAAGGAAGGGGAGAGGGTGAGGTTTTTAATTATATAAACTATGCAATAAACTGAAAGTTTTGGAGGCCGCTATTTATTTTATTGACTGAATCAAAGTGTTCCAGCCTCTAAATCCATGTGACACAGATTTGGAATGGATGTTTTATTTTCTAGTCCTCCAGCCACTTGTCGTTTTATTATTTCCAAAACCTTTCACATTCATGAGCTCATTAGAATGCTGTTTTCTTAAGCCTTCCCCCATCCCGTCCAGCCTATTTTAAGACACTTGTGTAATGGAAGTGGTGTGTGTTTGTGTATGTGCACACGTGTGCATCCTCTTCTAACCAATGAGAATTTATTACTGAACGAAATGTGTCTTTTAGGATGAGTTTTCTCCAAAGATCCTGGTGGAACTTCTCTATCTGTTCATTAGACATGAGCCAATACAAACCTTAAGGAAACATGAACAGGTTAAAATTGAGAACCACCCCCACTGGATACAAAATATATCTTCAGTGAATAAATACATCCACACAACTGCCTTTCATTTACTAAATATCCACTGAATATCCACTATGCTGTGAGTATTCCGCAAAGCAGTTGGAAGACAACAATGAGCAAAACTGGGAGACACTTTGACAAGAACCAAACAAACCAGTGGGTGTTCTGGTCTAGTAGTCTCTTCCATGTCATCCCAGCCTCTCCTTGTCTCTGAGCTATTTCTCAGCTCTGTGAATTGTAGAAAACAGATAGTAATGCAAATGGGTTCTTGCATTTGATTTACAACTGATTCTTGCCCCATGGATATAGACCAATTTTGTCAGTTTTGCCTCTATTTGTAAATTATTTTCAACATCCCTGATGTCTGTATAGTCACCTGCCCTTTGGATCCTTCTTTGAACCATTTGTAACATCTTATGGGGCCTTGCATTAATTAAAGGGTTAAATAAAAATTTTGACATGTGTTCATGTCATATTTGCAAGAGAATCATGATTTTGCTGTTTTTAAACATTTGCCCTTCAGGAACACAGCATGGGCTTGAAGGAGGTTACAGCCCTGAATTGACACATTAAACACATTATCTCATACAACTGTCCATTGGTGGGAGCCCTGAGCATCTATAACAAACAGGGGATGTGATACTGTTTATTTGATCATGGCAGAATCCCCCATGAAAGCGACATTTGAGTTGATCAGGTAGGAGTTTAAAAAGTATGTGTAGAGTGGGTAGGAAAAGAAAGGAATTCAGGAGCAAGTGCACTTGTCATAAAAGCAGTTCAAGATCATTTCTCCCAGAAGGAGATTTGTGGTCCTGGGGGAGGGTGGGCTTTGGACAATACTTCAGAGAAGCTGGAAGATTTGGTAGCTGCCATTGTCTGTGCTTCATGATAAGAGAGTCTGCCAGTGAGCAATCTTCAAATGGGATGAGGCCAAGGGTTTGGGGAGATGAGAGCTGAGAACCTGTGGGCTGGCTGTCTCTCACCTCCAGTTCCTGGGGTGAGTGTTGCAACCACTTGCTTTGATGATCAAAGGGCATCCTTTGAAACACATTCGCTCCCGGCCCCGCCTGCAAGGCTGCATTTCAGAAAGTGGTGGCGTGAAGAAAGAAGGAACCTGGCCTTTCTCTGTGGCCATTAAACCTATTTTCATCAAATCCCATTGTTACTTAGTGAGGATCATTTCATAGTTTCCTGATCATTTCTATTCTGGAGCCTGGCTTCAGGTGATTTCCTGTGCAGACCCCTCTCTCTGGAATTCCCTTTCTCAGGGCATCTGCTTGCTCCTGAACTTTACTTACTTCTCTACTTCAGTGTCATCTCCTCAGAATCACCTTTCCAGATTGCCCCATGGAAAATGCATCTCAGCTGGGCATGGTGGCACGTGCCTGTAGTCCCAGCTACTTGGGAGGCTGAGGCAGGAGGGTGGCTTAAGCCCAGGAGTTTGAGGCTGCAGTGAGCTATGATGGCGCCATGGCATAGGACCCGGCCTTGGCAACAGAGCGAGACCTCACCTCCAAAAATAAAATAAAATAGAATAAATAAAAGCATCTCTTGCTCAATCTCTATCATTTTATATTGCAATAACATAGTGCTAAACAAAATTTATGGGATACCATTATTTTCAACTGGGCTCTTGCACTAAGCCCCAACAGACCAGACCAAACCAGAGTTGCTCGTGCTAAATGCAGCATCATCAAACTGAAATGTTTAGAAAGGAGACAGATCCCAAAACAGACCAGTTTTCCTGAGAGAACAGGAGATTCCAATCTACCTGAGTCAGAGTAATAAGAAAGTCCCCTCTGCTTTAACCCTTATCAAAAAAGTAACCTGACATTAACCAATCAGGGCTTTTTTTTCCTATTGTTCTGGTTTTTTTGTTCTCACCTTATAAAATCCACTGTTCTGCTATTGCCCAGTGGGAGCTCTCATTCTGTTTTGTAGAACAGAGGCTGCCCAATTCATGAATCATGAATAAAAGCCAGTTAGATCTATAACTGGATTTGTTCTGATTTTGTCTTTTGACAATAGGCTGCCAGCTGTCCTCTGGTAGCTGTGCCCCTGTTCTTCCCCAGAAAATTTTAGCTGAGACCACAGGGATGACAAGGGGGAGGGTGAAACACAAATCAGAATGCCTGTTCATGTTCCTTTAAAAAAAAAACTTTCAGTGGACCCCTGTCTATCTGTGGTCAACAGCACTTTTTGTCGGAGGAACCCACTCATTAGTTGCTCGGACTTAAAAGAAACACAGCTCCAGTGAGGAAATTCAAGTGAGAGGATTTTGACAACTCTAACTACCGCCTATGTATTTGTAAGATGCTGTCTTTATAGGTCTAGGGAGGGCGCTCCCAGCCCCAAAGAATCTCCCTCACAAATCATCAATGAAGCATCAATTCCACTGTTAGGTTTCACTGGCTTTGTCAAATGGAATCCCTCTGGAAAACATGGGCCCATGTGCATTTGAATGTTTGCACAACTCAACATCTGCCTTGAGGAAGTTTATCATTTGGCTTTATCAAGTATTAACACCCAGGTGTGAGTGAGGCAATCAGATTATTTACAACTTTGAAAGACCCCTGTCAGTAGATAGTATATTGGTTGTATAGTTTATAGTTGCAATAATAATACCCTATGTTCATGAGGTCCACATGGCAACCACCATATCAAACGCTCTTGTGGATTTTCTCATTTATCCCACCCAAACACCCTGTAAAAGTGGTTTAATGTCCCCATTTATGGGAGTACGTGGGCCCAGAGAGGTTCATGACTTGTGCCTAGTCATACCAAGATGTGGAGCCAGGATTACAACCAAGACAGTGTGACTCCAGTGTACGCAATCTTAGAACTCATGAGGTGTTTTTCCTATTCATCCTCTCAGTTAGCTCATACAATCAGCATTGTGCAGGATGGTATCTCTTGCATTTGTTTCAAGCTATGGAAGTTGATGCTCAATGAGTGTAGTGATTTACCTGAGGCTGTGGTTTCAACCCTGTCTGCATGGTAGACTCACCCAGAGCTTTGAAACAAATACATGCTTAGGCCTGTTATTCACTAAGAAATTCTGATTTATTTGCTCTAGGTAGAGCTCAGTCATTGATATATGCATAAAATATAAATACATAAATATACATTATATAAATATATATATTTAAAGCATCTCCATGTAGCCAGAGTTGAGAACCACTGAACTAAGCTTGCTAAAGCCAAGATGGGATTTTCGACTCAGAATGCTTGACTCGAAATCCCTGGGCACCATCCAGAGGAGAGGGGCTGAGAATCCAGATGGGGTTTGGTGGGGGTTGCCCTGTGGTACTTTCAGAGACTTGGCACAAGGTCTCTTGATAGTCTGGATTGGGTCCCACCCTCCAGTGTCACCTGTCACTGTGGTTCCCTTGGCCCTCAGCATTCTAGCCACGTGGAAGTATATGTAGTAACTCCCAAGTGGACATTATCTTTCTGGTCTCCAGACTGGTAGCCCAACCTTTGTCTGTAAAACATTCCCTTCTTCCATTTGCCAGACTAGTTCTTGCTCATTCATTAAGTTTCAGCTTAAATCTTAGTCCCTATAAGAAAGCTTCCTTGACCTTCCAACCTGAATTCCCATCCACCCACCACCACCACCTAACCCTAGTTTTGTGCTCCTTTCTATACTTCCTCCTATCATAGTACTTATATTACATTAGATTTCAGTGATCCTCAAGGATATCTTACATTTGCTTCTACTTGTTTAAGAAACAGAATTGACAGGTTTAGCAAACAAAAATACAGAATACTCAGTTCACTTTGAGTTGTGGGTAAACGATTTTCTTTCAGTGTATGTTTGTTGCAAAGACTGCATGGAAAATACTTATCCTTACAAATACTTTATTATTTAGATACACAAAATTCAAATTTAACTGTATTTTACCTGGAACCTCCACAAAAAAGTCTTTAAGAATATGGAAGCTCTTCAAGTTCTCCCAACCCCAAGATCCCATTAAGCTTACCCTGAGAGAATAAGACCTCATAGAACCCTGCTACACAAATGGTGGAACCTAGCCCACCCGATCATAACCATTCAGAAAAACTTATTAAAACAAAGATTCCTGGAACCAGTCCAAACAATGACTCATATCCTCAGAATCTTGGGCAGGAGATTTAGATGGTGTGATGGTAAATACTATGCATCAACTTGGCTGGGCTAAGGCATATTCAGATAGCTGGTAAAACATCATGTCTGGGTATGTCTGTGAAGGTGTTTCTGGAGTAGATTAGCGTTTGAATCCATCAACTCAGAAAAGATGTTCTCGCTAATGTGAGTGGGCATTATTCAATCTGTTGAGGGATAAAATAGAACAAAAAGGAGGAGAAAGTATGAATTTGCTCTCTCCACTTGAGCTGGGACATCCACCTTCACCTGCCTTCAGACATTGGCATTCCTGGACCTCAGGCTTTTGGACTCAGACCAGGACTCACAGGAATGACCCCCTCCCACTCTCAGGGCTTCAGGATGGGACCGACTTGCACCAGCAGCTTTCCTGGTTCTCCCACCTGCCGATGGCAGATCATGGATCTTCTTGGCCTCCACAACCACGTGAGTCAATTCCTGTAATAAATTTCCTCAGATAATATCTCTTTCTATCCCATTGATTATGTTTCCCTGGAGAACCCTATCTAACACAGACAGTGATCTGCATTTCGAACTATCAACTCAGACAATTCTGATGAACTATGAAGTTTGTGAATCTATGCCAAAGAAAATCACTTTGGTATGGAATTTCGGGGCCTAATTCTCAAGTGGATAGAGGTAGGAAAAATCAAGACTCATTTCAATATTGCCTGTTTGTTTTACCCCCTTTAGACTGAGAGTTTCTAAAGATCATGTTTGTCTTGCCCCCTGCTCCATCCCTAGCTACTAGCACAGTGCCTAGTATATCATAGTGATCGGCAGACGTTTGTTGGATATACACAAAGAAAAAAGGGGAAAGAATGAAAATTGACTTGGGAGGAGAGTTATTTTAGCAAACAAGATTTTTTCAACAAATAAGATGCATTTATGATGTGCCAGACACTGGATTAGGGGATGAGGATATGGTTGTGAGTGAGACAGGTGAGTACCTATTCTTATTAAGTCTATATTTTATTAGAAAACTATAGGCAATAAATGAAAGAAGTTTATTTCTAGAAGCAATAAGCACAATAAAGAAAGTTGAGAGAATTTGAGTTACTATTGACCCTGGAACAGCGTGGGCTCTAGGGCTGCCAATCCCCTGCACAGTTGAAAATCCACGTAAAATTTTGACTCCCCCAAAACTTAACTATGAATAGCCTACTGTTGACTGTTATAAGCCTTACTTATAACATAAACAGTCAATTAACACATATCGTATGTTATATGTATTATATACTGTATTCTCACAGTAAACTAGAGAAAAGCAAGTGTTATTAAGCAAGTCATAAGGAAGAGAAAATATATTTACTATTCATTAAGTGGACGTGGACCGTCATAAAGGTCTTCATCCTCATCATGTTCACCTTGAGGAGGCTGAGGAGGAGAGGTTGGTCTTGCTGTCTCAGGGGTGACAGAGGCGGATGAAAATCAACATATAAGTGGACCCAGGCAGTTCAAACCCATGTCGTTCAAAGATCAACTGTGCGTGTGAGAGATGGAGCCAACGTAACTCACTGATTTGTGTAGGGTAAGAGGTGGGGGATCTGAATGATCCCTACATTTGGGCAAGAAGTGGAATGGATAGTGGTTCAATTTAAGGAATCGAGGGAGACTGGGGGAAGAGCACATTGGGAGGATGTTAAAGGGGCCAACTTGATTCCAGTGTGGGGAGTTCCCACAGGAGAGGAGAAGGACGCTAAGAAAAAAATTTGGTGCCACAAAAATCAACTTATTCTACTTCATCATTTTGCCAAACACCAGCCCTGAAGTTTTTCAGTCCAGAGGCTATTTTTTCTTCATTTGAAATAATCGTGACAACAGCTTTGTCCTTACAAATTGAGTTTGTCTTCTAAGGTATTTTCTAGAGCTTTACAAGAGGCTTAATCAGTTTCACATGAATTAATGATAGCTATCAAATGGGGGGAAAAGAATGAATTCCAAATAAATACTTATTGCATAATTGAAGTTGCAAGAATCCACTATGAATAAAATATATTTGTATTTACAATGCATAAATCTGATGGCGACACGGTGAGGTGACACACGGCTTTTTGATAAGAACCCCGAACAGTGTTAAATTAGTAATAGGCTGAATACATTTCTTAATTATGTCACTAGCGTCGTGCTCAGAAATACCATTTGCAATAAATTGAGTCCCATTTGTATGCATGCAGTACAAGGAGAAAGTGCTGTATTTTGAAAATCCTAATGTACTCATGGGAACACAGGTTAATGTCATCTCCTGTTTTAAATTAGTCCTTTGTTTCAGAGCTTGCAATTGTATTAAGACTTATCATGTACTCTTTTCATCAAGGTAATAATTACTATAGATTTACATATCCCGCCACAAGCAGAAACACAGGTCCTTCAGGGCTGTGCAAAATGGCAAGTAGTTAAATGAGACAAGTGGGCAGGGTATATATGTATATATTTCTCCCTTTTTAAAAGAGTATTCTTTTTTCTTACTAGAGAGATTGTGGGATAGGAAAAGGTAAATCACACAAATAAAAACCATCCATGTAGTGGATTTATTAGTGACACCAAAAGAATAAAAAATAAAAAGTCCTAATCTAAGTCCTAATCCCTGGAACCTTTGAATTTGAGCTTTTCTGGAGAACAAGTCTTTGAAGATACAATTAAGGATTTCAAGGAGTGGGCCTTAAATTTAATGACATACATCCTCATAAAGAAAGATTTGAGATTTGAGACATAGAGTATGGACTAATGCTTAGGCTCATGGACTTTGTGAAGGTATGAATACTGTCTAACAGAACACAGATTTGGGACGGACACAAGAGAAGAAGGTGATGTCATGACAGAGGCAGGGATTGGAGTGATGAGTCTACAAGCCAAAGAACACCAAGCATTGCCAGCAGCCACCAGAAAGTAGGAAAAAGGATATGGCATCCACCCTGATTTCTGACTTCTGGCCTCCAGCTCTGTGTGATAATAAATTTCTCTTGTTTTGAGCCACCAGGTTTGTGGTTGTTTGTTATGGTAGCCCCAGAAAACTAACACAATCAGTATCTTTAACACAGAAGAATACTGTTGACCTCTCTGTGAGAGAGATTTGGTGTATGAGCTAGGAACTGTTGAGAACCCTATTTAATGGAGAAGAAAACTGAAGCACAGGGAAACTAAGAACTAGTCAAAGTGAAATAGGTAATAAATGGCCAGGTATGCAGGCTCTAGGGCTGTGATTTTTCAATATGGTAGCCACCAGTCACATGTAGCCACTTAAATTTAAATTTATTAATAAAGTAATCAAAGTTGGATAAAATGAAAAGTTCAGTTCCTCGGTCTCAATAGCAACACTGCAAATTCCAATAGCCACTTGTAATTAGTGGCTACTGTATTGATCAGAGAGGATTATAGAATATTTTTACTGGTGCTAAAACTTCTATTGGACAAGGCTTCCATATGTTCTGTGAAACGAACCACTATACTAACGCATAAGGTAGTATTTGTTAAGTTTCACACATGGAGTAAGATCTGTGTATATCATAATTATTACATATTTCTAAACTTGTTTTGTGCATGTGTGTGTATGTATCTGTCCGTATGTCTATACCCACCTATGCATGTGTGTTTGTGGGAAATGAGATCATTACATTCATAAATCTACATTTCATGTGGTTAAGGATATACCGTGTCATTCTGTTTCTTGTTTTTCCCCCAACAAATAATATTCTTTTTAGGAAGTAACAGTAGCTGGGTATCAGGAATGAATAGAATCCCAAATTGGGAGAATGTAACAGAGTGGTCATCTGGATCAACAAATAGGGTTTTCAAATTCATCGTGACCATGTGTGATAATAGATAACTGTGATTCTCTGTGCAATAATCAATTCTGAGCATAATAATTAACTCTAATAACTATCTCTCTGAGTACTAAGTAGTAACTGACTTTGGGTAGTAACTGACTCTCAATGGAATGACTAACTTTGGGTAATGATTCATTCTATGTAATAAATGACTCTCAGTGTAATAATGGACTGTGTAATAATTGACTCCCTGTGTGATAATTGACTTCCTGTGTGATATTTGATTCAGTGTAATAATTGACTCTAGTGAAATAATTGACTCCCTGAGTAATAACTGACTCTCTGTGTAATAATGAGCTTTGTGTGTAATAATGGACTCTCCGACCACAGGCACAACCACACAAATGCTTGGACTAGCAGGGATTACAGTAGTAGTCAGGGCACTTCCAGTTGCAGGTGATAGGAAACCAATTCAAACCAGCTTAAGATGGTGGGAGAAGGAGGAAATCATTAGCTCACTCATCTGTGAAGTCTAGAGGCAAGTTGACCTCAAGCCCAGCTAAATCCATGGTCCACATGATGTCCTCAGGACTGTATGCCTCTTTCCATCTCTGGGCACTTGGCTTTATTCCCCAATGGGTCCATCATCCACATGGTGGGAGATGACCCTAGCAACTCAGGCTTCTGTGGCACTTAGCATGCCTGGTCCCAGGGAACTTAAGAAAGCACTGCTTTACTTCCAGCATTCATGTCAATTCCCCAGAGGAACTCTGGCCAGTCTGGTTCATGCGCCCACCCCTGAGATGCTAGGAGGAGACACCTTGATTGACAAGTACATCATTATCACAGGGGGTGGGGTGTTCTTCACAAAATGAATGGATGTGGAGCAGAATAAACAAGTAACAGATGTCTCCTCTTGTTCACAGTCTGTGAGCCACAGCCTCCCGAGGGGTGAGCATGCGCTGCCTGCCTGAATTTGTCCCAGCAAGCTCTCCAATCCTTAGGTGAACTAGGCACTGTCTTTAGAACAGAGGTATGACTAATATCTGTAGCTCTATCTGGTTAATTTTTGAATGAGCATAAATGCTCTTAGGAAAAATACAAAGTCATTTAAAACATCAGACTATAATATTTTGTCTTTACGAATTCTCTCAATCAATGGCTACCATATTTATAGCTAATACCTGTAGTGTGTATTTCTTTTAGAAGTCTTCTCATGAAATACCTATAAAGAATGAAAGCACATATTTTTTACTACCTATTTGGGTCTTTTACTCCATGAAATGTTTATAAGGGAAAGTTTTACAATGTGGATGAAAATTTGGAATTATTGCCTAAAATTTAGTTGCCTAGATTGAGAGTAGGAAAATGTAGCTCAAAGAAAGACTCAATTGTCTTTATGCCTCCTCACCCTCCTTTTGTCTGGTGATCCCTACTTTTGCTTCAGATCACAATACAACCACTGCTTCTTTGGGAAAGCCTTCTTCTGAGTTCTTTGGCAAAGCCTATTTCTCATCTCTTATATTACTATGTACCACCACTCCCACCACCCCTGCTCTCAAAATATGCACTGACATATATCATTGTTTTCTGTGTGACTATTGAATAGTTTGTCTTTTTACTAGATTCCAAATTCCAGGAGAGCAGAACTGAGCCTGGTTGTATCCCTGGTCCCCAGCATAGTGCTTGGGACATAATAGATACTCACTAAATATTTGCTGAATGGATGCATGAGTCCATAAGTGCATAAACACCTAAGTTCAGTCAGAGTCAAATCCAATTTTCTTCTTACCATACATTAAATTAGAAGACAGAGTGCCCAATTTCTGGCGATCTTCAGATGCTAAAAGGTTTTACTATGTAACAACATCTTTCCAGTTCACAGGAGATTTTTATTGATCCTATAAATTCATTCAGAAGAAAGCATTGAAAGCAATCAGAGGTGAAGGAAAACGACTTAAGGAGAGGGTAGAAAAATGATAGTTTGACTGATAGAGAACTTCAACACTATTGTCTAATTTAGAAGAATATAAATTTTAGTTTTGGTACATGGAGAAACAGAAATCTTAAGTCAGGTCAATGTAAAATCCATCCAAGAAACAACTCTTGCTAGTATTTTTAGTGGAGACCAGATCAAATAGGTTGGTAAGTTACAGACGGAAATATTACCACCCAAACCCAATGCCAATGGTAGTGGATACCCCTATATTTGCCTGTCCAAAGTATCTCCTCCTTCTGTGGAAGCAATGGCTCTTTCTGATGGAAAACCCATTCCATAGACAGATACTGGCCCTGCCTTCCCACCCACCAGGATATGCCACTCAAGTCAGAGGGCTCCATCTCATTGGTCACAGTCGTTGGTTCTGAAATGGACACGTGACCTGAGCTGAGCCAATCAGAGTCTTCTCTGGGACTTTTCTGCCAAAGCTAAGAAGGAAGTTGCTCTCCTTGTGATGGGTGGTGTAAGCTCTAATACATGGGTTTGGGGAAGCTAGTGACCATTATGCCTGCTACATGGGTGGAGTCACCAGAGGATGGAGAGAAATGAATGCCTAATTGCATCCTCTGGGACCTTGGCCAAAGTAGATGAGTCTAAAGCCAGTAACATCCTAGGACTTCTTAGTCATTTGAGCCAATCAATGGATTTTCTTTTGTTTTGCTTGAGTTGGGTTTCTGTCACTTGTGACCGTTGAAACAGTTGTTGTTTATTTCATGTTAATGTGTATTTAAAACATTTCTTGGACTAGATAAGTAGTGTTTTACAATTGCTTAGGCCAATAGAACTGCTTTGTAGGCCTATCCATGACTGATCTCAAACAGGCTATTACATAGTTTCTCCCATGTTTTAGATTTTCATCAGATTCTGCTACAGTTGTTGAGTGGTCCATTAAACAGTATAACCAGACAATGCCTGCAAAAGGCACCCTGAGAGTACTTTTTAAAAAAAATCTTAGGAAGAAAGTGGGACATTTTTCATGTCTCTGGAAGCTCCATTATGATGCATTTGGACATTTTTGATAAAATTATGGGGCATAAAAAGTTTGAAGCATTGAAGATTAATTTTCCTCCATAAATATATAGATCATTGTCAAATTCTATATGACTAGTTTTGCCCAGAGCAAAAACTATTTTCAGTGTAATTTCATAGCAATAGGGAAGCAGATGATGTGGCAATGGCATTGAAAAAGGCTTTTGTGGATTGTAAGTGTCAGGTTAACATTCACAACCTGATGAATCGAGCAGAAGCTGCTGTTAAAATGCAGGGTTTTGTTGTTTTAAAGTTAAAAATAAAGTTGGGAGCTGGTACAGAAGTAAAATTAAAGTAAAAGAAAATAAATATCTCTTCTGTTCTGTTTAAATATTAAAGTGTCAGCTACAATTCTGAAATGACACAAAGAGGCTTTCTGAGCTGAAAAAGTGCTTCATTTGTTGGATTTCCATGCTGTCTGAACTGTGATTGCGTCTGAGGATGATTTTCTGGTAAGGGGTGCCTGACTTCTATGGTTTCTTACATGTTAAGAGGCAAGTACACCAAATGCTTGATGGTTTTTGTTTCTTCTGATTCCTCTCTGACCTCATGGCCTCCTGCAGGAGCCTACTGTTAGGTGCCCAGGAGAGCAGAGTCACTCACTCTAGTTGGAACTGCAATTCTCCTCTGTCACCTCCAACTGCACTGTTTTGGCCAAATGGTTGTCTCATCCTCCATAGAATTCCCAAGGGCCAAGTAGTGAGTAGCTTAAGTACTTCCTCTGATTTGGGGCTATCAAGCTTCCCTGCTCAGATCATTCAATCTCTTGAGACTTAAAATTGTGTACACAAGAACGGCTGTTTGTTTCTGAATATTTATGTCTTTGTTGGAATCAATTCGGGAGTTTTAAGAACTGGAAATGATGCATCAGGCATCCTGGCATGGTGTTATCTGTTTGTATGCTCTCCCTGTGGAACTGGCAGACTTATTGAGAACCAAAAAGTAAGGCAAAGAGAGATTGGAACTTGCTTTTCTTGAAGGTGGTCCCAGGGTAGGATTCTAAGAGCCAAAAGGCTTTGATAGGGCAGCAGAAATGGGGAGCTGACATGGTGAAGCCAGAGTACACAGGAAGAGTCAAGAAACCAGACTGCATTAAATCCAAAGGCAGATATACGGGGGTAAGACTTGCAAAGAATTTGGACAAGGGCAGAGATTGGATTGAAGCTAGTAGATGTCAAAAACAAATGAGGAGGATTCCAGGAGACCAACAGAGATGGCTTTGCAGTATCTATTTACAGTGGGACTTATTATTGTTTCTATTATTATTTTACATGAGAACTCCCTTCCTCTGTGAAAGGAATTTTCCATTGTATAAGTTTCTAAGGAAGCAGAGCTCACCTTTCACAACAGAACATAAAGTTTCAGGATACTCATTTATTTTTTTCTGGAATTCCCTGCAGTTAGGGCAGGGTTTCTCAATGTCAGCACTGTTGACATTTTAAACAAGATAATCTTTTGTTGTGGGAAGCTGTTCTGTGCATCGTAGAATGTTTGTCTGCATCCTTGTCTTCTATGGGTGAGGCCCCTGCTAGTGACAACCAAAGCTGTCTCCAGGCATTGTCAGATGTCCCCTGGAGGCATACTCAGCCTGGTTGAGAACCACTGGTCTAAAGGGTGGCTCAAGATTGAGGCTCAGCCAATCAAATGCATCTTCTTCAGAACTGGGAGCCAGAGAGCCCATGAAGCTGACTCCAGGAAGCTTATCACCTGCCCGCCACAGTTAGGCTGCAACGCCAGCAGCACCAGCAGTACCCAGTTCTGAAATTATATTAATAGCAAGCTGCCGGAGTCTTTGCAGGGAGATCCAGCAGTAGCCCAGCTAGCAAAGCATCTGATGTCGGTGATGTTGTCAACAAACTAATTTTGGACCGTGATTTTGGCTGAGGCATAGCCTAACTCCCCTATGTCCTGGCTTTCTTCTAAGCCTCTCTCTCCAGCTTTTCTGGTAACTTCATGAACAACCCAAATAGTCTTTCAATAAATCCCTTTTCTGCTTTAACGAGCGATGGTCCATTTCTGTTGCTTGAACTAAGAACCATAAATGATAGACTAGCTCTTATATTTCAC
The DNA here is from genome assembly GCA_004363605.1 of Indri indri. NCBI lineage: Eukaryota > Metazoa > Chordata > Mammalia > Primates > Indriidae > Indri > Indri indri. The sequence goes on from RJWJ010000161.1 coordinate 283,559, forward strand.
CGGAAAGTAGCCAGATCCAAAGACAGCAAGAGAGCTGGATTCAGATCTAAGGGCCAAGGGATGTAGAATGTCCCCGGGAACTTTCTCCTCTGCTTTCCCATCCCCTGCCTATACCACCTCTGAACCTTCAGGAAATACACAAAGTAATGATGTATAGGCTCTCTTTGCAGAAAGCGTATGTATTTAAGAATGCATCAGGAGGCCAACTTTCTGGATTTATATCCAGGCACATGACAGCTGCCTTGTGCTGTGATTTCCTCATCTACAAAATGCAGGTGAGGTTTCCAGCATTAAAGAGAATGGATAGGAAAGCCAGGAAGTGGTTCTCAATTGTTTTTGCCTGTTTGGCATACATTTCTCCCTTGTTCATTTTTTGTTACATCACGCTAAGTTTCTTTTTCCTTAGAAAAATCACCAAGGTGTAGGAAATGGATTCAAGCCTGCCAATCAGCATTTTCTAAATCCTAAACCACAGCTGTTGATTTAGGGTAGACTCCTGACTCACATTTATCTCATCAGGATCCATTTGTGAATGTTGGCTGAAGCCAGCAGCAAGAAGGGTTTACTGTTTCCAGGACAGTTCCTGGGGGTGGTAGCTACAAGCCCAGGGCTGCTGGCAACCTTCTTGCCATTGTGAGGAGGGATTAACCTGAAAATGGAATGAAAAAAAGAAAAGTGTAGCAGGGAGAAGAGCATGAAGCACAGTCTTGAGATCAGCATGTGAGGCTCTGGATCCAGCCGTACCTTAAGCAGGTCCCAGCCTTGAAGTTCCCAGCACATCCCCTTCTTGCTCAGGCCAGTCCTTTAAATGAAGAGCGGTTGACTTACATTGCCACCTAGCGCACGGTGAGCAGCGAGCACTCACCACATCGGTACCAACAGTAAAACCATAATAGAAGTTTGGAGAACTAATCATGATGATTGCTCTTTGATTTTTGCACCCAGTGTCTGGCACAGGAGACATCAATAGCATGCATTGTATTGGAGTTTAATTGCATGAATGCAAGGAGCCAGGTCTCAGCATATAACGTGATGAATTTCCATTTGTCAAGGCAACTGATTTGGGACAGTTAAAGCCTTTGGGGAAAATGAACCTCTTGCACTTTCAAGAAGGACAATTTTGCTTCTCAAACAATTTACAGCTCTCCAACTCTGTGGGGATTATGCTTCATATGTCCAGGAATTTTTTTTTTTTTTTTTTTTAGGATGATTGTTTTTTTCCAGGATGCTTTTAGGGTAATGAAATCACAATAAATGATACGAACCCAGGAGTGTTGCCTGGGGCTCAGTCACAAGTCTCTTCACCTCACACTCTGCAGCAGTGAGCTTTCACATGATCTCTGGCATAGAGTGCCCATATTTAAAAGTCACTGTCAAAGGGCCTTCAGATCAATGTTATCCCCCCTGTAGCATTTCCTCACATATTACATTAAAAAGACTAATCCCTTGGAGAGTTGTAAAGATGTTTTAGTGCAGAGCATATATTATGAATGTTTCATCGTTATTCCTCAGGATTTATTTAACATTTTACTCGACAGTCCCTTTGGATTTTTGATTGATTACTAGGCAAATTAGATAAGAAAACTCTTTCCGTAAGAGATTCCCGCACAGCATCCGTGGCAGTGGTGGCAATAACGATGGCAGCATTTATCTAGAGCTTCTTGCGTCAACAGCCACGCTCAGCATTTCACATGCACTGTTTTCATTTAATTTTTGCCCCGTTGAGGAAGATGTCATTGCATCTATTTTACAGATGAGAAACTGAGGCTTAAATAGTCCGTGAGTCAAGGTCAGAGCTTTCGCCAGGGTCTGTTTCACGTCAAAGGCAGTGTGTTGAATACTAGCTGACTTCACATTCACGCGGCCCACGTGACGTCACCATGAGGGTGGTCTGTCCATCAGCACATTGCACCAAGCAGGTCAGAAATGTTTGGGCATGCATCTAGGATTAGTAGAGACCAGCTCATCCCAGATAGCTGGGGTCCCAAGCTAGTGCAGGAAACTGTTATACTTCAATCTTTTCTGATAGCACCATGTTTCCCAGTGTGCCTACCCTGAAATTGACGTTGCCATGACAAACAAATTTCAGGACCAAATAAGACAGGGAAGCGTCATATATTACTCTCTGCCTCCTATTTGGGATTCACAAACATAGGACCCAATTAAAGATGCTGAGACCATCTAGAAGGGAGAACCCAGTTCATTTTACAAATGTGTTCAAAATTATGTGATTCTGGAGCTTCTTGGTTTGTCAGTTGTGTTCATTGGTTTCCTCCTATAAAAACAGTTAACATACTTGAGTATATTAAAGAAACAATCTGGCCTTTGATTTGTCCACTTAACACCTTTCAGACAACAATATGGGTAGAGAGTAGGCCCATTGCAGACATAAGCAACCTCATGGTGTGGCAGTAGATTTTAAGTCTCTTTGATAATCAAATCACAATTATTAAACTGATGGTCTCATTTGTCTTCTCTTCGTGGACATGTCATCCTAAGGAATGCATGGCATATATTCCTATTGGTGATTCTGTTGGAAACCAGACAGGTTTGCCAAATAGTTGCATCTTCATCTGGTTTTGAAACAATTTTATGACATCTGTAGCTCTATTGGTTCAGTATTTCAATGAGGTTGCAAGTCATTAGGATTCTTGATTGCACAGAGTATTGGCCCAGTCAGCCTAGATCAGTGGTTCTCAATGGGAGTGACTTTTATCTCCCCTCCCCAGCCCCACTTCCAGGGGACACTGAAAGATGTCTGGAGACAGTTGCAGTTGTCACAACTGGAGGGTGTGCTACTGGCATCTAGTGGGTAGAGGTAAACATCTTATGGTGCACAGGACAGCACTCCATACCAAACAAACGTCCAGCCCCACATGTCAATCATTGAGAAATCCTGGGCTAGACTACGTATGTAGAGATAACACATTAACCCTGCAGTCTCAGGGGCTTGACATGCTATGTTTTTGTTGTTTTCTCATTTGTGCAAAATATAATGCTAATGGTTTGTACCTTGACACCCTTCTGAGAGATGATCCTCCAAGTGGTACCTGGGGGATGCAAGCTCCCAAGTTTCATCCATCATGTGGCTTCACTGTCTCAGAAGCCACAATGACACACAGGTGGGCAAAACAGCATGTGGATGATTATACAGATTGCTTAGGGCCCAAGCCCAGAAATGACATACGTTCTTTCCACCTACATTCTGATATGACCAGAACTCAGCAATGTGGACATATCGAAACACAAGTAGGCTGGGAAATAGCCATCTTGCATTCTCCAAAGGAAAAATGAAATGTTTTTATGAACACATCGTGTCATCTCTGGCATGCACACAGAGTTCATGTTGAATAAATGCTGAATAAATGCGGCAGAAGAGCCAAGATGTTTACACAGCAATTAAGCAGTGGCAAAACACAATTTTAATTTAAGAGACTAGCATTGCTGCTGAGAAAGTAGTTCTCAGGCCCATGCATCAGGGTTTAGGCAATGGAATTAATACTTATTAAGTACCCACTACCGTCAGTCACTTGGAGTGTGTTCGCTCATTAAATCCCTCTGGGATGTTGTTATCACACCTGTTTCATATATGAGGTGTCAATAACTGAGAATCAGACAGTTCAAGATACCAGTGTGAGCACACACAGCAAATAAGTTATAGTGCCAGTATGCAAATCAAAGGCAGATTCCAAAAACCCTGGTTTTTTTTTATTTGCATTTTTTTTATTTCAGCATATTATGGGGGTATAGGTGTTTAGGTTACGTATGTTTCCCTTGCCCCCTATTTGCATTTTTTAAACCAGCCTTTGTCACACGCTATTCCTATGAAAGGATCCTGGCCAAAATAGTCTCACGAGTTAAAGCATTCGAAAAATTCCGGACACTGTATTTTCCTTTTCATATATTACCATGCCTACTAGAATATTTAAAGCATATGTGTTATTTTAAGGAGACCAATTAGATGAAAGATTCCTGTGTTTTTATGACACATATTAATATTCCATGCAATTAACTGGGAATCTCAGGAAATGTTGCTTTCTTGCAACATTTCTGTTTTCGATTTGGAATAATTTTACACCCACTCACGTGCACATAACATGTACTGTTCTATCTAATGCACTGCTTTGGGAGGCAGCATGGTCTCTGCACAATGGTACTAGCTGGGGAATTCAGAGTTAGAATATCCTAACCATGTCTAAGAACCAGACTTCTATGTTCCTAGATTTGGGGTTCTTTGTATATAATGGAGGGTGGTGCTGAATTAGTTTAGGGTTGGCACATATGTTTTCCATCCCAAATCAAATATGCTTTTGTTTTGTTTTTCTTTCTATTATTTTGTTTATTTTATGTCTCTGTGCATTAGCTTCGGTGCGCAGCCAATGTCAATCAATAACCATTAGCCTCCAAAAAGGTATTTCCCTTTCTCCAGTTTATAGTCACACTGGTAAATGGCCCTATTTGTGTCCGGGGGAAGTTTTACTGAAGATTCACAGAACACACCTGTATTCACATTATAGAATCCTTTGGGGCCCCAAGTATGTGGACTACCTTAGTTCTAGACACTGGATAAGAGACTGTGATTCCCCTACTACAGTAAGTGACCTAAGTTAGGTTTCTTCCCACCAGCCTAGAATTCTTGCCTGAATACGTCCAGAAGCACGGTGCCAGGCTGCCCTTGTGTTTAATTCCCGAGGTCTTGTGACCAATGATAGATTGTCACACGTCCCTATGGACCATATACTCTGACTGCCACTCCATCCCTGTGGGTTAATTGTATTCACCCTATATTATGGACTGCGAATTTGGGTCTCCCCCAAAATTCCCAAATCATGTATGTTGAGCGTGGCTGCCTGGAACGTTGATAATAAGGATTTTGAGGCCAGGTTCGATGGAAGCAAAGAATGCTCTAAGTGATTCATGGCATCTGCCATGAGCACGGATGGGAGAAGTAGCGTTGCCTATGTGTAAATTTGCCATCTCTGAACCACAGAGAAGCCTAACGTCATTTTTAGCTCTAACATTCTCTGATTCAATTTGGTGAGAATCAAATAAATATAATTCACCTACAAATAAAATGTGCTGGGAGAGCAAAGGGGTCATTGACCTATGCATAACCTACCAGGTCCGTGGCGTATTCTAAAATTTAAGAACTAGGAAAGGCTAACAACTCCCTAGACAGGTCGGAGAAATGCGTTGCTGGTAGAAGCTATAGGGTATTTTGTAAGAAGGGGTCCTTCAGCTGGATTTTGAAGGATGTATAGGATCTTGGCCAGGAGAGGTGGGCAAAAGGCAGTCCAGGCAGGAGAAATACAGTTGCTAGAGGCTGACAAAAGGAAGGTAAGGTCTGTTTGATGGTGGTCAGTGCCCAGACCAGTGGGAGAAGTTGGAGACTTTGGGCACAGAACCAGGATCCATAGAGATGGAGGGAAAAGACTGAAGCCAAGTAAGTGGGGATCAGATTGCCCTGTACCCTGGATGCCAGCCTCTGGAGGACACTGACTTCTGAGTGTTCCCGTGGCAGAGGGGCCTCACAGTGACTGGAGTGATGGTGATCCCAGCAGGATATCCTGGGAAGGACTGTTCTTGCAGGTGGTCTGCTCGCTTGCCCACTGCCAACAGGGCCAGCCTGTGGCGTCTCTCCCCTCTTCTTTTCCTCACCGCCCAGGGCTCCTTTCCTGGGACTGCGCCTAACGAAATGTTTCCCGTTTTAATTTCAGCTCTGCTGGGAGGAGCTCTTTTATCTCGGCTGCTTCTCTGCCATCAAAGCCCACTCAACTTTCAGCAGCTGCCCGCCCCCTCACCGGTCCTGTCCTCCCCAGAATCCTGCCTGGAGGTTTTAATTCAGAGTCTCAGAAGACATGCAAGGGGGCTGCTTTTGATTGATCAGTCAAACACAATCCCTTCACAATTGTCTTTGGAGATTCGGGCTCTAGACATGAAAGATAAAAACAAGAGATGCCAGCTTGGTTTAAGACGGAAGTTTGTGCTGGATCTTCCTTCGAGTTGGAAAATAAAATAAAATACAATAAAAGCTTTCTCTCTCAGCTCATTCACTGCATTATTTTCTTGTCTACCCATCTTGTTCTATTTCCTGAGTGAATTTTTACTGCTTTCAGAAGTAATAAAAAAACTACCCAACCTTATTGAGGTTCCTCTGATCCTTTTGTCTGTTCTAGGCACTCTACTTGTATTAACCCATTTAATCTTAACTACTATCATATGAAGTGGGTACCATTATTAACCTCATTTTACAGGTGGGGAAACTGAGTCACAAAGTGCTTAAGTAATCTGTCCCTGGTAACACAAGCTGTTAAGTGATGGAGCTGGGATTTAATAACAGGCAATCTAGCTCCAGAATCTCTGCTTTTTGCCAACATGCTGTGCTGTGTCCCTGACATTCCATTCTTGGGATGACATACTATATGTTGATTTACAGCAAGGAGATTTTCTACTTCAGCATTGAAGTATTTTTTAATATCTCCTTGATGCATGGACGAGGACTGATGAATCCCTCATGGATTAAATGAAACGAAAATATGTGGCCTCGAGGACTGAGATCGACTTTGAGGAAGGTCTTCCAGGCTTGCCTAATTTAATATTTTAGTCGAGAAAATAGACAAAGAACATATGCAAGATTCTTCAGCTCTGGGAGTGGAGGGGAAGCATAACAGCAGGTTAAAGAACTAATGCCACCTGATGATGTCTTGGTCCATTTTCTGTTGCTATAACAGAATGCCCGAGACTGGGAAATTTATTTTAAAAAAAAAAAGAGGTATATTTGGTCTCATGGTTCTTTTTTTTTTTTTTTTTTTTTTGAGACAGAGTTTTGCTCTGTTGCCTGGGTCAGAGTGTCGTGGCGTCAGCCTAGCTCACAGCAACCTCAAGTTCCTGAGCTCAAGCGATCCTCCTGCCTCAGCCTCCCGAGTAGCTCGGATACAGGCCCGTGCCACCACGCCCGGCTAATTTTTTCTATTTTTAATAGAGACAGGGTCTCACTCTTGCTCAGGCTGGTCTTGAACTCCTGACCTTGAGCGATCCTCCAGCCTCGGCCTCCCAGAGTGCTAGGATTACAGGCGTGAGACACCACGCCTGGCCAGTCTCATGGTTCTTGAGACTGGGAAGTGCAAAACCAACAGCTGCATCCGGTCAGCTTCTGGCGAGATGTGGAAGGCGTGGTGGAGATGTGGAAAGAGAAGTGGTCCTACCAAAGGGTAAAACACAAGAGGAGACGTCACTTTGTAACAGCCCATTTTTGCAGAGAACTAATCCATGCCCTTGAGAACTAACCCTGTCTCAGCAGAAAGACATTAATTCATCTTAATGAACTAATCACCTCCTTAAAGGTGCCACCACCCAACACCACCACATTGGGGACCAATCCCCCACATGAGTGTTAGTGGGAACACGACATATTCAAACGACAGCAGATGGGAAGCACTGCCGTGCAAGAAGAAAGCTGGGCTAATTTAATTCACTTTCTGTATTTCCAGCCAAGTTTTGGGGCTGAGAAAATATTAAGGGGTTGGATCTATTATGATGAAAACTTTCTTTGGATAAATAGACTCTAACTTTCACATTCAAAACTCTGCCTATAATATGTATGGGATGCAGAAGCCAGGATACCAGGGAGAATATGAGAGGGAAAAAAAATTGAATACACTTTGAGCTTAAAACATGACCCCTGGAGCATGAGACACAAGACCTCCCTACGAGCAGCAAGGTTCTCAGATTGTACAAAGAGAGTTCTACCCGAGGACATAAACTCTTCGGTAGCCTGCAGACTGAAAATGCCCCATGGAGATTTTTCATTTTGACCTGCACAGATTATGTTCTAACTGTATTTGAAAATATTTAAAATGTGGAGTCATTTATTTCCTGTTTATGAAACAGAAGATTCAGAAAACTGACTTAAAAACTCTTAGGAAAATATCTCACTAAAGCTGTTGAAAAAAAAAAATACTCCTAGGAAATTTCAGCTGGGACTGGGAGCAGTTTCATTTTATATAGCTCATGTGATCTTTGGTTTGCCAAGGGCCCTGGCACTCCCTATATTGTCATCAGCCAACATGCTTTTTCACTCATGCACTGTCTTTCTGTGGCCCCTGTGGGCTGCACAGGAACATCTGCTTTAAGGGAAGTGATGAACCTTTCTGCTTCTTGCTTGTTTGGATATGTCTAGAGTGTGGTGCTTCATTACGCTCAAGAAAGACCATGAAAAAGGAGAGAATATACCAGGTTGAATGATGATTGTTCTCTGTTGACCTAAGAGTGACTGGGCGGAAGTTTCAGGAAGATTATTTGGCCTAATGTAAAGCCTTCTTGGCCAAATCTATTAGGGCTGGAATGGCTTGTTTTAGGTGATGGGGAGCTTTGTCACAGGAAGTTAATAAACTGCATCTGGCTGGCTGTCTTTTCAGAAGATTCAGACATTATGCAAACACCACAGTAATAATTGTTGCAGGCAGGAACCATCCAAAGATGCTGGGATTAGGGGTAAAAGTGTAATGATAACAGGGTATTTGTGTGGTCTCAAAGTATCTTCCCACAAGATAACTTATTAATTGCAAAGGGAAAAATATTAACACTGCAGTGGAGAAGTCTGACAGATACTGCCTTAACCAAGTGATCAGAGCTAACATCACCTGTAATAAGGCGTATCAATGTCCTGTTAACCCTGGCATCATGCGCTGAGAAGCGCATGCCATTTCTGCCGTGTTCTTGCCCAAAATACAAATTCTCCATCTAATTGGAAACATCTAATGAGGAAACATCAGAAAAACCCAACGGAGGGATATTTTTACAAAATAACTCGCCAGTACTCTTCAAAGGCATCTGAGTCATGAAAGACAAAGAAATGCTCAGGAATTGTCACATGTTAGAGGGCTCTAAGGAAAACTAACAATTAAATGCAATTTGGGAGCCAGGGTAGGATCCTGGAACAGCAAAGAGAAATTAGTTGCCATCAAACCAGGTGGGCACATCCTCCTTGCCAATAAAAATAAGTCAAGTGCAATCCAGTCTGGCCACTGCAAGTATGTGAGTTCCCTTTGTCCTCTCCCGGGTCCTTTCTGTTGTTGCCTTGACGTTTACTGCACAAAACCCCAGGTGGTCTTGGGGCAAGGAGTGAAATAAGACTGGGGAATGTGACCCTGACTACAAGGTCATCGATGACCTGTGTGGCCCCTAGGTGTGAATTAGAAAGACATACTTCTTCCTCCAGGGAGACACGGAGGAAGGATAAGGATACTTATTCAATACAAAGAGAAAAATATTAACTTCACAGTGGAGCAGTCCGAAAGATATTGCGTGGCAGGGTGCAGAACTTAGTAGGTGTCACTGGAGTGGGAATATAATCCCCACTGCACAGCTGTCCTCAGGAGCCTGCTGTCATTGACTTAATCCTCTAAGGCTTGCTTTCCTCATATATAAAAATTAGAGAGACTTAAGAGTACCTATCTTAGAGGGAGGTCATAGAATCAAATGAAATAAGGCTTCTTAAGCATTCGCCACCACCCCCTCCTGTGGAAAGCACTTGATACATGGGTCCTGTGCAATCTCCACATCAAGTCTGTATGACGTTCACACTTTGGACTTCATTAAATGTCTTCATTTCCTCTGGCTGGCCAGAGCTAGGAGGGCAACGGTCATGTCTCACCTGTTTTGTTGTATTACCAGCACCTAGTGCAGTATCTGATATACAGTGGGTATTTTTTCATAATAAGAGGAATGAATGAATGAGATTTTTGAGAAGATCAAATGAGGCAATCTATACAAAAGCCTGCATAGATGTTAGTGGTAGACATAGATTGTTTACGCCAGCCACCTCCCTTTTAAAATTCATTGTAAGTGTCAGATACTCTCTGAAATAGTCTGACTCCTACTTTTAACATGTCCCCAAGGTTTCAAGTAAGTATGCCTGTTACCACAACTCTCTACCAATCATTAAATATATAATACATCCTCTTTCGTATTGTTGGACTGTTTATGCATATGTGTATGAAGATCACAGGGCGGTACCCAGCCTCCAAGATGGCCCCAGTGATACTTGGTTCCTACAATTTGTGGCCTTGTGTAGTCTCCTCCCACATGGGTCATGTCTGGGTGGTGTGAACAACAGAGTGTAGAGTAGGTGGTGCTGTGTGATACCTAAGGCTTGGTTGTAAAAAGCGTGGGGGCTCCCTACTTTGTTTCTTGGATCATCGGCTCTGGGTGAAGCCAGTTGTTGTATTGAGAACACCAAAGCCAATCTCTGGAGAGGACCACGTGGAGAGAAACCCAGGACTCAGCACAAACCGACTGCCCTATCAGTGAACCATCCTGGGAGTGGCTCCTCCACCCCTATTTGAGCTTTCAGATAACTGCAGCCCCAGGTGACACCTTGACTGAAACCTCAGCAGAGACCCCAAGTGAGAACCACCCGCCAAACTACTCCAACAGTCCTGACCCACAGAACATGTGGACGATTAATAATTGTTTATTGCTCTTGAATCACTGAGTTTTGGGGATATTTTGTTATTCGGCAGTAGACAACTGATGCCACATGTTCTGAATCTTGGAGGGTTAGCTTCACTTTCTAATTTTTCTGCCCAATTGGCCAATCGTGTGTCTCTAAGACTGCCAAAAAAAAAAAAATGTTTAAAAGTGATGTTAATTTACTTACTATGTGCCACTGTGCTACATCCTTTTTAGGCACCCTTGTTAATCTCCAGAGCATTTCTATGAAGTTATCTACTATTAAACCACATTTCCAGTGAGAAAACTGAGGCTCAAAGAGACTGCATTGCTGAAGATCATACAACCAGCAATTGAAGGGAGCCAGCACTTAGACCCAGTTCTTCCTAAGTCCATGGCCCAGGTTCTTAACCACTGGACCAGACACCTTCATGTTAACTGTTAATGATCACTGGCTAAGCCCTGGGATGTCTTTAACAGGCATTATCAATCTGACTCTTACCCTCATAAGGTCATCTTAAAGGTGAGAAAACCATGGCATTGGAAGTCAGGGCCAAGTTTCTTGTTCCTGTGTATCATTTGGGGGAAAAAAATCACCATACAGCAATAATGGCTACATCCTTGAGATAATGAGCCATACGGCCTTTCTCTAGATCATTCACAGTGATTGGAACATAGAAAGTGTCTAGGAATGACTTAAGAGAAGGAAGGGAGGAGAAAGGAAGCAACTTGGTAGGGATGAAAGGAGAAAGGCAAATTTTAAGAGAATTGTACTATTCCCCTAAAGTCAAATCCTGGAGGGAGGTGCAAAGAAGAGATCTGTTTGCTCCAGGAGGGGATTAGAGGGGCATCATAAACCAGGGGTTTAAAAAAGGACCCAATGTGATGTGGGCCTGGCAAAGCATTAGAAAGGAAGTGGTGACGTAACAACGTGAAACACGCTTGTCTGGTTTAAAGAAGATCGACCTTACCCTCTCAGCCCATCACGACCAACAGGTACGCTGGCCCAGTGTGGCAGAGACCTTTCTCTTTCCTCCCTTTCCTTCTTTCTTTCTTCTTTCTTTCTTATCTGTATTTGTATGTGAAATCTCCCCATTTTTAAAACTTAAACAGCTAATTCTTTTTTTATTTTATTTTTTAAACACTATGTGGGCCAAACAAAACATGTCTGCAAGCCTGTCATGACCTGCAGGCTGCAACTTTGTAGTCTCTGTTGCAGAGAAACAAAAGGTCAGGAGGTGGCCAGACTGAGATGACCAACTGCCAAGAAAGAAAAGAACAAAGAGGAGAAATCGAGAAGACGGACGCTTGATTTTCCTTCCATCTTACAACTGACAATACAAAGACTTGTTGCTATCACCCCTGGAAGATGGGCTGGGGTGGGGACGGGGGTCTTTAGAAGCTTGTGGATGAAAAATAACCAGTGGCCCATCCTGGCAACTGTTGCCTTTGTACACTGTGTTCTTGGGGAGGAAAAGTGTTGTCAAAACAGAAAGATATTTCATAGCAGCAGTCTATTAGCAAGACGTGAGCTATATTCTTTGTTAAAGCATGCATCTGATCACTGACGGTTTTTTCTTTTTTCTTTCTTCTTTTCCCTTTTGACTCTGGGACATAAGGGATTGTGCACAAACTGGCAGTGAATGATATTCCTCCTGACTTTGGGTGATTATGTTCGTTAATAATGATTATCGCTTCTATGTAATATTTGCATGATAAACTATAGACATCTGGTGGAGTGTGCATGTGCGTGTGGTGTTTGTTAGGAAACAGAAGCAAGCTGAACACTGATGAAATGTGAAATCTAACCATTCAGACTAAAAATAAAAGTCGGCAGGCTTTAGGATTTCTGCATGCCAGCAATTCTAAACTGCTCACATATACTGCCTTAGTTACCGTGGAAACACTCGGCTGTGTATATACAGCGCACAGAGTACACAATTTGTGGGCCTGGCCCCTGGGGGTCCCATTACAGAATTTTGTATGTTTAGAAATATTTTGTAACAAGCCCCTCGTGCCACTTATTAGTAATAAAATGTACAACTGCTTTCATCAGCATCAACCGCAAATTTGTTTCTTATTGAAATGAACTAGCATGCTTTCAGGTATGAGAGTGTGTGTATATATGTATGTGTGTGTGTATATACGTATGTAAATAATTTTATCTTCCTGAAAATGTTGCGTTACAGTTTAATTTTATTTTTTTTTTCTGGGAAATTCTGTCCCCCCTTTTTTTGTTTAACCTGCAGAATCAACTGAAATTCCTAAATGATGTACAAACAACTTGTATTTCTCAAGGCCAAGCTCAGAGGCAGAGATGCACGGAGGAGAGTGTAAAGCACGGGGTTTGCAGTGTGTTTTCTCTTAAAGTGCAGATTTTAGGTAACGGCTGATTTTCAGCATCACTGGCATCTTGAATTCCAAGAGTCCTGGATGTAAAAACCTTTATCCAGTTGTAAATGTTGTATTGTTTCAGCGCCGTTTGAGTAACATTCATATAAAGGATATAAACGTGTGGTTTTTTTTTTCATTACCTGCTCTGAGTTGCAAGGATAGAATGACTCCCTCTGATATTTACTTTCTTGGTTCTTTTCCAGAGTGTTAATCTAAATGTCTTCGGCAGCAGAGAATGGAAGGCTCTTCTCTGTTAATGGTTTTCTGCCTGTTCCAGGAAGGCCTGCAGTTTAACACTCCCTCGTGGATTCTACAGAGTTAGCGGAAGGCTGTGCATCACAGAAACTCCAGATCGCCTGGTGCTTTCGATGCAAGCCAAGCCGCTATCTACAGATGCCCTGGGCCACACTGACTTGTCGGAGTTTCAGGCTGTTTTTGTAAATTGGAACTGATGCTTGATGGAGCCCAGAGAGCTTCGGTTCTGTAGTTCATCAGACCTGGGGTGGCATGCAGGCTCTGCCGCTCACTCACCGTGACCTTCAGCAATTCTCTTGATTGTCCTGAGCCTTTTCCTCATTTGAAAAGCTAAGGGGCTATTTCCTACTTCATCAGAACTTTGAAAAGATTAAAGGGTATGAAGCTATATAAAGGTTCCAAAAACATAGCCCACAATAAAATTTAAAAAATATATAATAATAGTAACAACTAATAGTTAAATGGAGCACTTTGCATATGATACACTGTATCAAGCAATTAATGTATGATGATACACTGTATCAAGCAATTAATACACATCGTCCGATTGTAGCCTCACCATAACCCATTGAGGCCAGTAACATTATTAGCTCCATTTTGCAGCTGGAAGAAAAACAAGCATAGAGAAGTAAACACTTTGCCAAAGGTTTACAAAGCCAGTTGATTCAGGTTTCAAAGCTAGGGCTGACTAAATTATGTATATTCTCTGCACGATAATAAGTAAAATGTAAGCACTTTTGTTATTAATGAGAAGTAATGATATAAGTGGGAATTTGACCCCTGCAATTTTTAAGAGGTGAAGGATAGGATTGGAACATTAAAACCAATTGAACACATGGGAGGTTTGGTACCGATGGAATATTTGCTGTAGAAAAGATTTTCTTCACAATCCAAACAGCGAAGAAACAAGCAAGATGGCTGGTTTGGAAATTTCACGTCGGAATCAAGGACTAAACACATCAAATGGTTAAGGGCATTTGTGTGGATAGCTCTTATCAGGGTGCACCCATGGTGGGGCTGAGGATGGGCTTTCTGAGATTCAGGAACCAAAGCCGTCCCCTCTCCCTGGCATTGGGTGAAGGTTAAGGAGAACCGTCCATGTAGGAGCTGCCTGCTCCAATGTGGGATTGGCAATGATGGGTGCTGACAGATCTAAAGCCACAGTTGTTCATTTGCTCAGAAGAAACCATGTTTAAATTGTAGATGAGGTGTACGAAAAATCAAGCCAATATAGCAAGTCTGGTTCTCCGTAAATAACTTCAGTGAGCTTTACTGTCCTAAGTACTAGGGATTCTGGTATAGAGACAAGATCCCCATCCTCTGGGGTAATGCCATCCAACAAAACTTTCTGTGATGATGAAAATGTTTTATATTTGTGTTATCCACTATAGCTATTGAACTCTTGGCTTGTGGCTGCTGTAACTGATGAATTGAATGTTTAATTTCATAGAAATACTTAAATTTTAAATCTAACTAGACATACATGGCTAGTGGCTGCAACATTGGACAGTGCGGATCTGGGAATTAGGTGAGGGGTGCACCGGTGACTAAGGCTGTAACCTTAGGGCTTAGAGGAGGTGATGGAATCTGCAGTCTCCCCCACTGCTAGCTGTGTGACCTCAGGAAACTTACATAATTTATCTGAGCCTAGAGCATGCATCTGTAAAATGGGGACAATTATAATAAAAGAGTTATGGGATTGTTGTGAGTAAGGGATATTCTACATAAGGCACTTAATGGAGTTTAAATGGGGGTTGATAAAGTACTAGCATTATTTTGTTGTCATCGTTATCATTATTTTCAATTAAAGGATGTAGAGGTTGCTGCAGGGCCATAGAGAGATTCAGTCTACTGTGACTGAGGCAGACATGGAAGGAGATGTCAGAACATAATTCACAGGAGTGACATTCGAGCTTCATTGTCTACTACCAATAGATGTACAATTGCTCCACGAGGTGACAGAAGGCAATTCAGGTGGAGGGTGTGCTTGGGCAACGCTTGTGTTTTGAAGAAGGCTGGCTTGTTTGGGCACTTGGGGAACACAAGTAATGAGTCTGTAGGGTTGCATAACAACAAGGTCCTGGTGTCGAGCAACCACAGTGGATGTTTGGAAGCACCTTGCAGATTACAGCGATCCATCGTATAGATTTATAGAGGGAAGTGAGATCAGATTTTCATATCAAAAAACAAATCTGGCTACTGTGGGGGGAATGAATTAAGGTGGAGGGAGGCTGAAGGCAGAAAGATCAGTTAGAATAAGGTCTGGTACGAGATGACAAGATACTTAATTAGGTCAGTGGCCATGGGGATGGGGGAGGGGTGGATTCGAGGTGCAGGTAGGAAGAAATTTAACAAGACTTTTGAGGAAAGAGAAATTGGGGCTTTTATACTCAGGAGCCAGATTTAGGTAAATGATAACAGCAATGATGATGACATTGTGATTTGGTTAATACATCCCTTGTGCTTTTCAGTTTGCAAAGTGCTTACTTCCTTCCATCCTCCCAATAACCTAATGGATACCCTGAAAATTAAAATTGAGGACATGCGTGAAGTTCTTGGTCCTGGCTGTAGTGAGCTACTGAGCACTCCACACGTGGTGGTCATAGTCCAAGCTGTTGTTGACCCTTGCTGCTGATGTTGTTGTGTCAAGAAAAGTTAGCCTTCATCCACTTAAAGAGTAGTAGGTCCAGCCCAGAGAGAAGCCTCGATATATCATAGCATGAAAGAAATGAATGATGCTAAGAAAACTCTTAGAGAGAGCCTCTCACCTCCAGGCTGAGCTACTACTAGGAACAAGAGCCTTGGAGCTCTCTCCAGAGCTTCCCAACCTGTGGAGATGCTGCCATCCATTCTTTGAAAATCTCTGAATATGCAACTGATGATCTTCCTAGCCCCTTTTTCATACTTTCTTTACAGTTTTTGGATTGTGCCTTTATTCGTACTTATTCTTAATGCACACAGTGTAGCAAAAAGAACTCTGGCTAGGGGTTAGGCAGTAATGGATCTGCATATTATTTCTAGTACCTGGTTTTTTTTTTTTGGCTCACTTGTTTGATTTGGAGAGCAGGTGAGGAGAAATAACGGAACTTTTCAGTTTCTCCTTTTGTTCTCATCTGTCAAAATCAGGAAAGTATTATCTACCTCATTGCATTGGTGTCATGCTGGTAGTATCCTAATATGTTTTCTATAAAAGAGAGGTAGAGATTTTTTGTTCAGCTTTTTTTTCCTGGTATTTCTATGGCTTATGGAACCTTAAGACTTTGATTAGTAAATCGGAGAGAGGCATCTAAAGGGTTCCAAATGGCACTAATGAAATTTAAAACAGCCTTCAAGATAACTTGCCTTAAAATCTCATTAGCCAGAGATGGCTAAAGATGAGGCTTCACAGACACCTTCCAGCCTCAGAGGTGAAACGTCTTCCCTGGGATCAGTCCCTGAGCGCCGACTCCTCGCACCCGTCTCTCTGGGATAGGCAAGGCTGACAGATCTTTCCTTTGATCTGGTTCGCAGTTCTGGACCAGAATAAATTCTGCAGTTATGCTAGCACTGGCAAATGTGCCCTAAGTCAGCAGTTGGTGCCAATATTGGCAATTTTTTTTTCAATTTCAATTTCAGAAGCTTTACATTTAAAGAGGAAGAAGTCTCAGTAGCAGGAAAGGGCTTGCAATACTGTCCTAAAATCTTTGGTTCCTCTTGGGGTGGGTTTCTCTCCTTTCCCAGCATGAGAACGTCTAGATACAAGTGGTCTCTTCTGTTCTGACAACTTATTTATCACACAACACAAGGAAGTGAATTATTCCACAAAAATTAATTTCCAAATATTTAAGTTTGATCCCTTTAAATACTCAAGCCATTTGTTCTCACTTTAGCTTCTTTTTTTTTTTTTTTTTTGGTAGAAGCATTTTAAATAAACATTTCACTTTCCCCTCTGCTTTCTTAAGCAAAGTTCATCCAACACAATATAAATTTTCTCTAAGGATTCAAGGTCAAATGTCTGGCACATTCCTTGTTGAAGCATAATTTTGAAAAAAAAAAATGCTGCTCTGGGATTGATTCAGGCAGGGACACAGGTTTGCCCTTGCACTAAACACCCCCAGATTATTCTCAGCTTTTAAAACTACTGCGTCTGCTTTTTGTGTGATTTTTAAGACTTGTTCTTTTTCCTCACTGTAAGTCTGAAATCCGATTTTACTTCTCATTATCATCAACTTCCAGAAAACTCCTTTTCTTCTCCTGATTTGTGGCTTTTAATCTGTTTCGCAGTGTGAAACTGGATTATGAAAGCTCATTGTAATTGTTACCAATGCAAAAGTGAACAGACTTTGAGAAGAAGTATTGGGGGAAGTCCCCTAGGTCAAAGTGCTTGAATTCCACAGGATCTATTTTAGGAGGTAGTCTCTGTCCACTCAGAAGCCTGACTATGTTTTGTTTATTATTCCTACAGTTTGAATGATGGCGCCCACTTCCAAGTTCATGTTGAAGCTTGTTCCCCAATGCAACAGTATTGAGAGATAATTTAATCACCTTAGGAAGGTGATTAAAAGTCATGAGGGTGCTGCCCTCACAAATGAGATTAGCACCCTTATAAAAGGTCTTGAGGTTGAAGGAGCAATCTCTTTTTTTTTTTTTTTTTTTTTTTTTGAGACAGCGTCTCACTGTGTTGCCTGGGCTAGAGTGCCATGGCGTCAGCCTAGCTCACAGCAACCTCAAACTCCCGGGCTCAAGCAATCCTTCTGCCTCAGCCTCCCTAGAAGCTGGGACTACAGGCACATGCCACCATGCCCGGCTCATTTTTTCTATATATTTTTAGTTGTCCGATTAATTTCTTTCTATTTTTAGTAGAGATGGGGTCTCGCTCTTGCTCAGGCTGGTTTCAAACTCCTGAGCTCAAACAATCCACCTGCCTTGGCCTCACAGAGTGCTAGGATTACAGGCGTGAGCCCCCACACCCGGCCAGGAACTATCTCTTAACCTTTGCTTTCCACTGTGAGTGGACTCAGGAGCAAGGCGCCATCTTGGAAGCAGAGAGCAGCCCTCAACAGAAACCAATGCCAATGTCTTGACCTTGGACTTCCCAGTCTCCACAATGGTAAGAATTCAATTTCTATTCCTTATAAATTACCCAGTCTAAGGCATTTTGTTACAGTAGCACAAACAGACTAGGACAATTATGACAACTGGCGACTGGTAATTCGTTGTTCAGAGTGGACAAAAATGGGCAGATAAAATTGCATTGTGAGAATTTTGATATGTGTAGCATTTGTGTGGATTTTGTTTGTTGGTTTGTTTCCTTTTGTTTATTTATATCCATGCTGATATGAAGACTAACAAAGGAAAGGAAGGCAGGAGAGGAAATTCTGTTGCTGAGAACGACACGTATAGAAGATCTATTTGCTGTCTGAATCCCCAGTCTTCCATACAATCTCGAAGCTACATCTCAGCCTCAGGCGTGCTTGAGGAATCAGCCAAGGGCCCTGTCCTTACCAGGGAGGAGGGCCCCCTGTGATAGCAGCGATGTCCTCTGAGAGCAGAGCCCTGTTCAATGACAATCTCAGGGCATCAGCAGCAGCGTTGGCTGCAGAACGGGGAGGCCCGAACGGAGGAGAGGGAGCAACGTGTTTAGGAGCACACGTGAGTTTGTGCTCTGGAGAACTTAGGCAGAGAATGCAACAGAACCCAAATCCGAGCAGCCCCTGTAGACTGTATTTTCTTCTTTTCTTATTCTCTTACTTCGTTTTTGCCTTTCGCCCTCCTCACCTTCCTTTTTCCCCTCTTGTTCCTACCTTTCTTTTTTCTGTCCCTCCTCGTCGTCTGTCTTCCTTCTACAACTCTTTTTTCTTTCCTTTTCTGACCTGACCCTATTAGTTCTCTTTCAGTTGCAAACAACTCTAATAACCTAAAAATGTCTCAGCTCACACCAAAAAATCTAATTTATCCCAACAATTGATTAGCTAACAAAACTGGGTTACGAAGAGCTGTATTGATGCCGTTAGAGCTTCCGTGTCTTGCGGTGATGCGTCAGGGCTCCGTTCCGCTCCACGTTGTATCTGCTGCCTCTCACGAGGCAGGGTTTTCCCACTGAGGGCAAAAATGACGCCCAGCCACTGCAAACTCATATTCTCCCATAGGAAAGAGAGTGCATCTTTCCTGGTGATACGATGAGAAAAAATTAGCTTTGCAGGATTTCTGTCAAAAGGTACATAACCCGAATTTGAAAATCAGGGAGAAATTAGGCAAGCCAAAATTGAGGGACACTTCATAGAATAATTGGCCTACAGTTTTCATACAATTTCAATGTTATGAAAGACAAAGAAATGCCAGGGTAATGTTTCAGATGTAAGGAGACTCACAAAATGTAGAAGGTAGGAAATGTGTGACCTGACCTAGATCCTGGATTTAAAAAATGCAGTAAAGGACATTAGGATGATTTTGTAAACTTAAACATAGACTACATAATAAATAATGATACTGTAACAACATTAAAGCTCTTAAATTTGATAATTTTATTGTGGTTACACAGGAGAATGTCCTTATTCTTGGAAGATACATGCTGAAGTACTAGATAGTAAAATGTCATTCTAGCTGGGACTCATTCTCAAATGATGCAGAAAAAAATATATGTTTGTATAGACACAGATGTGCCCACTTACATACATGAGCACAGACACACACACCCCACTAAGAGAGAGAGAGAGAATATTAAAGTTTTAAAATGTTATTTGTACATCTGTTTGAAAGCTATCCAGATAGTCATTGCATCTTTGTGAGTTTCAATTTTTTTTAATTTTTTTAAAGACACTTTTGAAAAGAAAGCGGGAAGAAAAAGCAAAACAGTTTCTCTTTATGGCGATCACTGAAAGAATATCGGCATTCAATCACATTGGTTTGGCTTTATTAACATTCTAAGCCATCCCTGGACAAGGGTTGTGGGTCCTCATTGGCTGGGTGAGCCCAGGTCATATTGGTGTTGGTTCAGGACCACCCGAACTGGAGAGGAGGGGGAGGGTGGCTCCTGAAGGGAAATTGAGGTCCTGTCACCAAACAAGGTGAAGTCGATGCTGATAGACAAAACAACAGGCATCCAGTTCACCCTCATCTCCCTTCCGCTGTAGGACAACACTGCAAGATTCTGAAGCATTATCATCAAGATTTGCCTTAAACTACCATTAAAAGTTTGAGCACTTAATGAGCTCAAAGCAACCTTCACATCTGAGATTCTACAAAGCCATTCCAACTTCTCTTTCCTGTTTAGATGAAAGACAGTGAACTCATTGGCTGATCTTAACACACACATCAATTAATTTAATTGACTTAAGGGTTGTTCTCACATAAAAATGCTACTCTTCGAATTGTTTTAAAAGGCATCAATTTGTCATTAAAAAAATACTGTATGGAAGCTTTAATTTTTTCCTCCAATTCCTTTAATGTCTGTTTTGCTAAATGCTTAGGAACAAAAGGCTAGCTTGGGTAAGGGCTTTTTTGCCAGGATGAAAATAATCTGAAATTTAGATGTGTCTGCAGTGATCATGGCAGTGTAAATTAATTAGCCATGCTGAGCCTGAATCAGCAGCGTCGCTAAATGGATCTTGCTTCTGTGCTGCTCTGTTTTCTGAACGTGTTCACCCTTGAAAGTAGCCATTCTCATTATTGCTTCCTTTTCTCAATCGGAAATCACAGTTGGCAAGAAGTTCTTTCTTTTCTTTTTTTAGGATTGAAGTTAATAATACATTAATAAATATTGGAATTTGGATTCTGTGCCAAGGGCCAAGCTGAAGGCTAAACTGCCAAGGCTGCAGATACAAAAATAAATAAGAGATTATCCCTATCCTGAGGGAGTTTGCATTCTTTAGGGGAGGTATTAAAATATGTATACCAAAAGTTAGATTATGCACTATCAAACAACAAGTAATGTCATGAGGCAAGATGGTTTTCAACGCCAAGAAATAACTGCAAATGAAGTTATGTAGAGGCAGCCGTTCATGTTGGGTGACAGGAATAGTCTGAGAAGAATTTTTGAAAGAAGGGAGTTAAAATAACAGGGTTGTATATGTCTAGGTTCCATGCTAAAACTTTCTTTATATATATTTCTAACAGCTACATCGAGCTATTATTTATTTAGCTTAAAATTCACTTATTTTAAGTGTATAATTCAATGATCTTTAAAGTGAATTTACAGAATTGTGCAATCACCACCACAATGCAATTATATAACATTTCTACTACCCTAAAAAATCTCACTCAAGCCCACTTTCAGTTCATCGTTGCTCTTCCTCCAGTCCCGGGCAACCAGTAGGTTACTTTCTGTCTATAATTAGTCTTTTCTTGACTTCCATATAAACAGAATCACACAATATGTAGTGTTTTGTGCCTGGCTTTTTCTCATTTAATGATTTTCAGATTCATCTTTGTTGTAGTATGTGTCAGTCAGTACTTTGTTCTCTTTTATTTCTAAATAATATTCCATTGTATTGATATATCGCATCTCATTTATGCAATCATCAGTTGATGGACACTGGGTTGCTTCTACTTTCTAGTTATTATGAATAATGCTGCTGTTAACATGCGCACACAAGTTTTTGCGTGGCTGTATGTTCTCACTTCCCTAGATTCTCAAGAATAGAATTGTTAGGCCACGAGACAAACTTACTTCTAACTTTTAAAGAAACTGTCTTCAAAAGTGGCTACATCATGTCACATTCCCACCAGCAGTGTCTCAGACAGAACTTTACCTATCTCATTTCACTTAATTATCACGTGATAAGGGAGAAGATTCGTGAGGAAAGAGGTAGATTGTCTCGCCCAAGGTTTTACAGCCCATAATCATCAAGTTTGAACCCAGATTTGACTGATTTCTATGCATGCATGGCTTCAGGATTTCGAGGTATGCCTTTAAGGAGGGTGTTCAAATCTGAGTTCAAGGAGAAATAAGAATTGATTGATAATGTCTGCCAAGGGTGCAGGCGGGAGATTTTTGATGCTCTTTGCCAACACTAGACTGGAGTACGTACCCTAATGCTCTGCAGTAATATTTGATTCCTCACCATCTTGTTGAGACTAGATTCAAGATTAGTGTAATATAATTCTCTTCTTGATTCCTCTAGCACAGGGAATAATCTCTTACTGAAGAGCATATTGAATTGCATTATAATTTTCTGTTTAATTCTTGTATGTCCACTAGGCTGAGAACACCAGTGGAAAGATGCTCTATTCTGCTCATTGTCCCTACCCAATGACGGAGCATCTGGCTTAGGAGCGGTGCTCAATGAGTGTTGCTTTGATTGAAAAAAATGCAAGAATAAAAGTGAGCATAAAATTTGAGTTCTTTTTTCCACTTTCAACATGGTAAAGCAAAGAGAGGTAGACTTTGAATAATGTACTCCATCTAGACAGCCAAAGAAAGACGGAGAGGAGCCTTGAGTCCCCAAATTTCTTAATCATCGAGCCTCAGCTCACTCCTGGAGAGAAATTGGCCTCTGTCTGTGTTTGCTAAACGATCGATGTGGCCCGTTAGATTTGGCTGATGCTGGAAGGTATTGAGGCAAAGCCTTCCAATATGCAAGGCTTCCCCTTGGTTTATAATGAACAACCCATGGGTTGCGTGGTGGGCGGAGAGAAAAATACTGCATAAAGGTTTCCCAAGCAATAAACAAAAAATTAAAAGTTAGTATTTTGACCCAATGCAGTTGATCAGTATATTGAATATGACGTATGTATATAATCAATAAAGAATTTGACACAATGCTATAATTATATAATTCATACGGCGTAATAGACCCCATGCTCTCCCTTTCCCTCAACTCATTCTCTCTCTCACCCCTTTCTCTCTCTCTCAGCAAAAAGGCAAAAGAAAACATATTAACAGCAATCAGCATTTAATGATGGAAATGTGGTTTATTTTTTTCCTGTAACTTTCAAATTTTTAAATAAGAATGAAAATTCATTATGACAAATACAGATATTATTTTTAAAGCTTTGGTAATCATTTAAACAGTGCATTTTCATTGGCAGAAACATATCAAGAGACGAGATGATATTAGATCACAAAAATGGTTTGATGCAAAGAACTCTTTCCATCACGGCTGTGAAAGCATTAAGCCAGACTCTCTAATTCTCCGAGATCTTAACTAGCAGAGCCAAGGGTGAGGGTGAGTAGGAGGAAGCTGCAGGAAGAGAGTGGTCTGCACATGGTCTGGTGGTATGACCCGGCGTGGTGAACTCCGGAGATAAAAGGCAGGATGTCTGGATTTTAGAGTGAGGAGCAGTGTAAGGTGGAGGTGAGGAGGTAGGTGTGTACCAACTCTTATAGGACCTCAAGTGGGGTGTTCAGAATATTGCATAACTTTGTATTTTTATATTATGTCAAATTTACAGAAGAGTCGTAAGAAAGTACAAGAATTCCCTTGACCCACATTTTTTCAAAAGTATCTCCTTTGTGAATCTTGACATTTCATCCTATGTAGCTTATCTGTGTGTGTGTCTTTGTGTGTATATATACATATATATACAAACATATGGTGTATATAGATTATGTAATATAAATATATAAACATATGTATAAACATATGTATATATTACATATAAAATATATAAAATACAATTTTCTTCCTAAATCAGTTGGGGTAAATTGGATTGCCAGTTTAGCCTTAAATTCTTCAATGTTTATTTCCTAAAAGCAAGGATATTCTCTTACATAAACACAACATAATGATCAAAAACAGGAAATTTAATTTTGACACAATGCTATTATTTAATCCAGAGCCCGTAGGCAAATGTTGACGATTATCCAAACACTGTCCACTCCAGCTATTGCTTCCCTCAGTATTCAATCCAGGGTTATGCTTTAGTGTCCTTTAATCTGGAACATGTACTCAGGGTTTCTGTGTCTTTCTTAGTCTTGATAATTTAGACGAATGTTAGCCGATTGTTTTATAGAATTACCCTTGATTTAGTTTGGTCTGATGTTTTCTCATGAGTAAATAGGTCATGTCTTTTTTTTTCTTTTTTTCAAGAATGCCGCAGTTGTGAGGTTGTGAGGTTGGATCATTCCTAGTTCAGTGTATCGGGACCGTATCAGTTTTTCCCGATATCGGTGATACTAACTTTGACCACTTTGTTAAGCTGGTGTCTGCCAGTTTACCTCCTTGTAAAGTTACTATAGCACCCTTTGTAATGAATAAGTAGAGGAAAAATTATTTGAGTATGTAAATATCCTGTTCTCCATCAATCTTTCACTAATTAATTTTAGGATCCACTGGTGGTTTTCTAAGTGTATCATTCTTCTAATATTAATTATTTGACAATATTTCAAATTATTGTATTTCAATGCTTAAATTGCCTCAGATTTGGCCAGTTTGAAGGGTTTGGGCCTTTATCCCATGAGCAATGGGAAACATTGCAGGATTTTAGACAGATGGTGAAAATATAAGACTCGCTCTTTAACAAATTATTCCAACTAAGCACAGAGAATAAATTGAAGGAGATTAATTTTTTTAAAAACTTATTTTTATTTAATTGTGGTAAGAACACCTTAAGAGATCTACCCTCTTAACAGATTTTTAAGTGAGAAATACAATATTGTTAACTCTAGATGCAGTGTTGTATAGCAGATATCTAGGGCTTATCCACCTTCTATAAATGAAACTTCACACTCATTGAACAGCTCCCCGTCTCCCCGCACCCCTACTCCTGGCAACCACTATTCTGCTGTTCTGCATTTGACTATTTTATATGCTTCATGCAAGTGGAATCATGTAGTATCTGTATGACAGGCTTATTTCACTGACCATAATATTCTCAAATTTTTCCATGTTATAGAGTATGTCAAAATTTCCATGCTCTTTGAAAGCTGAAAAATATCTCATTTTATGTATACACCACATTTTGCAAATCCATTCATCCATCAATGGATATTAGGGTTGGTTTCACATTTTAGTTCTAATGAATGATGCCACTATGAACATGGGTGCACAAATATCTCTTCAAGACCCTGCTTTCAATTCTCTTGGCTAAATATCCGGAAATGTGATTTCTGGGTAATATGGTAGTTCTATTTTTAAGTTTTTGAGGAAACTCCATACTTTTTTCCATGGCAGTTGAACAATTTTCAGTCCAAACAACCATGTACAAGTGTTTCAATTTCTCCATATCCTCACCAACATTTGGTGTCTTTTTCTTTATAATCCTAACAAGTGTGGAGTGATATCTCATTGTGGTTTTGACTTGCATTTCCCTGATGATTAGTGATGCTGAATATTTGTTCATGTACATGTCAGCCATTTGCAAAAAATGTCTATGCAAGTCCTTTGCCTATTTTTAAATTGGATTGTTAGATTTTTTTGCTATTGAGTCATAGAAGTTCCTCATATATGTTAGAAATTAACCCCTTATCTGGTATAGGCTTGCAAATATCTTCTCCCATTTCACAATCTTCTTTTCGCTCTGTTGATTGTTTCCTTTTGCTGTGCAGAAACTTTTTAGTTTAAATGTCCCACGTTTCTGTTTTTGTTGTCTGCACTTTTGGTGTTCTATCCGTGAATTAATTGGCAAGACCAATGTCATGAAGGTTTTCCTTCCCCTTTTCTTCTAGGAGTTTTGGAGTTTCAGTTCTGCTGTTTAAGGCTTTAATCCGTTTTGAGTTGAATTTTATGTATGATGTAAGATAAGATCTCAAATTCATTCTTTCACATGTGGATATGATGAGAAGATGGTACAAGAGCTACGAAGAGTATGGGAGAAACATACCGGAAGCTCTCTGTCCTTATTCCTATGTGCATGTTTTTTGGTCTATGTGTTTCTGCCGTGTACGTGTGTGTGCGTGTGTGTGTGTGTGTGCACGCATGTTTCTCTTTTTCTCTGTGCTGGTCTCACTGTCTCTCTTTTATGTGAATACATAGTTTCCTTAACAGTGTGTACTTTTCTCCCAACAATTGTACCCTGATGCCTTTGGAAATTCTCTGAAATACTTTTCCTTTTACTATGGTAATAAGCCTTCAAAAACATAATTGAATTCAGATATTAAATACCGTAAGCGCTATCACTTAGCTTCTGATGAAAATGTGCATTATTGTGTTTGAAACGACACAAG
The DNA here is from genome assembly GCA_004363605.1 of Indri indri. Lineage (NCBI taxonomy): Eukaryota > Metazoa > Chordata > Mammalia > Primates > Indriidae > Indri > Indri indri. The sequence goes on from RJWJ010000161.1 coordinate 309,744, forward strand.
AAAAAGAAGTGAATCAAAACAACATTTTTTTTTCTTCCTCCTGTGAAGTCTTTGTGTGGAATAACTCAATCTCTTTTAGGCTGCATTCTCTGTAATGTGGGAAACAGAACCAGGGCTATTATGCAGCGATAAGATGTGGTTTCCAATTCTGCAGCACTGTGGGAATCTGCTCCATTGTAAGTTTTATCACTTTCGATTTGCTGAGTATTTCTAGCAGGGAAAGCACGACGGTAATCCTGGCGGGAGATGGGTACAGAGAAAGAACATGAGATTTGGAGTTATCCATTCTCTTGTTCATTCATTCTGTCCAGCAATACTTACTGATCACGTATGCTGGACACTCCGTTCAGTGCTGGGGGTGTAATACCAGACAAGACCACCAGGATCTGATGTCACAAGATTTGCTAATGCTGCCTCTGCTACATGGTAGGGTTTTCTTTTTGGTCAAGCTACTTAACTTCCCTGACCCTGGTTTCTGATCCCTGCAGCTCAGTCAACCCTATTAGGGTGATGTCCAACAAAATTGGGGTACAGCAAGAGCTCCCTGCTTAAGCAGCGTGGGTCAAGTTGGTAAGCATTTTCTTATCTCTTGCAAAGAACTCCCACGCGAGAGTTTTATTGTTTTATCTTAGGGTGCTCTTTATTTTTCCCCTTGGTTTCTCTTGCATGACTTCGATGCTTCTTTGGTAGTTAACTGGACCTTGTAGATTCATGCTCCAAGGAGGTTAGAAAATCCTCAATTTTTCAGTGCTTTATGCACAGAAATTGGCCATAAGAGGCTAGAGGCTTTCCAAAAAGAAAGGAGAAATTAGAGGGAAAAGAAAGACATTGCTGAGGCAAGATATTTTATACTCTTTCTCCTGATAATGTTTCCACCCAGCTCCTTTTTTATAGAATGTAGGTGTTTCTATATGGAGTTGGGAGAAGTGTAGAATTGGGAGAAATCATGAAAGCTCCGCAGAGCAAGAGTCATTCTCAGGACCTGTATCTGTCTTGGACAACAATATATATGCCAAGACAGATGAGAGGAGTTGCAATAACTGTCCCTCTTGTAGTTCTTTCATGAAATGAAAATACTAAAATATTCTACCTTAGTCTCAGGTAGCTTGGACTTTGCTCTTTTTCCAGACTCAGGGCCATCCCATGGTCTAATGCTCTGTGGCAGGATGCCGGGTGCTTCCTAATGTCCATTCTCCCCTTCTATATTCTTTCATAGTAACAGGATCCTGACTTTCAGGTAGGTGCATGATTTCCCAGGCAGGAGTTTACTCTTTTTAAACTTCCCTGGAAGCTAGGTGTGACGTATAACTAAATTCTAGCCAAAGGGCTATAGATAGAAGTGTCATGAGAGTCTTCTGGAGAATCAGGTCCTTTCTCTTTCTTGTTGGCTGGAAACTGGTTGTGATGGCAGGAGCCGAGGCAGCCCTCTGCTACCATGAAGTCTATATGCCAAGGATGGGGGAGCAACAAGATGGAAAAAGCCTGCTATCTTGACTCAACTATCTCTGGGCTACTTTTACATGAGGCAGAAATAAACTTATTTTCTTCCTTCCTTCCTCCCTCCCTCTCTCTCTTCCTTTTTTCTTTCCTTCTCTTTTGTTATATACAGCTGAACCTCCCAAGAAACTTTTATTTTAAACAAGAAGAAACAGTTCAGAGAGAAAGGGCATGTGACTTATCCTGGGTCCCAGTGGGAGGACTGTGATTTGAATCCAGCTTTCCTGACTTGAAGTACAAATCTCTTCCAATAATCTCAAGCCGCCTCTTGTTCCTTCTGGGTCAGGTGTAAAAATAGGCAATATTGGACAAGTAAGATGTATATATTATTAAGACTGTTAGAGCAAATGACATGAAAGAAATGTCCAAGGAATGCGTCTAATTTACTATAGATATTCTGGAGTTTGTGGATATCCAAAAATGAGTAGATTTCTTTCTCCTTTTCCTTTTTTTAAAGAATGAAGTAAGACAAATTGAGAGATTAGTCCATCAACCCATATTGATTTCCTTGAAAATGGCTGGCGTCAAACAATTACACCTACAGACTGGTTGATATACAAGTTGTAAGTTGAAATGAAGTGGAATAACTTGGTTTTGGTAGCATCCCAGAGGTGCCTGTGTTTGCGAAGTTGAGTCGAGTTCATGATGGTGCTTTTAGACAAAATTCTTTTAGAAGGTTGGTCTGGAAAAAGCCGGGACGTAATAGCCCTTTTGGATGTGTACACATAATTAAGTGGCTTTTACTGCTGAATTGGTTTTATTTTCATGCTGTGGTGACATCTTCTTATTTAAAGGTTTTGTTTTTAAATCATGAATTAGTTTAGATGCGGAATCCAAAAATTCAGTCTCATAGTAATAGAGTAGAAAAGTTGTGATCAGAGGCTGGTGGGGGAAGCAAGGGCAGAGGAAACTGGGGATGTTGCCCAAAGGGTATAAGTTTCAGTTAGACTGGAAGAATAAGTCTTAGTAATCTCTTGTACTGCATGGTGACCTCAGTTACCAATAATGTACTGTGTGTTTTTAAATTGCTAAAAGAATAGATTTTGAAGCTCCTTACCACACGCACAAAAAAATGGTAAGTTGGTGAGGTGATGAACATGGTAATTAGCTTGATTGAATCTTTCTACAATGTGTATATAGATCTAAACATCACGTTGTATCCCATAAATATATACAATTGTTTTTTGCCACTTAAAAATAAATGCATTTTAAAAATCATGAAACAGTTTATAAAATGGGAACAGTAGCACGTGTTAAAGATCAATCTGTACAAATATTGGGCTTGCTGTGGATTGCTTTAATGTGAAACAATGAAAATAATTGTTTTCTGATTGCTGGTGCCTTTTTAGAGTCAGGACAGCATTATCTATTTAATCCTCACCATGACCATATTAGAGTGTATTGTTATTGTTATTATTATCATTTTTTTACTCTTTTGTTGTTGGTGGTTGTAAAGAACAGCTAAGATTCACACTCATCTAAAGAAAGGTGACCTCAAGAAGACATGAAATAATTGAAGAACTAGCATTGCAACCAAATCCTGAGGTTTTCCTTGCTGTGCGGGTTCTCTAAAAGTCTTTTAATGCCTGTAATACAATTTGGATATAATTTCTCTTAGCTGTTTTGCTGCTGTGCCAACATAAATGCAGGAGGATACCAGCGCACTGATGTTCTCTTGCAGAGTCTGGTACCCCCATGACCTTGGCCAGCTGCTCTTGGCCTTGCAGGGAGGTCTCAGGGCACAACAGCACTTCCTGGCATGCATTTCCTTCTCTCCTCACATTCTGTCTCCCCTCAAAACCCAGTAATGAGGAATCCAGTGCAGAATAATTAGACTGTATGCGATTGAGGTACCTGCCAATTATGCTGATGAAACTGAAGTCTTATTAGACTAATAAGGTTTTCTAAATTGGACTTGGGGTTCTTGGTGATGTGAGTATTCCTGAGAGAAGTTGCTCAAGTATTTAAAATGAGTTTACCTGAGGATAAATGTTCACCTTGGATGAACTGGAGTGAGCTTTGGAGCCAAAGAGAAGTTGGTTCACGCTTGAATTGTGCCACTTGCTTATCAGCTATGTGACCTTGGGCAAGCATTTAACTTTTTAGTTCCCTGCCCCCATCTGTAAAATGGCAATATTAGCCCCCACCTACCTAAAAAGATGATGAGGATAATTAAATGAGCTATAAACAACACATCACTTGATATTTTATATGAGTTATCTTTTAATGTTTAACTTTAGGCATGGTTACTTAACGATGCTATATAGTAAAAAATAAAATACATGCAATCATATTATTATTGTTAAAAATATCTTATAATCTTGGAGAGATTAAGAGACAAAGAAACTTACATTTGAATGTTGTTCCCAACATTGATAGCTACTGGCTGATTTGCCACTCTTAACCTTGGTTTCCTTCTCTTCAAATAAAAATAAAAGTAGTTATAAGAATAGTTATAAGAATAGTCTTGTGGCATTGTTATGACGATTAAATCAACTAATACATGAGAAGTGTTTTTGCCACACTGCCTGGCTTAAGAAAGGAACTTCCTATTACTGACAGAGCCAAAGCATTATTGAGGTAATTCTCTGCAGTTGAACTTGAAATGTATTAACGGTGTATTTTCCAATTTGAAGTTGTACAAATATGCAAAACATGTCCACATCGGGACTGTGGTACTATTCATTTTATGTGTAATTTTATGCATTAAGATTATTTTAGACTCAGGAGGCCAAGGCAGGAGGATAACTTGAGGCCAGCCAGGAGTTTGGGACCAGCCTGGGCAACACAGGGAGACCTCATCCCTAAAACAATTGAATAAAGATCAGCCAGGTGTGGTGGTGTGCACCTATAGTCCCAGTTACTCTGGAGGCTGAAGGGGAAGGATCACTTGGGCCAGGAGTTCAAGGCTGCAGTGAGCTATGATTGTACCACTACACTCCAGCCTGGGTGACAGAGGGAGACCCTGTCTCTAAGAGAAAAAAACGATTATTTTAGAAATAATTAAATTTATTTAAGAAAAAGGTTTTTTTCATATAATGGTTAAATCTAAAGTTAATTTCGTACATGTGTGCATACAGTAGCTCAAACCTCATCAACAACAATCTGCCTCAGTGACCTCTGCTGTGCTAATCCTAGCAGCTGTGGGATCTCCTGCCCTTATGACAACTAAACTCCTATTTTAGAAATTTCTTTTAATTCCGTGTTTTCTGACACTAGGAGTTAAGCAGGGAATGGAATGGAACTCTGGTATCTAGTGTTGAATTTTTCCTTCCTAAGAAAGGACAGACTGATTTTAGCCTGCCCTGGAGAATGTCCGCTTACTCTGCAAACACATCTTAACCACGTAATATACTCTTGAAAGTCTTCTCAACACTCGAGTTTGGGAAATGAAGATGTAGCCTTTGGCTGTGTGGGGCTCCCATGTTTAGAGTGACGGAAGTTATACACGTGACCAAAGTTAATAGAGAGAAGTGTTATAAAAGCAGTCAGTAGAGGGAAATAGACCAGCTAAAGCTGTGTTCGGAATGCCCAAAAAGGTCTTGTGCGAGAGGTATTCCCTCATCTGGATCCTTCAAGATGGGCAGTGTCATTTGGTCATTCAATGAGAGGCAGAACCGTTCCATCTGGTTAATTGTCCTCCAACCTACGGCTGATTGGGCAGGTCTACAGAGCCGCTTCCCAGGTGGCCTGCAGATCCCCTGGTATGACATGAGGTCTCGTGCTTGACTAAGGTGGGCCCATCCAGATAAATCAAAACAATATTTTTTAAAAAAAAAAAGAAAAGAAAAAGGAAAGGAAATGAAAGAAAAGAAAAAGCAGCAAAAAACTTGTTTACCCAGTGCCCGTGTCCCAACAAGAAGAGATTGAGCTGCCAATAATTGAGCAAGGCTCTCTGATGATACAGATTAAACCAGAAGGGCCAACGGTAAACAAGATGAACTTCAAAAGAGCAGCGTCTCCACTCTCTGGGGACCTCCATTAACGAGTCACCAGATAGGCAATTACTGTACAGTTCTTGTAATGACCGGGATCAAACGCAAGCATTCTGCACAGTAGGCAGTCAGAAAGCAGGCAGACAAAAAACTGTGAGAATATGCCATTAAATCTTAATTATTCTTCAAAGGAAAACAAGCACAACCAGGGGGCAGAGAAGGAAGGAATATTCTGTGTCTCACCAATGCCTGGGGCTTGGGGCACTAGCACAGCTACTGTTTCAACTGTCGTATTGACTTAAAACTGAATATCTCATTCTGAATTTTGAGTGGGGCTGAGGAATTCAGTTTACATAAGTATCCCAGTTTCCTGGACCCTCTACATCTTTTTCTGGAGTGTATGAAGGCTGTAGTTCCAGACCAAATTTTGGACACAACCTTTGAATAAAAATGACTACTTTTATTAGTGAGAGCGAATATCCCTCCAGAGTTGACCACTGATAACACTTGAATTCAGAGTAGTCTTTTAGCACCTTTGGAAATTAATATCTTCTGTTCTGTAGTTCACAAGCATCAAGTGTCACACGAGTCGTGTGTCATTTCCCTGAGGCATACAACTGAGCTGTCCTTGACTGGTGGACGGGAGCTATTGCATCCCAAACTTAGTATGTGGTACTGGTTAAATGCAAGATCTAAAGGACTCAAAGGTATTGATTTTGAATGCTGATTTTGAATACTGTATGTGTCTCTGTTGGGGGGGGAATGTGTAAGAGAAATTGAGGTTTTACAGAATACATGAATTTAGATCCTATTTTTATCACTTAGTATTATGATTAGAATATATTCTATATCTATAGGAGAGGCTTGCTCAGCACTGACAATGGAAATACAATGTGAAACATGTATGTCATTTTAAATTTTCTAGGAACCACATTAAAAATGGAAAAAGACTGTAATCCCAGCACTTTAGGAGGCCGAGGCAGGAGCATCTCGAGGTCAGGAGTTCAAGACCAGCCTGGACAATGGCAAGACTCCATCTCTATAAAAAATAAACAAAACATTAGCTGAGTGTGGTGGTGCACCCATGCAGTTCCAGCTTCTCAGGAGGCTGAGGCAGAAGGATTGCTTGAGCCCAGGAGTTCAAGGCTGCAGTGAGCTATGATTGCACCACTGTGCTCCAGCCTGGGCAACAGAGTGAGACCATGTCTCCGAAAAAAAGAAAAAGAAAAAAGGAAAAGGAAAAAGAAGTAGTTAAAATTAATCTCAATAACATGTTCTATCAAACCCATTATAGTCACAATATTAACATTCTAATATAAAAATTATCAATGAGATATTTTACATGTTACTTTTTTTTGGTACTGTCTGAAATCCAGTGTGCATTTTGCAATTCCATTTTATCTCAGTTTGAACTAGCCACACTTCAAGTTCACATGGGGCTGGGGGTTATTGCATCGGACAGCAAAGGCTAGATCGTGTCCCCAGTTCCATTTTGGGGCATTTCCGCCTATAAACACTCATCTAAGAAAGACGCTGCACACTGCAGAGGGAATTCTGTGTGACTCCCACCAGCCTAGAGAACGGATTCAGTATGTTATGACCTAAGATCTGCAAAACCGTGAACAATGAAGCCCGTGGCATCGTCAGCCTTGAAAACGTCACACGACAATGGTGACTGTGTCACTGGCATGATGGGGGCTGCACCAGTGGGATCCTCTCCACTGGGGAGTTTGCACTTGAGACAAAGGGAAACCACCCCGGTCTCGTCTTCTCACTGTCCATTCTCCAATCAGAAGCCTCGGTAGCAGAGACAGAGAAGGGCAAAGCAGTGTTCCCAGGACATTTATGGGGAGCTGGTAAGAAATGCAGATTCCCATGCTCTACCCCAGAGATGCTGATTCAGTTTGGAGGTATCTGTCTTTCTAACAAGTCATCTTTTTAATTTTTTTTAAAAGTCATGGTAGAAGCAGCCAGCTGAGTTTTGAGATGTTGGCGAAGGAAACACACAGCCCCATCACCCTGTTCTGTGTCCTCCACCACGTGATCACCATGTTTCCCCCAGGATCTTTCATGTTTGCTGGCAGGGGGTGGGGTGGTGGTGAGAAGAGGGAAAATGGGAGTGGTTTCTCACCTGCGTCTCTCATCAGAGCATGTCATTTCTCCCCTCCCCACATCATTCCACTCTCCCTGCACTGTGTGGTTTCATGTATAGTGTGGAAAATACTTAGAAATGTTGGATTATCCAGATTTCACCCCAAGAAGTGTCTCTTCCCCATATTCCTTACTTATCCTCAGCTCCTTTCACAAACCTTAGGTACCTAGAAAATCAAAGATGAGATCCCCGTTCCAAAGGCATTTGTGGAAGACAAAACAGACCCCCGGAGAGAAGAGGATGGCTTACGACTGATATCTCCCTGGGAAATGGTACACACAAGAGCCACTGAAGATCACGGGTGGGTTTGGAAGTATTGGTTACGTCCTCTTAGCTCTACGCTAGCTAATTGTCTCAATTCCTGCAATGTGACTAAGAACACAAAGCTTCACTCTTCCACCTGTTCATATCATCTTCAGGCAATTACTCAACCTGACCAGAGAGTTTTCCAGTAAGAAAATTAAGTAATCAAACCTTGCTAGTATTATTGTTGTAATCAATAGCAGGACCTTGGATTTCATAACACATCTTCACTTACAAAAAGTTCGTGCAAATACCATGCACTCACTCATATATGTGACTATGTGATACATGGATGTGAACCACGGTGAAGCTCGACATTCTTAGGGTTCACTTACATTTAGAGGGCACTTCGCTACGCGGGAAATAGTTCCATATCCATGCTGGAAATAATCCTAGCGTGCCCTGGTGAGAACAGTTCCTGCCGTGTTTGTGTTTCAAATCTTTCTACAGAAAAGTTTGAGAACCAGGAGCTGCTTTCGTTTCTCAAACTCCAGCTGACCCACTGTTCAAGGAAGGAGAACGCTTTCAATTACACTGTTTGACTACAGTGACAGGGACGCCAAAGGAAATGGCTCCATTCTTTCCCTTTCATCCCAACCTCAGTGATGTCACACTCTGATGAGTCTGAGGCTTGGCTTGTGAAGGAGTCAGCAGGAAATTCTACCTAAGCCCTTATGCAATGAGAAGGGAGTATCCCATGGTGGTGATTTTTGTATGGCCCCTCAGATGAAAGTTGTCAGAGGAGCAGGAAGAATATTCCACAGCGAGTGGCAAGCAAATAGGTTGCACCTATTATAAGTAACACCTTCTCTTACTTCACCTTGTGGCATCCGTGCTACAGACCTCACAGCAAGGACCACACTCCAGAGGCCAACCCTACGGCTTCAAGCTTGGGCTTAAGCAGTTGCTTCTCATCTTTCATGGCAAGTCCCAAGTCCTTGCTCTCTGGCGGATATGGCCAGGCTGTGCTAGTTCCACATTTAGTTAAATAAAGCAAAACTTCCATGTATGGAGCCTACATCCAAGCTGAGCTGGTGTTAGCTGCATCATCTCAGGGAAGCAAGTAGGAAGCATCGCTACGGAATGTGTCTCACAACCACGCTCAACTCTCTCATTTGGCAAATGCAAATACTCGAAACCTGAGAGGTTCCTAAAAATCACATAGAGAGGAGTCTGTCTCTGGTCACTTGTCATTCTTTTCTCCTAGACCAGCCATACACCTGTCACTGCCGTGTTTATGCATCCACGTCTGGATACTTGGAACAGAATCCCAACTCCTTTCCTAGGTCTACACAGTCCTGAATGAGCTGCAGCCTATACGCCCTGGCCTCATCTTCCACGTCTTCTAATCTCCTCCTCTTTGTTCCCTTCCCTGAGCCATAGTAGCCTCGTTCTGTTCATTGAACACGATATTGAAGCTTCAGAGAATTTTCCCTACTGTTCTGGGTTCTGCAGTGCCCTCCCTGGGATGTAGCTTTTTGCCCCTCATTCTTCAGATCTCTGCTCATACGTCACCTCAGAGGGGCCTCGCCTCTGGCTGTATCCAAAATTGTCCACACTCTTCATCACATTACTCTGCCTTCTCATTCCGTTAATATCAACATCTAAAATTACCTTGCAGACATGTGTATTTAATAGATGTTCACTTTTATTTCTCTCCCTGAAGACAGGGAATATTTTATTCATCACTCCATCCCCAGTACCTAGAACAATGCCTTTCAAATAGGAAATGCTCGATTAATGTACGTTGAATGAATTAACAAATGAGATGCACCTTTATTGGCATGTGAATTTTTTTTTAATTCGGTATCCATCTAGAACTTGATATCTACATTTTAAGTGGCAGTGTTGTTTTTTGCTTTGCTTCAGTAAATCCAAGTACCTGTATATCTATAGCTATACCTGTAAATATATCAGTATTTTCCCTATCTATAGCTATATCTTGGGTGCCCCTTCCTAGAGCTAGCTTTTGGACTCTTCAGTCATCTTCAACATTTACAAGTTGGCACCCCTGTCTTGGTTGCTACCAGGACTTTGATTCCGGCACATAGTGTCTATGTTGATAAATTTTGATTTAAAAATGATGAATTCAATTTTTAGTAATTTTCATTGGGGGATTTTCTGAGAGTTTTTTGACAATGATGGCGATAACTAGAGACATCTTTTAATGTTGTTAATTCAGACTTAGAACTGCCAGCCCAGGAAAAACTTCTGTTTTCTTGATCTTTGCAAAAGCAAATGATCTGCTCACTGTAATTTATGTAGGGACAGTGATGTGATGCAATGGAAGATACCTGTTTCCCCAGGGTTTTCTTCTCTTTCCTTCCTTCCCTCTGAATATCCTTCTCTTCATCCATTTTGTCTTCCTTTTCTTCTCCGTCTTTTGTCTCTTTCTCCATCCTCTTTCTTTCTTGCTAAAAGGGCTCTCTAAAACAGTAAAACCACAGTCTAAAAATGAATGCAAGCTCACATTCCTCAATGGGGAAGTGATTTCCCAAAGCTCACCCTCCAAGGCAATTTTTAAAAGGAAATCCTCACTTTCTCAATACAAAAGTCGCTCTCGTCAGACCGGCTTCGGAGATAAAGATGGAGTGATCACCGTGCCCCCAATTATACGGGATGCTGTATTTTTACAGAGGAGCTCACCTTGGAGAATGGAATTATTCTTTTTTTTCCTCCTCATTTAAAATTGTTCTTGCAAAATTGCTATATCCTTTATTCGAGGTACCTATAGTTCACTGTGATAACCCCAGTAAATGAATACACCTCCAGCAGGAAAGGGGGCAAAAGCCAGTGTAGTTTAACACTATCTGACAGATCATCCCAGATTACAAAACACAAGGAGAATAAAACAAATGACAAATCAATCAGAGAGCAAACAGGGTAGCAGTTGGCTCCTACTTCGTACATGGAGGGAAGCTGGCACTCAAGGAGAAAATTCAAGTGTGCGTCGTGATTGCAAACACAGCTTCATAGGTATTCTTGGGAAGAAAAGAACTCATTCCAACCCTGCCTCCACGTGGACACATTTTCTTTTTGCCTCCAAAACCGCAAATGTCTCCCTTGTGCTATTTGATAATGAACGTTCAGCTCCATGACGAGAAGGCCAAAGAGCTTTGTTTTGCATCCACAGCATTTGCAAAGAGATTAAACAGGGTCTAAAGGAATAAAAAAAATACCTGGAAACATGGACCTTGCATTTTCCTTTTGCCCTGAGTGTGTTTGGAAGCTGAGAACTGGGCAGAGGACCCCCGAATTTCCTTTCAAGTTGACAAGCCTGGCACCCCTATGATTCAAATGGGTAAATTGGACAGGATCAGTCCAGCCTCCTGCTGGCAGCACTTGTAGCCCAGACAGTGACTGCTATGGTAACTTCTGCTTCAGATTTTTCTAGTCTGAGTAGCATGTTGAACAGAAAGTAGGCAGATCAAATTGGTGAGGCTTCTTTTCAATGCAGCAGAAAAATATTGAGAATTTGATATACACTAATCATTGTTCTAGGACAGGTGCTCTGGGGGAACAAAATTTAAAAAGGCTGTTCTTGCCCTGATGTAAGTTAGTGATATAGAAGGAGAGACAGATATGCATATAAGGATTTATAAATAAAGGTCAAACTTTTTATTTTACTTGTTTGTTTTGTTTGGCTATCTCTCCCACTAGAATGCAAACTCCTTGAGGGCAGAGATTTGGGAGAGAAGGGTTTAACTTGTTCACTGTTGTATTCCATTTGCTAGAAAACAGTAAGCACTCAATAAATAATTACTGAATGAATGAATTAGTAAAGTAGGTGTAGAAGCCAACACGGAGTGTCAGGAGGGACAGAACTGTTCCAATAGGTAGGCTCAGGACGACGTGGTGATTGAGCATGGTCTTACATGATGAAAGAACTCTTATTTTTTAGTTATAAAACTGATATCATAATACGAATTAACTTTGGGGGGAATAAAGCAGGGAACAGGCAAGTGCTCTATTTCCATAGAACCACGAGTGTTACTGATGTGCATTCTCCCTTTGTTTCCCCAACACGTGTCTCTCACACAGCTGCAGAACCCTCCCTGCACTTAGGATACAAAACCCTGCTTCTTTCAGTTAGCATGCACGTGTCCACATTGCCATGCAAGTTTCTTACACATCATTTCCAGCAAAGAAGTTAGATCCTCCACCAAGTCAGCCAAAGCAGGATTTGCTCAAGTGTTCAATGACTTGGAATTTAAAGGACAGATGAGTGTCAGCAGAAAGAGGGCAGGTTAGCAAAGAACCAGAGGGAGGAGAGGACACGTGGTCCTAATGGACAGCTGAACTCTGATAGACTGTTAGTGGCAATGTAAATTAGTACAGCCATTACGAAAAACAGTAGGAGGAGGCCCTCAAAAAACAAAAAATAAAACTACTGTATAATCCTGCAATCCCATTTCTGGGTGTATATCCAGAGGAAATGAAATCAGCATGTTGAAGAGACATCTGCAGTCGTATGTTTGTTGCAGCACTGTTCACAACTGCCAGTACGTGGAAGCAACCTAAATGTCCCTCAATAGAGGGATGGATAATAAAATGTGGAGCATACACACAATGGAATACTAGACAGCTTTTAAAAACCATGGAATTCTGTCATTTGTGATGACATGGATGAACCTGAAGGACATTATGCTAAGTGAAATAAGCCAGGCACAGAAAGACAAATACCACCACGATCTCACTTATATGTGGACTCTAAAGACATTGATCTCATAGAAACAGAGTGCAGAATGGTGGTTACCAGAGCGGGTGGGGAGGGCTGGATGGGGAAAGAGAAGATGTTGGTCAAAGGGTACAAAGTTTCAGTTAGACAGGAAGACTAAGTCTTAGCAATCTATTGCACAGCATGGTGACTATAATTAAAAATAGCGCTTTGTATGTTTCAAAATTACTAAATAAATTTTAAACATCTCAACCCCCTTAAAAAACAATAATGAGGCAAGGTGATGGATATCTTAATTAGCTTGATTTAATCTTTCTACAATGAACATATACATCAAAACATCTCATCGTACCCAACAAATAATACAATCATTTAAATTAACTAATTTTTAAAGGTAGTAGAGAAACTCATTGGAATCATTTATAAGTGGATTTTGTTTTTATAAACTGTTATACACATGGAACATTCTTGGACTGCTGTTAGTATCCAGTTACTAACTATGAAGCGAATGCATTAATTCAAAGTGTCCTGCCTGGGAAAAATTCTTGGGAAATAATAATAATTCTCGGCATGACTTATATCTCATGGTCTTCTATTCCAGGGATGGCAGAATGTTGTTTGCCCATAGGCTAGCCACCTGTTTTTGTAAATAGAGTTGTATTGGAACATAGCCATGCTTGTTGGTTTATCTATCGTCTATGGCAACTTCCGTCCCACAAGGGCAGAGTTGAATAATGGTGGTGCAGACTGTATAGCCCAGTACACCTAAAATATTTATCATCTGACCTCTCAGAAAAAGCAGGTTGCCATCTCTGTTCTATTCTATTATCATTGTTATTGTGAATGTCCTAGACTCATGCTACCGTATATTTTGTCAGGAAAAAATGTGGAAAATTCTGATTTGAACAAACGAGATGATTGGATATCTTACATAGTTATCTATGGGTATCTATTATGGGTGTCTATTAGGTATCTTACACAGTTATCAGGTATCTTATATAGTTACAGACATAACCTTCCATGTTACGTCTGCCTCTCGCTTTCTTTGACCTCTTACAATTCTGCAAGTGGTAGAAGACTCATACAAATGCAAATGATTCTTATCCAAAGAAAAGCAAATGAATTGTGTCCAGTGAAACACAAATGATTTATGCCTCATAGATATTGAGCGGTTTTGCTGCCATGTGTGGGTCTATTTGTAAATTCATTTCAATATTCTCAATTGCCTATAAAAATATAGTATTTTGAATTTTCCTTGGAACTGATTGTAACATCTTTCTGGCTCACTCATTAACTAACAAGATAAATAAAATCTTGGACATGTATTTGTATGTGAGTCATGATTTTACCTGTATAAAAAACATGTTCTTGAATCACTTGCGTATTATACATATGCACAGCTAAAACCCTAGGCTGAATCAGGAAGTAGAGAGTTAGGGTTTAAAGCCTTGAGTTAGGTTACTTTAGTTTGTTTTCTGACCACATTATTTATTATGTGTTTGAAGTCAAGCAGATCACTTAACATCTCTGAACCTCAATTTTCTCCCCTGTAACATGGGTATTAGAATAATTCCTATTTCATATGGTTGTATGAGAATTAAATAATGTAATCCTTGAACAATATCCAATATCTAACATTCAGTAAACAACCTGGCAATGTCAGCTCCTACTGTTGTAATTGTCATTAGAAATTACACTTTTCATTAACTGCATGAAATTTGCAGGTTTCATGTCATCTTACATTCTGCCAGCTGCCTGCCTGCAGCCCCACTGGCCTGGTTTGGGTTCTTTTAAAAGCAGAGCCTGAGATAAGATTTGGAACAGATTGTTTTTGTGGAGAAGGTCCTTACAAGTAAGAGTGAAGAATCAGGGAAAGTGAAAGATGTCAGGAACAAAGGAGGAAAAAGATGCTTTTTTCTTCCACATGGGCACCACTGTGGAAGTCCCACGTGGGACTCTGAGAAAGATGTAGGGGTTGCCTCAGGACTGTCTCTTCTGAGGACAGGAGGCTGAGACATTAGCCTTCAATACCCATTGCTCCTTGGTAGAAGGTATTATCCAGGGGCATCAATCAACTCCTCCACAATTTCAGGCTACCCAGACTGAGGGCTGACCAAGCTCCTGTGGGCCAAGTCAGATGCTTGGGAGGGATGCAGTTGGAGTGTATGGGAACTGTCCCTCCCAATGGATGCATTGGATACTCAGAGACAGGTTCAGGGGGATGGCAGGGGCACAAAAGCATCTCTTGTACCCACCATTGAAAGCAGAAGACCCAGTTCCCTGTCCAATCTCCTCTCACACCTCTGCTGGGTGTGGTATCTGGGTCCTCACACCTTTCACAGGGGCAGAAAGCCTGAAGAGTGTGAGCATAGCAGCTGTGCCAGGACCGCCAGATGCCACAGGGCAGGGAGGTCAGTTCTTGTGTTAGTGGTGAAGCAAGGAAGACCTGTATCCATGCCTGTTCCAGAGACCTGTCTTGTCCCAGGGTAGCAGTTTGCAGATAAAGCAGCTGGAGCTTCTGATTTCTCTCCTATGGAAGGCTTCCAGGAGGGCCTTAGGGAAACACAGGAGCCTGTATCAACCTCCCCAGCAGCCAAAGATTGATGAGGAGATCAGGCTGGACTGTTCAGCCTTTTTGGTTGCTTGCATCTGGAGCAACACAATTGGAGACCTTACAATACAGCTATTATTCCTCTTATAATTTCTTGGGTTGTTGGTCAACTATCTGAAATTTGCATTTTAAATATGCAGCATTTGAAATTCATATGTAACTAGAATAGACTGATGCTGCTATAGCAGCTGTTGTAGTTTAGCCATTTACTCAACACTCTGCAAGACTCTTCACATGTATTATCTCAAAACTTTATAACAAAGGCCAAACTATAGAGACAGTAAAAAGATCAGTGGTTGTTGCCAGGGGGCTGGGAGGAGAGAGGGAAGCATGAACAGGTGGAGCCCAGGGGATTTTTAGGGCAACGAAACTCTCCAGTATGATGCGGTCATGCTAGATACATGACATTAAGGATTTGTCAAGATTCATAGAATTGTACAACATAAAAGTGAACCCTAATGTAACGTATGGACTTTAGTTAATAATAATGTATCAATATTGTTCAATCAAGTATAACAAATATACTAATGCAGGATGTTGATCATAGGGGAAATGGTGTGGGGAGGAGGAGTGTATGAGAACTTTATACCTTCTGCCTGATTTTTCTGTAATAATAAAGTCTACCCAAGTGCCCATCAATACATGAGTGGATTAATAAAATGTGGTATATGTGTACCATGGAGTACTACACAGCCATTAAAAAAATGGCAAACTAATATCCTTTATAACAACCTGGATGGAATTAGAGGCCATTCTTCTAAGTGAAGCATCGCAAGAATGGAAAAACAAACACCACATGTACCCACTATTAAATTGGAACTAATCGATCAACACCCATGTGTGCATACAGTAGTAAAACTCAACAGAAATCAAATGGGTGGGAGGGGGCAGGCAAGGACGGGTAAATTCACAGCTAATTGGTACAGTGCACACTATCTTGGTGACAGGCACACATGTAACTTTGACTCAAACTGCACAAAAGCAAATCATGTAACCAAAACGTTTGTACCCCCGTAATATTCTGAAATTAAAAAAAAATTCTACCCTGGTACAGGTACAGAAAGCAAGGCTCTGCCTATGTAAGTTCCCTGGGGCCACATGGCTAGGAACAGCCCTGCAGGGGTGAGGACCCCGGTTTATGTGGTTCTGAAGCTCACGTCCCTGCGGTCCTGCCATCTCGCTTCCATCTTTACCGGCCTCCTGCCTCCCTGCTCAGTGCTCTCTCTCCTCCGTGGCCAGTCGCCTTTGCGCTCCAGCCTCTCTGCCATTTTGACATTACCCGTCCCTGCGGGTCACCTGCCAGTGCTCTGCAGTCACGCTGGGCGGACCAGCTCATCAACCTGAGGCTTTCTAATGAGCCTGTGAAGTGTCATCAATCCTCGGTCCCCATTTCGCTGAGCATCCCAGTGCTGTGACGTACGGATCAATCCAAGTGCTTCTGGTCTTTGAAAAGCCTCGTCCAGCAGCAGCCCTGGGAATGCGGCTCATTCGGTTACCCTTTCGCTAATTTATAATTTAGCTGACACAACTCCGCTGCTGTTTTATTTGTCTCAAATGAATGTCAATTGGTAGAGAGGACAAGGCGTTTGGGAGCTAAATTAACGAAATCATTGCATGAATTAGTTAGACCGTACTGAAATACAACACCCGTGCCTTTCCTCACTTATTTTTTTAACATGTCAGAAAGAGCCCACCCCTCCCCAGCCTGGCCCCCTGACATGCTTCCACATCCTTTCTCAATCCTACACCTCCGAATAATTTACTCTGGATGGAGTAGCACAGCTAGGAGTATACTGCTCCAAATATATAAATAATAATGAGAACCTTTAATAAAATCAGACATAAGTTATACAGCAGACATCAATTACAATGGATTTTAAAGGTTTTGATCTAGAACCCGGGTGGTGTTACATTTAGACTAATAACTGTAACCATGATTTATGTGTTTGCAACCAAAATGGTTTCAGTGTCTCGATATATGTCCAGAGTAAAATTTATAGTCTGCTACAGAATGTATAAATAATGAACAGCCATATGTCATCACACATTTAAAAATGTGACTCCTTCTGCAGCAGCAATGGGGTAAAATGAATTAAAATCTTAAGTTCATTAGGAATCAACTTATTTGGGAGCACTTTAAGAAATGTGCACAAATGCAAACGCTGATTTAATAAATTTTTTTTTCCCCAAGTCAAAGAAAAATGGCTGTTGTAAAAATGACAAACACTCTAGGGAAAGCTTGGGAGTTATCAATTTAGATAGTGGCAGGCAAGGGAAAAGGAGAACGGGTTTGGATGTAGAAGGTAAGATCCTGGGGAAAGATCTTCCTGACTGTGCCGTGACCTCAAGTTATTATAAAGAGCTTTAAGATGGTCAAAATAAGTAAAAATAAGTTGACGGTGGCATCCTACCTTACGCCTTCCTGTAACGTTTATATAAGGTCTATGGAGGTTGCGGAGATGCTACCGACAGAGGCTGAGAGCCTGTTCGTTTATTTAGAGTCTTCACACACGTTGTGTAACCACCCTGAGGTTCCAAATGTTCATCTGAAAATAGGATAAGGTCCCATAGACAGAATTGCCAGGAGGATTTAAAAAATAATACCATTAAAAAAGGGGTGTGAGAGCAAAAAAGTAGTTGATGCACCATAAATGTTAGTTCTGGTTTCTCCTGTGTACCTCCCCCAGTGGGTGGCATCGGGTTGGAGGCTTGAACCATGTCTTATTCACCTTTCTGTGGATGACACCTAGAAAGGAGTTAGTGGTTAGCAAATATCAATGCCTCTTCACTGAATAAATCAACAATAAATCAACAAACGTCTTTCCATGGCTCTAACACCCACTGGGAAGCCCAGGCATCAAGAGGAGTTATGAGGAAAGAATATGTTGCAAATTTGAGATTGTTGGGGAAATTCAGTGGTCCTTGTTAATAAGTTTACAGAAAATCAAAGCTTGCCTCCTTAAACTCTCAGATGATGTTATGGTTTAAACTTTGACAATCAAAACTTTTTTTTTTTTTTTTTTTTTTTTTTGAGACAGAATCTCTCTCGCCTGGGGCGAGTGCCGTGGCGTCAGCCTAGCTCACAGCAACCTCAAACTCCTGGGCTCGAGCAATCCTACTGTCTCAGCCTCCCAAGTAGCTGGGACTACAGGCATGCGCCACCATGCCCGGCTAATTTTTTTCTATACATATATTTTTAGCTGTCCAGTTAATTTCTTTGTATTTTTTTTTGGTAGAGACGGGGTCTCGCTGTTGCTCAGGCTGGTCTCGAACTCCTGAGCTCAGAACGATCCGCCCGCCTCGGCCTCCTAGAGTGCTAGGATTACAGGCGTGAGCCACCGCGCCTGGCCCCAAAACTTTTTTTTAAAAAACGATTCCTCACCTTTGTGGGTTCTCAAATAATATGCTGAAGAGAATATCATCTTTCTTCCTAATCCCAAATTAACAGGAATACGTGACTCTGAAGCGACATGATTTGGAAAAGTTTATTGCGAGGAGCCTGGTGTTGGGTTTAGCATTTTGCTCCCCCTTCTTCCTGCTAAATGGTCTCCAACTGTTGTGTTTTGATTTCTTCTCTTGATTCTAATGGTCTTTGTGAGTTCCCTCAAATTTAACTTCTAATTCCTACTGTTTTCAGGTCTTACCTCAATCAGTCTTCCTAATTGCTCTCGTAGAACTGGAAACCTGGTAGCCCAGTGTTTCAGGTATCTATTCTATACAACAAAGCTATTTCAAATGCACAGGTTGGAAATAATTGGTTAATACCTCTCATGGTTCTGTATGTTGTCTAGGACAGAAGGGTTCCCCTTGGGGTATTTCCTAGGGTTCTAATCAGATGGTAGCTGGGACTGCAGTGACCACAAGGCTCAACCAGTCTAGACAACCAAACTAGCTCATCACACGAATGACCACTGATGATGGCTGTCAGCCTGATGCCCCACTGGGGCTACTGACAAGAACATCTGCACGTGGCTTCTCCTGTGGCTGGGCTTGTCACAGCTGGGTTCTGAGTAAGAGTAGCCCAATAGTAAGCACCCCAAAAGATCCAGCCAGTAGCTATAAGGCTCCTTATGGCCTGCCTTGAATCACTCTGGCCCTATTCAAATGACCAAAACATGGAAGAGAACAACACAAGGGTAAAATATTAGGAGATGTAGCTCATTGGGAAGACATCTTTGGAGATTGGCTCCTACATTCATTGTTAAAGTTGGATCTAGAACATTGAATAGGGGGTTCTACCAAGATCTTCTGGAAGAAAAGTCCCTGCATTTCAATGCACTGAATTATGGATTTTCTTTTCACTTTCTCAAAGACTTTTTCCTTCTGTCTCTTACCTTCTTGTTATTTGCCTATCAAGGTTGCCATTTGTCTGATATTTGAGCAATGAGGCTTGGAGGTATTTTGAAGTCAACTGTGTGTTAGGTAAGAGTTGTGAATGTGTCTTGTGAGTGCCCTGTTGCCAAGCCATTTGGACTGCACCAGCTTGGCTATCTATGTCAGCTGGTTGAGCACTGCCTTTTGTTTCTCTTCATCACAGAAATTAATTTTTGTGGACTCAAAGCACGTTTTCTATATAAGCTAGAGTTTGGAACAGAGAACGTGTCTGTTTGTGTATGTGGATTTGGGGTAGACGAAAGAGTCCTTCTTTCAGGTATTTTTCTAAGTGCTTATCCCCATAGGACCAAACACTAGCTCACAACCTAACAGTCAATGACCACAGAGTTTGAAGCTTCTGTTTCCTTCACCAACCTTCACCAAATTATATAATGTTTGTCTTACTTTTTAGAGTCCTGTAGCCTGGCACGTACATTTTGAAACCTCCCACTAGATGATGAAATTCGTTTAGAGGCAGGGATGTCTCTGGTGCTCTAGTCCCCCCTCCCTCAGCACTGGTCTAGAATTGAAATCAGGTCAAAGTGGACACTGAGTCCTCATCAAACTCCAATAAGCAGCTTGAGTAACTGAGTGGTACAATGCAGAAAACATCTGCTTTGTTACATTGGGCAAGACACTTCCATTCTCTGAGTCTTCATTTTCTTTTTTTTTAAATCTATGAAATGGGAAGAATAAACCTTCCCTCAAAATATAGTGAAGAAGCTTCAGAAAGAAAATCTACATCCCGTCCCTGGTTTGGTGACCAGCACATCGTAAGTTAATTATAAACATGAGTTCTCATCCTGTCCCTTCCCCAAGAAACATGTATATTGTGTGTGTGTGCATGTGTGTGCGTGTGCATGCACACACATTCCGTTTCTCCATGGTCTTGGACATGGCAGGTGCCGACACTCCTGTTGACCTGTGTTAACCAAAGTCCTGGCGGGGAAGAGATGCACACTCAAATTGAGTGATTTGAGGAGAGTTTATAGAAGGGGCCAGTTACAAAAGTCCAGGTAGGGTTGGGGAAAACCACAAAGGATAATGCAGTACTGCTGGGGTAGGGGGCTAGTAATAGCGGAAAGTAAAGGGGATGCCAGACAAGACCTGTGGCCCTCAGCAAAGGGTTGCAGCCAGCCTCGGTGACCTGGAGGGAGGTGGTCCCACTGCATTCTCTTCCCTCCCTCCACTTCGCGGGTGCCTCCCATCTAATGAGCCACCTCAAAGCTCAGGTCATACTGCAGTCTGAGGTTGGGGCTCTTTAAAAGGGCTGTCTTCTTTTTTCTTTTCTTTTTTTTTTTTTTTTTTTTGGAACCAAGACGTTTGTATCCCTATAATAGGGAGGGCTGTCTTCTTCACCCCTTGTTCTCAAACTGAAGTTCACCATGTCTTGAGGGTCTGAGGATATATTGTTGAGATCTCAGAGTTCTCCAAGGAGTGCTTTATTTCTAGCTAGCTGATAATCTGAATAAAATGAAAACACACTGTGATTCACTTTATTACCAAGTACTGCCGCACAGCACTGGGCCTGTCCCTCTTTTGTGTTTCCACGTGAGTTTGGCCCAAATTGCATGACCAGATATTGCAGGGACAGAGGTTTTTCACTGAATAGAAAGAAGTGTGTGCTCATGGCAAACAGCAGTAAAGGAAGACAGACTGCAGAATTTTTAAGATCACAGTCTCTTGTGAGTGGATATGTTTCCTGGATGTTATCTTAATTTGCACTAACTTTGCAATGGTTCACAAACAGTACATTTAGAAGAGGTTTTCTTTTCCTGATTCCAGCAATACAGGGACTATAAGTTCATTTAGTTCAGATTTCAAAAAACCACAATGTGAATCTCATCTTTAAGTGAACAAATCAGCTTTATGGAAAAAAAAAAAAAAAGTGGTCCTGCATAAGCTGGTCTTACTCAGTGGCAGAATTTTGGTTATGTATGGGGGGAATGGTGGCCCGATTATTCTAAACTAGCAAGTAAAGACTCAGGAGATATTAATGTTACACTGTATGCAATATAATTACTGGGGATTTTCTATGTTGCCATCACTGAGGACAAAACACCAAAAGAGATTAAGTGTAAAGCTCTACCTGAGGCTACAGTTTTCTACTATCAAACCCCCTAATGGCAATTTATTTTTTAAAAATCTCTCACTGTAAACTAATATAGCTAATTGGGATTTTGTTGGTATCAGAGCTTGTATGGATTCAATCTGTAGAATTGTTTTGATTTTTATGGTTGTGTAAGAGCTACAAGCATGAGGGTTTCTGTCTCCTTCATTGGTCATACCCATAAAACTGAAGACATCGTGAAACTAATGAGTCAACACTGAAGGTCTTCATTGCTTTCCCTTGTCAAAAGTTATCTGAACAACACGAAAGTTTGAGAAATTGCTGTCAGTTAATTCTTTCTCTTTAGGGCTGGTGTTGGCAATGATCTTCAAAAGGGTTCCTGTGTTACCAGGTTCCTACTGCCAGGAAGACAGAACCAGTCACTGACAGAGGCCCTAGATACACGGAGCAAAAAAAAAAAAAAACTATCCCTAGCTCCACCAGCCCCTGCTCCCAGCTCCAACATCCCCTTCACAGTGACAGGTGATGAAGGTTCTCTTACTTTCATCCTTTTGGAAGGTGACAGGCTGCACTGCTTCCCACCTGGGGAGATGCAAAAATAAAGAAAACTCAACCTGTTCTGGAGTAAAGCTGTCAGCCACAGGGACCCCTCTTCTTTAGCAAGCTGCCCAGCATTATTGGGAAGTTATCTAAAGTGTCAGAGAAAACACTATTGATTTTTTAGTCTGTTTTGTCAACTAGTCAATAAACCTTGCTTTTTCCTAGATGTTTTTTCTTCTAGCTCCCTGCCTCTCACCTCTCTGGAACTCCTATCTTCTCCCCCTTCTTCTCTCTCTCTCCCCTCCTCCTGTCTTTTTCTTTACCTGTATTTCTTCACTGCTTTCCTGGTAGTGTCAGCAAGTACTTACAATCACTTCAAATTATTCAAACTTAGCTAATATCAGATCCAAGCTTTGGAGCTGGTAGAGATGTTAAATATATCGTGGCTTGCCTTGCCTGTCTGGTTCTCAGTACAACAGAACTCACAGTTCTTTGCAATCCTCCCTATTGTTTAAATGATTGCAAAAAGGAGCCATTGGCGCATTTCACACCACACTTAGAGCTTTTTTCCTAAAACCTGATGGGGTTGTGAGAGATCACACTTAAACAGAACTCACTGTGCCAGATACTGTTCTCCATGCTCCACACATGGTAACTCATTTAATTCTTGCGGCAACTTCATGAAATAGATTCTATTATTATCATTTGATAGATGAGGAAACTGAGGCAGTAAGAAGATACTTCTTTCATCCCTCTGCTTTTTGAGGAAAGTCTATGCTAAATCATCTCAGGCAAATATTTAACCATCAGCAATTTAGCTTTCTGCAGAAATGACTCCACTGGGCAGAAATGGTGGTACCCATCATGTGTATCTCCTAGTCGGGTCTGTTGGCCACGTACCCAGTGTACCTGGCCTGTGTTATGCCAGTGTGTTGGGTGACATAGACCTTGGCCTCCCCCAGGGCCAAGACCAATCAACTACACCCTCATCTTTGATCTCTGTCTTTCCCTAGGTTTTCCCTTTGATCCTACAAATATACTCAAGTCTTTAATTACACTTTCTCTCTTTTTTTCTATCTCCCATCTTCATCTCCAAGTGACAAGCATGTATTGGTCAGGGTGAGGGCTAAGCTTTGCTGAAGAAGCAATAAAACAATCTTTGTGGCTTAAAGCAACAAAGGTTACTCCTTCCTCAAGCTAGGTGTCCAGTGTCATCCGGGACTCAGTTCTTCCTAGTTGGAAAGGGCCCCAAGATGATGAAGGCTTCATCTTGACAAATTCTTTGGGGATTATTATGTCAGGGACAAGGGAGATGGGAATGACCAGCTCCTTCTTTTAATTTTTTGTTATTTTTACCATCTTTGCCATTTTTAAGTCTACAGTTCAGTAGTGTTAAATATATTCACATTGTTGTAAAACCATCCATGTAATTCTTAAAGATTAAGTATATTGGTCGTAATTTCTCTTTCTCCAATGTTTCAAGTTCAAAGGAAATAATGAGAGTTGAAAATTTGTAACTTTCACAAGCCAAGGAAAAATTGTCAAGGTCTTAATAGTTCTGCGTATTTCTTCTTTGATCATCTAATGGCGTTAACTGTCAGCGATGTGTGAACAAAGAAAAGCTAAGTGTGAACCATTATATTCACATTTAGTTTTTTACTACATATTTATGTTAATCAACATGTGTATATAACAGGAAAATTGCTACTTAGAATTTCAACTGTCTTCTAAAGAGAGAAAATGGTGGGAAATGGAAGAGTCTTCACTTTTCAGGGTATATTGATCTGTTTGGAATTAAGACTTGCAACTAAGAAATGATGTATCTGATTTATCTCCTCCTTCTGTTTCCTCCCTCCCTCTCTCTTCCTTCTTCCATCCCTGTCTCTTTTCTTTATCCTTTTTCCTTTATTGTCTTCTATTCACAAACATGTATTGAGCTTTTCAGCACATTAAAATATGAGTTCTTAGATGTGTTGGGAATGAAACAGTGAACCAGGCACACAAGGGTCTCAGAAAACCTACATTCCTAATGGGGGAAGGAAAGTAAAGGAATAAGTTTAAAAAGCAAGAGAATGTCCGATAGAAAGGAGAAAATAAAACAGGATAATGTGACAGAGAGTGACCAACTGTCTACATTGGTCTGAGCGTTAAAGGAGAACACCTTTCCAAGGAGCTGTCACTCGAGCTTAGACCTTACCAAAAAAAGCCAAACCCAGCAAAAACAACATTTTAAGCAATGGATGGCACAGAAGCAATTGCAGGGATGAATTTGATGCATTTATAAAACAGAAAAAAAGACCAGAATATCTGGAGAGAGGTAAGTGAATGAGGATGTTGGCATGCCAAGGAAATTCTTGCCTTCGTGTTTTGGAAACATTGTTTATGCAAGCAGTTGAAGCTGAGCACAGTGATCTCTTCCTGAAATTCTCTGAAACCAACAAATCATCTCTACAAAGAAGAAAATAATTAAGGGACTGGCTATTTTCTTTAGGTGGCCTTTTCCCAAACATTTTTCTCCAACTACAAGCTGGCATTGGATTCACCCTTTATGGAACACAAACATGAGAGTTTATAATGCTGCAGGGGTTGTCTGAGAGGGAAAGTACCTTTACTCTGATAACGATGTTCGTGAGCATCATTTTGTGAGTCCAACCTCGATTCAGCAAGTGTGAATCTACTTGCTTGGAGCAACAGGGCACTGGGGTATAGACCATCTTGGCAGCTCCAGTAGAAGCGGTCATTATATCTAAAAATGGGCACTTATTAAAATGTCTTTTGAAATTATGTTTTATTAATGTGTTTTCCTCTTATTACAAAAGAAACATGTTTATTGTAGCCCAAAGCAGAAAATGAGAAAAACACATCTCATCTAGACATCACCAGAATTAACCTATTTGTGCATATCCTCTCCAATACAGTTTATATTATTTCTTCCTCAAAATCAGATTATACTTTATTAATTCATGTTTGCATTCACTCAACAAATATTTGTTCAGCCCCTATTGTTGTCCATATGCCTAGGATACAGGCTTGAATAAGATAGATATTATTGAGCTTATGGAGGCATTTAGCAAGGGGTCATAGTTTTTTAAAAAATCCAGAAGACTTACCAGTTTTACAATGGCAAAGTAAAGATATTCTACCTTATTCTCTTCTCAGACATCATTTCGAAACAATAAAAAGAGAGATTTAAATGCCTACTCCATTCTTGAACTGGGAAAAACCTGCAGCTCAAAATACACAATCTCTCTCTCTCACACACACGCACACACACGTATGCATGCCATATTTGTAGGAAGCTATTTGTACATGAGGCAAGGTAAGAAGAGAAGCTCTGAAGAAGAAACTTTAGCTGAATCATTCAGTGGTTTCCCATTTTTCATCCATTTTAGGATCCAATTCTAGGTGTGTATTGGAGCTAAGATGAGGATGAAGTAAGAATTGTGACTTTTTTAATAGAGCGTGGATAACAGGTGGGTCCACAGGGTGTGCAGTAGAGAGGGCTGTCTCAATTTAGCATCTCCCAGAAGCAGACCCTGAAGAAACAATTCAAGTACAAGTAGAGCTTAGTCGGGGGTTGAAGGAAATACCAGAGGGTGGGAGGGGATCTAAGACAGGCAAAAGAAGTTAGACAACAGAGGGGGTGTTGTCAAGTCAGTTATCCTGGTGGGAGGCTGGAGCTTCCTTAATCTCCCTGGAGACTCTCCCTGGAGACTCTCTGGCAGCCGCTGTGGGACACACACCTCCACGTGACCCTATCGGAGGGGTTGGGGAAATGGAGTATTTATACAGCAGCTCCTTTTTACCACTGTTTGAGGGATTTGGGGGAGCAACGTTAATCCCCGACATCTGCCAGCCCGCCACACAGTGGTCAAAGTGGACACTGGTGGCTAAAGAAACCCCTTCTGATAATGAAGTGCAGGTGCTGGTGGTTGGAAGTCTGGCCGGCTCTCACAGCAGGATTAAAGATGAAGAAATACTGGCAGAGTGTCAATGACACCTGCTCAGGAGGCGAACGTTTGCTTGCCTGTCCCCCCGGGAGACCTTACCTTGCTGTTAGACCTTAAGCATATCACTGCACCTGTTGGGCGCTCAGTTTTCTCATCTTAAATGGGACTGAGGGTGCCGGATGAATAGAACTGGAGGGAAATCAATGGAGTCTTTGATTTATACACACCTACCGTCCTGTATCTCTAAAGCCCATGTGTGCGTGTGCATCACACCCAGCAGTTTCTTCAGTCACTCGCATCTTCAACTAATGGATAACTTTGAAGATCCTTTTTCAAATTCTTGATTGGGCTCAGGAGACTCCTGGATCTCTCTCCCTGGATTAAGGCTTCTGATGCTTTCTGCAGCCTCGTGAAATTGCTACTGAAAGCCGCAAGATGAACATCAAACTATTTTGCCATGTAGCACAATTTTTTTCTTTTCTTTTTTTTTTTTTTGTGAGATGCAATCACCAGTTTAATCATGTTCACATTTGTGAAGGGAGAACTTTTGGTGGGTAATGCACTTTTAAGAAATTTGGGGAAAGATAAACTCAAAATGGAAATACATTATTTCAGCCTTCGGCTGTGTTGCGCTTCATTATCGTTATGTTACCATTTGCTGGAACGGTTATCTGCCTTATAACTCATCCGTAAAAGTGGAGACAACAAAGTTGAAAATCAGAATAAGTGGAACATGAGACTGATGCTCCCAGCCACGGGTGGCAGCTGAGTCTTCAAAAACACCAGGACTCTTTCCTGACCCAGTTTCATGGTGTCCTGTGAATTCCCCTGCTATCACGTGCTCTAGTTGAGAAGGATCTTGCTTGCATTCATAGCCTGTCTGTTATTAGATGAGGTTCAAATCTAGTTATTTGACCAACTACTGTTCTTTGGGTTCTCTTTTTCTCTACATGTTTTCTAAAAAAAGCAAAAAATAAAATTGTGACTTGTCATAAAAACAAGGAAATTTATTACTATGTTTATTACTCTTAGCCCAGAAGATATCTATTACTGTAGACATAGTATATTCATCAACATAAATGGATGTTCATTTGGATAGGATTAAGGTTGTCATACACTGAGTTGCATTCTTTTGCCATTTGCTACATAGCTGTTGTTTAGGCTGTCATTGGACCCCTTGGTGTGTGGCTGAGAAAGGGAGTTTGGAGGGTAATGTTCTGACAGTGAGTGGACATACAAGACCATATCCATAATCCTGGCAACTCCAATATTCACTTGGATTGGGCAATCTGTAACTTTTCCTTAACTGAAAGGCTGCCACTTATAATAGCCCTTCGTAATGGGTCAGTCCAAGAACATGATAGAATTATTAACAGAAAAGCAGAGGTGGTTGGCTGGCAAGGGAAGTTTGGGATCCCCATTGCCATTTTAACATTGCTTATCACAAACGAGCAGGGAAGCAAGAGATTAATATGACCCGAGGGTATATGTTTGGGAAAACATGCATTCTTTTCTTCTTTCTAACTCATCCTTCAGTGCCTCTTCAGAACCAGGCGTATTTCTTTGATTACAAAGGTAGCGTGAAAATGCAGTCCTAGTTATCAAGGATGGCAGACGAAAGCTTTTGTATGTGGCCTCTAAAATGCAGACGCACGGGAACTAGTGAAGTGTGGAAGGAGGGAAGAGCAGAGTTTCCAGGAGATTGTGTAAGAGGGCAACAGCCCCAGGCAGGAGGGACTTCCTTTTTGCAATGTTACAGGAGAAAAGAAGGAAAGGGAGAGAAAGGACTCACCAAGACATTCTATTTTCTCTGTGAAATAGGATTGCAAGGGAAACTCTGTATTTCCTTTCCTTAGAGTTTCCATGAGAAGACTTCTACAACATCCTCACTCCATAGCATGGATGAAGAGGTCTGTCTAATGATCAGTGAAGGTGAAATTCCCATGACCACTGGTACATGTTCCTTGGTGGTTAGAGCAGAAGAGCAAATATATTTAACACCTACACATAGGTGGTCTCCTTCTCCCTAGCTCCCTCTCACATTTCCTGGTACAGCTTTCCTAGCAATATACCTAACAGCTTCTTCCACATTTTTTTGACTTTTGTCAAAATGAACAAAAAGGCAAAGAGAAATAATGAATTTTCACCTTCCAATGTGGCAAAGGAGCCAAAGCTCTCTTCTGAGAGTCAAGGACAAAGCCAAAGAGCAAATATCCAGGGAGGAAGGGGAGGATCTCTTAACTTACACTGCAGAGAATGGGATGGAGAACTGATAAAGGCACCAGAGGATCCCTGCACAGCTTGGGGAGCACAGTTCATTTGAGCCCTCTCTGATGCCAGCCCTGCCCTTAGTCAGTCATGGAAACACAGCGATGCAGGCACATGGTCCCTGACATCAAGGAGCATGATGCTCAGTATGTGTACAGGGTAGAAAGTGGGAATCTGCGTACACTTTAACTTCTGTTGAGAAGGAAAAGAACAGGCAATCGGGATTGTGTGATAAGTCCCCGAGGACATAGGAGTAGAAGGGGAGATATTCAATGCACGTCAGAGAAGGCTTCGGGCAGCAGGTGACATTCAAGCTGAATGTAACAGTTAAAGAGGGGTGGTGGGGTAAAGTATGCAGACAGAGGGAGCACAGGATTGAGATCCCAGAGGCAAGAGAATGCATGACTTTCTGGGGGGTGGGCGGAGGGGAAGATGGTAGTGTTTCATTGTAGCTAAAGCATTGTCCTTCCTCTCTTTCTCCAATGAGGCAACCAGAGCTAGGAAATTCAAGTAATTTACCCAAAGTCACAGAGCTAACAATGCAGAGAACCCGAGCCTTAGGACTCATAACCCAGTGCTGTTTCCATTACACCACCCACCTCCCTGCTTCCCCACCGAGTCACCTTAGGATAAGGACCCACCTTGCTGACTCTTGCTCGGCTTTCTTCCTGTCTCCTTCCAAAGATGAGCATGAAGATGGAAGCGAAGAGAAATGAAACCTCCCAACTCAGGGCAAAGGCGCCATATGTCTTTTAACTCCTGGGCGCCACGGGGAGTCTCTTTAATGACTTTCCTAATTCTCCACCCCCTCCCGCCCTTGCATCGCAATGTTGGCTGCACATATGGTGTCTCTCCCTTCACGAGGAATTGCTTTTACTGATATCGTTTCTTGTCACAACCTTAATATTCTTTTAATGTACTGCCATTGCTTGCTGCAGAGCTAATCTGTTATCCCTTGTTATGGAGACCTCATTCCAAATGCCAGAGCAGAGAATCTTGTCTCTGAACTAGGAGCCACACGTTGTGTGTTAGTTTTAAACTCTGACTTTCAAATGCTGGACATGATATTCTGGGATGTGAAATTTTCAGTTTGCATAAGTGCATGACTATATATTACTTTGGGTTGCTTTCCACTGACGATTATAACAGCAACAACCACAGAAAAAACAAATTATACTGTTTTAAAAAATAATTTTACCTAACTGAAAAGTCCAACCATAGAGTGAAACTGGATCAAGTAGATCACCACTATCACCAAGGACCAAGGTTTTTGTATCACTCCACTCTATTTTTCGTAGCATTTGTTTCCTTTTTACTTTGGGCACAGTGTTGGTTCCAAAATGATTGACAGCAGTAACCAGGATTATGAGTTTCCCAGTTTATAATAAGCAAGAGAGAAAACATCTCCATCCCAAGTCCCCAGTACATGTGGCCTGAAATGCATCATGTGCCCATCTTTCATGTGACCAGGGGTAGAAGATGTGTGGATTGACATAAAGTCAACCAATCTAAACTTCAGGTTCAGATCTTCAGGCAGCATAGTAGGAAAGGAGAGATGGATGCTGAAATGGCCACCAATGTGTCAGAATGGACTTTTAGGGAGTCATTATGGAGAGAAAGACTTAGAACCCAATTGCTTGCATTTAAATACCAGCCCCATCACCCAATGAGTGATTTTGAGAAAGTTACTTCATCTCTCTGTGCATCGTTTTCCACATTTGTAAAATGGGATTAGTGTAAGAAGCAGCTAGTTAACTAACTTTAAAAGGTCAAATTCGCAGTGTGACATTTAAAGCCCTTCCCAAGGATAACATAAAGACTAGGATGAGGGAAGTTTACTTCATTTAGAGGGACCATCCTCTCCAAACTCCATAGTTGAGTGAAGCACCACATTTAGTTAAATGCCTCAATCTTTTTGAATTGCTTTCAGCCATACCATAACAACATGAGGCAGGTAGAGAAGGGGCTCTTGTACACATCTTACACAAGAGAAAAACAAGATTCATAGTCATCCAATAACTTGCCTGAGTTGAACATACACATCAATGGACAAAGTTGGTCTTCTGGGTTCAGAGCCCTTTTCAATATGGCAAGAAGGCCTTTGAGTCCTTAACCTATTTTTTCAAAGTTCTAAACCTGCACTCTCCTCTATGATGTATACAAGCCACATGAGACTATTTAAATTTACATTAGTAAAAATTTAAAATTAAAACTTCAGTTCCTCAGTTACATGAGCCACATTTCAAGGGCTCAAAAGCCACAGATGGTTAGGGGATACCATCTTGGTCAATGAAGACATAAAACACTTTCCATCAGCACTGAAAGTTCAGTTGAACATCACTGGTCTAAACCAACATGCACATTTAATGCCTAATATTATGCTGTTTTGTTTCACAGGATTGAATAGGGGAGTAATGGAGTTAAAATTCTTAGCTGACATTCCTTCATTTCCTTAATTAAGCTAAAATACAGGTGATTAAAGTAGTAATAAGATATATTAAAATTGAGAGAAGAAACAACCCACAGAATGGGAAAATACATTTGCACACCATACATCTGATAGGGGGCTAATATCCAAAATATATGAGGAACTCAAACAACTCAATAATAAGAAAATAAATAACCCGATTAAAACGTAGGCAAAGGACCTGAATAGACATTTCTCAAAAGATGACATACAAATGGTCAACAGGTATATGAAAAAATGTTCAACATCATTAATTATTAGGGAGATGCTAATCAAAACCACAATGAGACATCATTTCACACCTTGTAGAATGGTTATTATCAAAAAGATGAGAAATAACAAGCATTGGTGAGGATGTGGAGAAAAGGGAACCTTTGTACACTGTTGGTGGGAATGTAAATTAGTACAGCCATTGTGGAAAACAGTATGGAGGCTTTGCAAAAACTTGGAAATAGAACTATGATAAGAGCCAGCGATTCTACTACTGGGTACGTATCTAAAGGAAATGAAATCAGTGCATTGAAGAGAGGTCTGCACTCTCGTGTTCATTGCAGCATTATCACATAGCCAAAATATGGAATCAACCTAAATGAATAAAGGAATGTGGTATATATACACAATGGAATACTATTCAGTCTTTAAAAAGAAGGAAATCCTGTCATTTGTGACAACATGGATGAACCTGGAAGACATTATGCTAAGTGAAATAAGCCAGGCACAGAAAGACAAACACCCTGTGATCTCACCTATATGTGGAATCTAAAAAAAATTGAACTTACAGAAGCAGAGAGTAGAATGGTGGTTTCCAGGGGCTGGGGGGCAGAGATGGAGTATAGGGCTAGGGAGATGTTGGTCAAAAGACACAATTTCATTTAGATAAAAGTTCAGGAGAGCTATTGTACACCACAGTCACTAACGTTAATAACAATATACTGTATACTTGAAAATTGCTAAGAAAGTAGATTTTAGGGGTTCTCGTCACATACACAAAAGTATGGGGGGGGGAATGCATGTTAAATAGCTTGATTTAGCCATTCTACAATGTACACCTATATCAAACCATCTTCATAAATAAGTTTTTCTCATCAATTTAAAATAAATACAAACAATAATGGAACCTACATGTAGGCAGGCCAAATATGATTATAAATAACAGTATGAGGAATATGAGAACACATCAAAAAATAAAACTGAAGCCTACTGCAACCAAAACAATTTTTTTGAGAGAAGCAATAGATAGAGAGGATGCTGTTGACCACCCAGAATCCTTTGTGTTTGCATCATATTGGTGTCATCTTACTGAATATTGAAGTAAAACGATATAAACAAATAAGGATACCTGTTTGGTCAAATTTAGAACAAAGTTCACTTTAGAAGAGTTTTAAACTCTCCCCACTCTCCCCACCCCCATCTTTTCTTTCTTTTCCCCCCAAATCACTCTTCTTGGTAGCAAGTAAAGTCTAAGGTATGCAGACGGTGAGCAGCAGGGGCTTGGCAATTTTAATATACACATCGAAAGCGACAAGGAACCTGGCATCCTTACTTTGGAATGATTTGGAACCACCTCCCCATTTTCATGCCAGACCATGTTTTCGTAATTAGCTTCTCTAAAAGGGAGTCCGTCCGCAAAGCGTGTTGTGATTTGGGGACATGCTGCATACAAAGAGATTTTGTGGCAAAGGGAATGTCACAGGGCCTCTTGTTTTCTCTCCCTCCCTCTTCTACTTGGATTATCTCCCTCACAAGGTCTTAGATATGTCGTGTGTGTGTGTGAGAGAGAGAGAGAGAGAGAGAATTGAAAATGGCAAATCGTGTAAGTATAACCGGGCAGAAAACAAACACCAAAACATTTCCTCTTGTTACTCTTTTACCTGGCCAGCCAAGACCATCACTGGACAACAAGCCCTCAGCCTCTGTTTCCCCAGCGTGGCATCTGGCTTTCTGGCAGCTCCTTGCGTGCATGTGCGCAGAGATGCAGCTGGCGTCTCTGGACCGCGACGAGCTCTGAGTCGCTCCCTCTCCCTGGGAGCCATTTTCTTTGGCCCACCTTTGACTCAGCCATTGGAAGGTTTTCCTCCCCATTTGGAAGCTTTATCCTCCATCCATTTTTCATGGAGAGTTTATGTGTCTCTCATCACCCTTTAAAAAAAAAAAAAAAAAAGAGGAAGCAAATGAATTCTCCATGTTCCTCTCCTGCGCCTGTGTGCAATATATTTTAGAGCATCTGCTGGGCAAAGCAGGACTTTAATGCTCTTCTACATCGGGAGAAAAAGATGTGTTGATCTGAAAGAAATGTCACGCCAATGGTTTGTTTTCTCCTGAGGGTTTACAGGAAGCATTGCTCTTTAAATAACCCTGGTTAAAAATGTGAAGTCTTTAGGGATAACATACAAAAACAGAAGCAAAATAAACAAACAAAAAAATCAGACTTAAGAGGTATATGCATGAGATGGTTTTATCTGCATGAGATGGTTTTATCTGCATCTTCAGTTAGAATTAGGAAAAATTTGGCAGAGTAGAGTTCCAAGTATAATAAAGGTGAGGTTACTGAACCCCACCCCATAACTTTTAATATAGCCAGATGGAAAGAACTAGAAACCCCACGCTAACAGGTCCCCAGGCCAACTCTACCCTCGCCCCTGCCTCCTCTCACTACTTGCCTTTCTCTCTTTCGAAGGAGGCAACACTGTTCTCCATGTACCACCACCAACCTAGTTCTCAAGGGAAGATTTTGGAAATCACCCTTGATTCCTTCCCAGGTTTTATTCCCCACACGAAACGCCTTAACAAGCTCTGGAAGATCTCGGTCTAAAATATCTCAAAATCTGGCAGCTCATCCAAGCCACGCTCTCAACATCCAAGCAGCAAACTCTCATCTGCACGATTCGCAGTTGCACCCCGACTCGCCTTCCCACTACCATTCCTGCTTCCATGGTTCTTTTCTCCCTCACTGAGAACTTCTTTTGTAAAATGTGAACCAGGTGACACCATCCCATGCTTGAATGTCCTCATCCCTTTGCTTAGACAAACCACCCATCTTCCCTTGGTTTCCGGGTCCCTGCATGTTCCGACCCTGGCTTGCAGTCCCTGCTGCACTCCACGCAGCTCTCCCCATCGCTGCCCACGTTTCAGCTGTATCCCCCTTAAATTCATGCATATAGGCAGGCTCTTCCCAGATGCCAGATCTTCTCCACGCGCCGTTTGCTCTGCATGGGATGAATTTCCCCAGATCTTTACATGCCTAGTGTTGTGTCTTCCTTTAGGTCTCATCCCAAAAAATGGCCTTCCTAAATTTTTTTTCTAATCCCTTAATGAAGGACTCCCCACCCCACCACCTCCAGCATTGCCTGGTTTGTTTGCTCCAGAGCACTTATCCTGACTGCTATTATTTTGTTTATTATTTGCTTTATTTTCTCCTTCATTCTCACCCATTGGGATGTCTCCTTCATCAGAAAACAAGTCTGCTCTTCTTGTTACCTTTGTGTCCCCAGAGCCTGACAAGGATCATGCATCTAAAGAAGGAACTCAGCAAATATTTTTTTAACAAATGAATGAATAAAGGGATGGATAAATGGATGTTTTGGGCTTCTTGAAAAAAAATTATATTGCATGGATCACTAATCCCTGGGGCAGGGGGAGACAGTGAGAAAGGCTCTGAAGGAATACTTTATTCCATTTTTAGAAAAACCACAATACACGTTTAAAAAATTAAGGGCTCTGGAAAGCCCCAGCACAGGATTTTTCAACCTTGGCACTGCAGACATTTGGAGCCAGCTAATCCTCCATTGCGGGGGCCGTGCTGTGCACTGCGGATGTTCGGCAGTGTCCCTAAACTCTACTACATGCCGGTAGTAGTTATGACATTTAAAAAATGTCTCCAGACATTGCCAAATGTCCCCTTGGTGTGTGTGTTGGTGGGGAGGAGGCGGAAATCACCTCCAGTTGAGAAATACTGCCTTAGAATAAAGAGGCCTGTTTCACTTCAGAAAGAAAGTACAGTGTTTCCCACACTCAGTGGACCTTAAAGTTCTTAGTCAACTAACACCTTGCACATGCAGCATTTAGCTCACACACACACAAGCCAAGCCATCCCGGACGCCCTTCTCCACTCCTGCCCTGTGCTCTGATCCACTCAGATCTGCCCTTAAACTTTGCTTCACATCTGGCCCCCACTCTTCCCAGGCCAACCAATCCTTTAGCCCTGCCACTTAGTTGGGTCAGTGGGCAAAGAGTGATTTTGCTCCTGGAAAAGTCTATCTTGGAGATTCTCCCGGATACCAACCCCACATCCGTCTCCCACCTCCTGCCAGTTTCAAACCCCCTTCTCCATCCTACTTCACGAAGGGTCATTTTCTCAGCTCTTTTCTGGATCATCTGTTTAGGTATGAGCTGTTAACCATTCCAAAAGCATTGATCTTGAAATCTGGAAAAACTCCTTGACTAAAGGATTATATTCCACATGGTTTCGCTGCAAACACTGTCAAGAGGATGGGGGAAATTTTAGACTTAAAGAAGGACTTCCTAGTTCTCTAAAAATCAAAATAAACAGTCAGCCAACTTGTCGGCCTGGCTTTGCATAGTATTGATATTAGTTATGATGTATTCACATACTAACCCACCAGCAATAGAGAGGGTGTGTTTCTATAGAATAGTCGGGGCTCCAGATGCAGAGGATGATGGGAGGTTCTTATTCACTCATGGGCTCTTTTCTGCAGGACTCCACTAGTACTCAACTAAGACTACTGATTGCATAGGTGACCAGATAAAGCTCCCTCTTTCACCGATGTGCTAGAGGTGCCTGAATGCCACTGCTGGCGGGGCACAGGCCCTACTCCCCACCTTGAGCTCATAGAGAACAAAGTCCTTAGGCAGCAGGGAAGAGCAGCACCACCACCACCTCCAGCACGCAGCAAAGACCAGCTGCATAACTCCTCTCTGCCCGCTAGAGAGAATGCAAAATGAAAGTCCTTTGCAATGAAGCACAAAGACATCACTGATACTTTTCAAGGGTAGGAGCACAGACACCAGTTAATACCAGCTTTAGACCGGACAAAGGACAAGACCAAAAGGAATTATCTTGTGGTGGTTAAGAGCACTAATTTTAGAGTCAAAGTGTCTGACTCTTCCTTCCTCATATATAAAATAATGTTATTATCATTATATGTTAATATTTACAAGGTGCATAGAATAGAGTCAGGCACTATATATTTTCATCAATCAATAAAGTACTTAGACAAAAAATATAATCTATGTCAGTTAAAGTTGAGTTTTAAATTGTGTAGACTATGGAGATGATTTGTTTATTGCATGTTTAATACATGAAAAGAACTAGTGGTTGTCGTCATTCAGTTATCCTAATATGGTGATTAAAAACATTATAAAATTTGTTGAACTTTCCCGTTTTGCTATTAGCCCAATTTCCCTAGTCCAATGTTGAAAATGACCGGGTAGCATTAATATCGAGGGAATTCTGGAAAGAAACCATGGAAGGATCCTGAAGGGTGATGATCTCTTTTTACCCCAGTGGGTGCTAATCCATACCCACTCTGAGGACAGCATAACTCCTCTCTGCCCACTAGAGAGAATGTGAAATGAAAGTCCTTTGCAATGAAGCACAAAGACATCACTGATACTTTTCAAGAACGGTCTCTTCCTGAATCTCTTTCCTGGTCCACAGACGGTGAGTGTAGTTACGGGATCTCCTTTGGACAAAGCAGGGTTTCTGTTCAGACGTTAATTATGGAGCTGTAGACAATCCAATGCCTCCCACCTCGGCCATTGGATGGGTCACTCAGCACTGTT
This sequence comes from Indri indri, assembly GCA_004363605.1. Classification (NCBI taxonomy): domain Eukaryota; kingdom Metazoa; phylum Chordata; class Mammalia; order Primates; family Indriidae; genus Indri; species Indri indri. The sequence continues at coordinate 346,392 of RJWJ010000161.1, forward strand.
TAAAATGAGATCAGGGCACAATTTCAATGAGAAGAAAATCTATTCATTTATGGTTGAGTGACCTTCTGTTCACCAGTGTTATGGACCCCTGGTGCCCGACTGGAGTTCAGATTCCTCCGAATACCTAGTTGACGTCCACAGTGGAATTTACAATCCCAGGGCTTTGGGCTGTATTCTGAGAGGGGGTTGTATTTGAACATGCTTAGAGCTGGGACCTAATTATGATCGGTACAGACCATATGCAGACAGCAATCCCTACTCTAGTGATCGGTCAGCCCAGCTCCCAATATTCCACTGTGTTTTCTTCTGCTAGGTCATGTGCCCCACGATGTTGGTTCAGTGCGAATACAATAGCTTGAAAGAAAGAGCTCCAGGTGTGGAAAAAGCAAACCTAGTTCTGTACCTTGAATTAGTTACTGACAGTCTGTGTCACAACAGGCAACCCTTTTAACCCCCTTTAATCTTAGTTTCCTAAACTGTTATGTGCAGAGACTGATATCTGTCTGCTGGGCATGGTTGCTGTGGGGGGAATCAAACAATGCTAATAATTGAAATGAACCTGGTGCTTCTGATACGCCAGGGACTATTTAAAAACTCCATCTGCTTTATTTAACTTAGTCTTTACAACATTCTAGGAGATTATCTACTATTATATTATTTCCATTTAACAGATAGAAAATCAGAGGCCCAAAGAAGTTGAGTAACTTTCTCAGGCTCGTACATGGGTTCAGATCCCTCATTTGACCCTAGATCCTGAGCTCTGGAACGCCAATACATTGCCTCCCTTGTAATGCAAAAAATGTAAGTGCATAAAACATAAATACCGTCCTTGCTTGTAATCCCAGTGCTCTATTAGGGTACCCACATAGAAGTGCTCTACATTCCTAAAAACACAAGAACTAGCGAAATGACTTTTAACGAAGTAATACCCCAGAACCTGACATTTAATATTTTAACTATTAACCTGGCTACAAAAGACACTGACCAGCTCTGAAACAACACCATGAAAATAACAGAGACATTGTTCTAAATCGGGGTAATAATTTTCCAGATATAGAATCTAGGTTTGATTGGAGAACAATGTGACATGTCAAAATGTTATAACAAAGACCATGTCCTCATAAACATATTCCCGAAATGGAATAAATTAGACAGCTTGAGAGAGAAGAGTGAAACTGTGACCCTCCCCCCACCTCCTTCACACCTTCCTTCTCTACTTTTACAGGTGCCTTTGGGAGGCTTGATGGAGGGCGAGAAGTTCTACTCTTGGAGGGCCTGAAAGTTCATCTCTGTTTTGATCTGTGTCTGAGACCACGAGGAGAGAGCAGACTCCAAGCCTGAGTCTCCATGTAATTTAACAATGACAGTGAATGTGTTTATATAAACAAATATATAAGGGCAAAATCATTCTAATTGAATAGTACTATTATCTCTATTGATGGAGACCAGGGATTTAGAAAATGGATTTAATGTTAGTGGCAGAAAGAATCTTGGCAATCACAGGATTCAGCCTTTAATAGGAAACTGATTTGTTCTAGGACACATGGCCAGTATACCTAGAGACAAAAGGCCTGGTCCGTGGACACTCAGCTGCAAGAAGATGAAGTTCTCAGAATTCATTGATTTATCAGTTCATTGATTCGTTGATCCATGCATCTAACAAATACCTACTATGGCTCAGACCCTCTGCTGCCAATTGAGATTTCCAAAATGCATATTACGTATCCCCCATCCTCAAGGAACTCGCCGTATGAAAGGGGGAGGCACAAAAATAAATAGCTCATTCCTGACAAACAGATTTGAATAGAAGTATGAGCAAAGGGTCCTGACCTCATGAGGCAGAAGCACTAATGGAAAAAGAAACTTTCAGACAGACTCAGACCACAGTGCTCCTTCCAGGGCCTATGCAGAGATGAAACTATCGTGGTCCATCCTTGAGGGGCTCACGGGTTAGCAGGGAAGACAAAAAAAAAAAAAAACTATAGAGAAACTTCCTGCAAGGGGGAAAATGCCAAGTGGTATGAGACAGGTTCAAAGAGAAAGCTGAGGGTTCTGGGGAGGCAGAAATGTGCCCACCTGGGGTTGTGGGGGATCAGAAGGCCTTCCTGGAAGAGGAGACATTTGGTCTGGTGCTGAAACTTCTGAGCATACATAAAGCCCTGGGGTGCCAGGCATGGGAAGATCCCACAGCAACACATTCAGTTTGATTTTGTCCCCGACTTCTTGGTGCATGTGGCATTATGAAGTTTCTAAACATAAACATTCCCTTTAAAATCCATTTCAGAGTAGACTGGATTTCCAAGCTGATGGGGACTCGACATATCAAAAGAAACTTGCTGACACAAACTGGAGCACGGAGCTTGATCTATTCTAACAGACGATTTTAATGTTTCTCATTTTGCAGCCCCGCTAGCCTCCATCTATCATCCGCTGTCACATTTAAGTTCCCTAAATTACTGCTTTTTAAACTTTTGTCACTTATTCAGCAAAGAGAAATATTCTAAAGCCTGACCTCCCCCCAGCCCACCTCTGTGATTGTATCTTAATATTAGTAGCGAGAGAGAGAGAAGGAATACGCTCCATTCATAAGCCAAAGTTGTTGGGTTTTCTTTTGAGAGTAAGTCAGAACACAATGTTTTGCTGGTTTCAAATGCAAGCATTGATTTAATTCTGTCACCTCTCAATGATTTAGGGTGAAAGCATATGAAACTGGTAAGAATTGTAAGACTAGAATGTATTGAGAGTTGTAATTATAGGAGAGAGAGAGAGCAAGCAAGCATGCGTGCATACGAGTGCTCTCTTCGGCACATTTTTGGGTAAAGGATCAAAGGGAGTGCTTCCCTTTTTTCCAAAAGGCAGGTGGGAGGGAGGCACACATTTCCAGACCTAGGTGCCGAGAAGGAAATAAGGGCATTGCTAGCTCTGCTTTAACTTGACAGCTGGTTTTTATCTGACCATCCACTGATCACCTCTCAAGGTGCCATGATGTTAAGAGTAACATCTTGCCTTGATTTTAATCAAGTGGAAATGTTTTCAAGTGGGTAAAATCGTGAGCTAACCTCAGAATGATGTGAGATAAACACACTTACTGTAGGATGACCACGTGCTCTGCTTTTCCCAAAGCTAGTTCCAGTTTACACCTGTTTTCCCCAGCCTTCCACTTAATTAGTATCTTTTTTTTAAAATTCTCAAAAGCATCCCAAATTGAACAAATTACATGGTCGCCCTACTCATGGGTGAAATACAGTGGAACATAGGAAGCCAACTGCAAAGAGAACACCAGGGACCGTGGAGAGATGTTTCAGCGTTCACAGAGCCAGGTGGCTGAAGTCAGTCTCTCTCGACTTACCCCAGTACGAGAGGGCAATGGCTGCTCAGGCTGCTCGTCTGACTCTCCCTATAGACCAATTTAGCAATGTTAAACCCGAGAAGGTGCTTGATAAAGCCCTCAGGACTTTTCAGAACGTAGCCCTTTAGCAATATTACTGAAAGCAACTCATCAGTTGGAATAGCACACCATCAGTAAGGGATACTTGTCCAACTATCAACTCCTAATTTCTGTTCGTTTTGTCTCCATTAGAGGCACCGCAGGCTGTTTTTAAGAAGAAATGAGGGCTTCTGATCCCAGAGTAAGAACATCCGCCCTATCTCCACCGCTGATTGCAATTGAAAACCCCAAATAGAGAAACTATGTGATGATTCTGGAAAGCAAATTTCAGGAAAATTAGGGAAGGAAATTAAAACTCAAAGTATAAATGATAAGCTGGAGAATTTTCTGGGGATTTTTTCTTCCTCCTGTATTTTGGCTCATATTTGAGAGCAACCCAAATCCCAGAACAGCACAGTGAATGTGGACAGAGAAAGCTCTAAGAGAGACCCTCTTTCTGGAGGATGGAAAGGGAGAGTGTGGAAGAAAGCGAAGGCGGGAAGAATCCCCCATGTGGCTTCTGCCCTCTTTTTGCTCTCCAGGCTCTGCCCCAACGCAAGTGTCACCCAGAAACCTGCTCTCTGGCAGCAGCGGCCAGAGTGGCAGCCCTGCAGACCCTGAACTACTTCGAGACGAAATCCTTCTCTCTGACCAGAGGAATTGAGAAAAAAAGCCCCTTTGTTCTGAAGAGTGAGGGTATCTCTGTTATTTCTCTTCTCTGCTTTGAGCCTTGGGGAATCTAGCTAGAGGAAATGTGTGGCAGTGCGAGGAGTCTAAAAACCAGGTTTTCTAGTCGAAAGACCAGGAAAAGGGACCCACAGAAGCCAGGGAGTGTAGGTGACATCACAGAGAGGCAGGGATGGGAAAAGATCCACTACAAATGTATACGTGATATCCTGGCCTCACCACGGAGCATCTGTCTGCAACTGACCTGACAACACAGAAAACGCTTTGAAAACCAAACTACAGAGTAGAAACGCTACCCGGGACCCGTACTGGTCTCTGGGTGCCACGCACATGGGGAGGACCAAAAGGCACCTGCAGCTGATCAAAGCCTTTGAAAGCTGAACTGACTTCAGAACCGCAGCCCACAGAAGGCCCGTCAGGGCTTGTGAGCTGAGCCTAACAAGGTTATTATCTGCTAAATAAAAAATGTCAACACTGTTCGGAGATTTTAACAGGAACCAGACCCTCATAGCCAAATATTCAAAATCACCAGGAAAGCACTGGAATTTGCTGGACAGGTAAAGAACCAGCATGATTTCAACGATTCTCAAGGAACAAGATAATCTACATGCTCCAATCCTGAGACAACCCACAGGATCAGACAAAGGTGTTATTATAGACATGCCCCATGAAACAGGGATGACCAATTGTTAAATAAGATGAGAAAGTCTTGATTGGGGAATAAACAGAACTGAGTGGAAATTTTAAAAATAAAGTAAAAAAAAATCAGTGGACGTGATCAACAGCAGAATCATGATGATAAAGGAAGGAGCCTTTGGACTTGAAGATAAATTAATAAAAATTATCCCATCTGAACAGAAAGAAAGAATTCAAAGGCATAAACAGAACTATCTTAGAGGCCACTAAGACAATGTAAAAGATCTAATAGTTGCGGCTGCTTTTTGCTCCTGAGCTTGGTAGCGAAAGAAGGAATAATTACCCGAAACGCAGAGTGTTTAGAGAGAAGGAGAGAGACCAAAGTCCGGAGTAGAAAATGGCTCCTCAGCTGTGTTCCTCCAGTATTTATTCCCAAGGACACGTGCAAAGGGCCAGGGCCGTTTGCTAATTTCTTTAACGACTTCCATAAGGGTCAGCTGTTTTCAGCCGAACTTTGCACTCAGCAGCTTCGGGCAGGTGTTTCCACCTGTCCCTTCATTCACCCCGCTCACGTTCTTTCCATCCATCCTTTCTTCTCAGCCCAGCCCCACGTGCCCCCCTTTTTGTGTATCTAAAATTAGAGACGGAAAGTGAGTAGGAGAGAGATTAAGCTTCAGCCAGTGTCTCTTCATAACGGTATTGGGAGGTCATCCATTGGCAGATCTATGCCAGAAAGTAAAAGAGACAGAAAGTGACAAGGCCAAGCACGACCAGTTGTTAATAGATGTTTTTGGGTGGTCGTGGGAATGCACCACGTTGTATTTTGTAAATTGGTAACACCCACAGGAGGATTAGAGGGAATACGCAAGGGAGTCGGTGCTGTACGCACCAGACTCCATGCAGCCAACACCGCAAGAGGCACCGGAACCCCTGCCTAAGATTCTTCTTAAAAATCTTCTTAAAAATCTTCCCTGCTTGCTCCCAGAGCTCTAAATCTAACGTGCCCTCATCTGGGAGCCAGGGGCAATGCGGTCTTACTGCGCAGAAGAGTTGCTGTAAAGCTTTTTTTTTTTCAGAGCTGTTGCAAGTGCGCAGATAAACTTGCCGCCCCGCGTTAGAAATCCCCTTCTGAAACTACACCCTTCGGTCCCTTCCCCAAAGCAGCGGGCGGGACCGTCCCTTAAGGGGATGATTCCCCTTGTAGTCCGGACGATAAAAACGCTCACTGGACGCGCGGATTCCTGAACCACATCAGGGTCACCACTTGTTGTGGCTGCTTTTTGCTCCTGAGCTCGGTAGTGAAAGAATGAGACAGAAGGAATAATTACCCGAAACGCATAGTGTTTAGAGAGAAGAGAGACCAAAGTCTGGAGGAGAAAATGGCTCCTCCGCTACGTTGCTCCTGTATTTATTCCCAAGGACACGTGCAAAGGGCCAGGGCCGTTTGCTAATTTCTTCAACAACTTCCATGCAAGTCAGCTGTTTTCAGCTGAACTTTGCACACAGCAAACAAGCAGCTTCAGGTAGGCGTTTTCGCCTGACCCTTCATTCACCCTGCTCACGTTCTTTCCATCCATCTATCCTTTCTTTCCATACAGGTTAGCTGTTTTCAGCTGACCTTTGCACACAGCAAACAAGCAGCTTCAGGTAGGCGTTTTCGCCTGACTCTTCATTCACTCTGCTCACGTTCTTTCCATCCATCCATCCTTTCTTCCAGGCCCAGCCCGAAAAAGAACATTGGTATCACTAGAGCTCCAGGAGGGAAGGAGAAAGAAATTGGTGCAGAAAAAAATATTTGAGAATATAACGGCTAAAAAGCATCCCAAATAGGTGAAAGACATACATTTAGAACATCAAAAATTTAAGAGATTCCCCCAAACAGAATAAACTCAAAGTAAGCCATGTTCTCTCCAAAATCATAATCAAACTACTGAAAACCACAAAGAAAACATTTGAAAGCAGAAAAGAAATGACACATTACATTCAAATGACTTCCAGATATCTCATCACAAACCATGAAGACCAAAAGAAAGCAAAAATATTTTTAAAGTGCTGAACAAAAAGGAACTGTCAACCTAAAATTCTATATCCATCAAAATATCATTTAGGAATATTCAGCCAATCTGGAAAATTCTTTGATTATTTATTTTAAAATTAAACCTGTAACTGCCGTACAACCCAGCTATTGCACTCAGGACAGTTTAGTGAGATGACAACTTATGTTCACAGGTGACCTGCACAGGACTGTTTGTAACAGCATTATCCACAGTCGCCACAAACTGGAAATGGCCTAGATGTTCTTCTGTGAGTGAACATTTAAACAGCAGTACGCTCATGTGATACTCAACAATAAAAAGGAACAAACTATTGCTACACACAACTTGGATGTATCCCCAGAAAATTATGCTGAGTTAAAAAAATCCAATACCAACAGATCATATACCATATGATTTCATTTATGTAACATTCTAAAAATGACAAAATTATAGAAATAGAGAAAACATCAGTGGTTTTCAGGGGTTCAGGATGGTGGAGGTAGAGAGAACGGGGGTATTATGATTTTTATTGATTTAAAGTAAATGGTTCTTATGCATACACACACACACGCAGTTTAGGTTTATTTGTTAACATACTTTTTAAAAATGATTTCAAGCTATATCTTGTTTCTGGGACTTTTCCTCCAAAATTACACTCCTAAGTCAAACCTATACTGATTTGTTTAGCATTCATTTTCATTGCCTCATGGTATTCCATTGTATGATTCTACCACAATTAATTTACCTATTTTCTTCTTCTGGAGTTTAAGCTGTTGCCAGGTTTGTTTTCTTGTGTATTTGTTTTCACATTAGCTAATGCTGCTATGGGCATTCTTGTTCTTGTACATGTTTCCAGGAGGACATGTGATAAAATTTCCCTGCAGTAAAATTGCTAGGCATAAAACTGCTAAGTTGTGAAGTATATGCAAATATTAAACTTACATTAAAATATCAACTTGTTTCCCAAAGTGCTTGGACAAAATTATACTCCTATCAGAAGTGCATGAAGTAATCTTCATTAATACCATTTTCTACCCTTAGACTATTTAGAGTGAAATGGCACGATCATAGCTTACTGCTACCTTAAACTCCTGGGTTCAAACAATCCTCCTGCCTCAGCCTCCTGAGTAGCTGGGACTACAGACCGGTGCCACCACACTCAGCTAATTTCTTCTTTAAAGATGAGGTCTCACTGTGTTGCCCAGGCTGGTCTTGATCTCCTAGTCTCAAGTGATCGTCTCACCTGGGTCTTCCAAAGCACTGGGATTACAGGTACCATGCCCAGCTTACACTGGGACCTTTTTGCATTTACCTATGATCTAAACTTTTTCATTTATGGAACACATTAAAATTATAATAATTTTACCTTATTTTTTACTAAGTTAGAGTAAGGCTGCTCAAGTCTAGAAGCAACTTACCCAGGGGGTTTGGACATTTCAGACCCCGTGTGGATATAATGAGAGCTAAAGGGATCAATATTTCATTCCACCAATGATCCAAAGAAGTCGGGGAAGTCTGGATAAACAATAACTTGGATAACGATGCCTGGGAGAACTGGAGGGCTATCTGCAGGGCCAATTAATTCCCTACATGAGAGTGACAACTTCCGTACACACACAGATTATTTCAGATGTTGCTGAGCATGTGGAGGATACAAACTCCTTCTGAGGAGGCCATATCTTTGACCTGCTTCCTGCTAAAAAACTGTGGTGTGTACAGTTGTAAAAGTCTTGGGCCCTTAGCATCATTGAGCAAGTGTATCACCCCTGGATTTCCCAACCCTGGAATTCTGTTTCCCAAGGAAATACATCTCTATTTCTCAAATCTATTGCTAGTTTGTTCTTTGTTGCATATAGCCAAACATGTTGCTAATGGATATATAGCTCAATATTTCTCGAGCACATACTAATGTCCTAGACATCTTAAACTATATCAATAAATAGAGAAAAGGAATCTATCTCCAGTCACCATCACCAAAAAGTAATATGTAGGAAGAAAAGATAATGATAATATTGTAAAAATATCCATAAGAATTGAGAGCCTTCAAACTGCCAGATTCTTTAATACCAATCAGGCAATCGGGGCCACACATGTAGCACAGACAAGTAATTTGACGTTCAGTTGAGTTCTGTCTTGCCAAGATCGCTCAATAAATTCGTGGTGGAACTGGTTTTGGGGTCAGGTTTCAAACCCCACCCTCTTTGTCCTAAGACCTTTCCATCCACTTCTACCACTCGCTCTTGCAATGACACAAGGCATAACACAATGAAGAAAATTATTCTGATGAGATGAAAATTTGAGATTATGTCCAGGAGAATTGAAGTATAAAAGAAAAATTCTTATACTGATAATTCAAGACAAAAGCTATGATAAGAACTGTGCACTGACCACAAATGGTGCTCTGGTATAAGACAACTACACCCTTAGGTGAGTGTTCACACATTCTAGTTTGCCTAGACTAGTCCTGGTTTACTCCTATTGTCTCATCCAGTCAGTGGCTCTATTAACTCTCAAAAGTGCCCCCGTCTGGCCACGCAGAATTTTCCTTTATACAGGAAACACCAGGATGATATTTTGTCTGAATGTCCGAGTATGTGAAAGCCATGGTTTGCACTGAGAATGAATCCGTTATGGACTAATGTTTCTGTTCAGTTGTCATCATTGTCATCAGAACGTTTCTTTGGTGTCTGTCATAAAGATAAAGTGTCACCATGGATGTTTGCATGTTCCTCTATTTTTCTGCAGCTGAATTTGTCAAGGAGAAAACAGGATGTCGGGGACTTTTCTTAAGCTGGAAATCATTTTGAAGTTGCAAGGAACTCCTTTAAGAATTAATTTAACACTGATCACAAGCAAAGGATTCCCATTTTGCAATCAGCTTTCCAGAGGCTTGAAGAGATGACATTTAGAGAGCTGGAGATTTCTCAGCGCTGCAGCATTTAGAGGTGCAGGCAACATGCCGTTGTCTTTGCTTCTGAAAGACAGGGGCACATAGAAAATTAAAATATACAGAAAATTCCCAGCCTATATTTTACTCTTACCTGAAGAAGCAGGATGTAATAGTTAAGTATTTAGGTGGATGTGAGGTTAGAGATAGGGGGACCTAGAGCTCCTTGGTGGTGGTCTCTGTAGTCAAACTGCCTGGCTTTGAATTTCAATCCTCCCACTAACTGATCATGTGATCTCATCCAAGTTATTTCACTTACCCATGAAACAGAAATGTTACAAAGACACAGAGACTGTAGTGAACATTCTATCACAGAATGTATGCAAAGCAGTTGGGATGGTACCCTAGCTTAAAGTAAAAATTTGATCTTATCCTCACCAACTTACAGATAGGTGGAGACCGTGCAATGCAAGTCTGGGTTCTAAGGATAAGGGTCAAACGCTGGGGGAAGTGAGTATAAATGTTTCCCTCTATTTCTACCCTTATATCTAATTATTCAGAAATTCATGTTTATAAAACATTAAAATGTACCTTTCGATCTCATCCTTTTTTTTTTTTTTTGCTATCATCTCTGTCACCAGCCTAGATTGAGCCACCAGCATCTCTACCCCACAGCTTCCCTCTTAGTCACCCTGCATCATCCCTCCATCTCTCCTCCAATCCACATGGGCAGAGTGGCCGAGGGGCTTTTGGAAAAGGAAACGTGACCATGATACTTCGCTGTGGGAAGCCCTTTCTCAGCTTCCCAGGGCTTTCCTGGTGCAATGCACAGGCGTTGTGTGAACAGCATCACTGTACCTCAATCCCGCTTGTGTGCCAGTTTGCCTCACACTTACTGTGCACACTCTAGACTATACTCTCCATTCCTTAGTCAGGTCAAGCCCTCCCCCACTGAAGGACCAGGGACATATTCCCTTTACGATCGCTCTGGTCTTCTGTTTACATCTCACTTAGTATTCAAGTCTCAGTTTAAATGGGATGTCTGTCTCCCAGGGACCTTCCTATTATCACTCAGAAGCAGGCAGTTATCCTGTTATGTGGTCTTAAAAACTGCATTTCCTATACACCTAGGCCTTGCTTAATAATTTTAATTAGTTACTGAAACCCTGCCATTAAATGGAAAAATATGAAATAAAGTATTTGCATTGATTTTAATGCGAAAAATTATTTTGTGTTTTGTATCCAATCAATATGTCCAAATAATTTGTATAGCTGGGAATGATATATAGGAACTGAATGATAAGAAAGGAAGGAACAAGCAATGCCTCGAAAGCAAATAAATAGTCCGCGTGTGGAATGTAATTGAATGAAGATTTTACTGGTCAGGGGAGAAAGAAGAGTTGACTGCAGGTAATTGCTGGAAAAGCATTGAGAGGGAAGAATTCTTTTTCCTGTACAAATGTTCCAACATTTTGGGGGAACTCATAGCTATCTTTCACTCAAACTGCACTTAAAAATAAAGTTATAGCACAGAAAAAAGCCTTTAAAGCAAAATAAATGCTAATCACAAAAGTGCTTTAGAATACACAGAAATAACACTTACGTAAAAGGAACATATGAGTGTCAGATGCTATATCTTTATCCTTCTCACTCAGCATATGCAAAATATTTGGGGTTCATCTAAACATTGAACATAATTCAAATTTGCTATGCATGACACTCTCTTACCAGAAACTCTCATGGGGAGAAAATTGACTGTAATGTCCAAATATAATTTCTTATAGTATGCACTTTGTGTATGAAAAATTATATTGAAAGAAAGGTTTCACAGAGCTGAAAGTGGTGTACATTTCCAAAATAGCTTATATCTTTATAAATTTTAATTATATATGTAATACGTGTATGTATAGTTGTAAAAGTTGTAACTTATAACTTTAACACATCCTTAACAAAGATATCATTCTATAAGATGTCTATAATTACACATTTGGTTGCATAAATATTTGTTTAGTATTCTGCCTCTACCATCAGAGAATACATTCCATAAAGGGAGTTTACTATTGTGTACCTGGCACCTGGCACAGTGCAATAAACAATGTCTTAGGATGGTGTCCCACAGTACAGAGATCAGAGCCATGACAAAGCAAAGTCGAATTGAGAGTGAGAAATAAGCAAGTTGGGGGACGGATAGAGAAAGGAAAGATCTCAAACCATTACCATAAAAGAAAGGGAGGAAAAATTATGTGCCAGACACACACATTATTTGCATGCATTATTTTACATGTGAACTGGCAGATAGTTGATTGCTTCTGCACCTAAACCCCAAAATAGGAAAGATGTGATCAGGTCACTGTATAATGTCCCTTTTTCTCTCTGCGTTCCTATAGTAATACAATATCTGATGTGATGGCCATCATAGGAAGTGAAATGACTCAATAAATGTCTTGGATATTTATTTCAAGGCATAACTTATTTCTCAAAATATAAATAAACTATATTAATTGTTACATGTACAGTTAACCCAGTGTGTGATGCCACAACCACACAGGTGCTGAATAATTTGTGAGCTTCTTAACACCTTCTCTCCAGGTTTCAGCACGTTGGGGTTGGACAGCTCCCTTTGGGTGTTCAGGCTTGGCCTTTCAAAGCAACAAGTTCAATTAGATTCAATAAATACCCTCTGTGCATGCCAAGATAATCGTAGCATGAGACATTGCTATCGAACAACCACAGCCTGGTGTCTCTTCTTACTGGGTGAAACAAAATGTGCAGAAATTTTGAAAATGACCTTCATAATGAAGACATAGGTTGGACTGGTAGCAAAGTTTTATTCAAGTACCTTTCAGATTCATAGCTGTTTTCAATCTAGTTAAATCACTCCCTGCCCCACCTCGACCCTCACCAAAAGGAAAAGAAACAAGTTTGACCTATCTTGAGCCAAAGTCACACTGTTCTGGCTGTTAAGAATATGATTAGCTTCTGAAAGTGACTGATGCCCTGGGTTTTCAATCATGTTAGAATTCTGGAATAATGGAATTTCTTATGAGGTCCATGAAAAGGTCTTATAGACTTTCAACAGCAACTTCCTCCTCCTTCCTTGGAACCAAATACACTTCTGCCAATCAACTTCTGTTTACTGTTACATGGACATACAGGTTTATGGTTTGGTCTATGTCGAAAGATCTGAAAAGTGTTGGTGCATTCGGTAACTCTTCTGGGTTCAAATGCCAATTGATCTTTCTTTGATAGAAGTTTATTAGTCACTCCACCATTAAAAATTCAGACAAATCCCACTTTCGATTAGAATGGGTAGCAGTCTAGACTGCAAGTAAAAGTAAGATTTTTATTATCCATATGGAAACCTGGATTTGAATTCTGGATCTACTGCTGACAAGTTGGGTGAATTTGTTCATTGCTTCACCACCATGTGCTCTAATTTCTTTATCTGTAAGATGGGGGTTATGGCAACATGTACTGTGGCAGAGCGCCTGGCATGCTGGTATTAGCAGTAGTGTGGAAGTAGCAATATTATGCTTGTTATTATTGTTATAATTGTTGAGTTCTTAAAATGAGACAGAAACTTGAAAAACATTTTTCAAAGAAGAAAAACTGCTTCGGATGATGAATATTCCAGCCTTTCATGGAAGGAGTGGAGATGCTGCGATATGAGTTAATCTCCTTTAAATTTAGAAGCATTTTTGTTTTTAGAGCTTGAGAAACATTGCCATAAGGTTCCCAAATTATATGTGTAATGAAATTAAATGCTACACTTATAATTTAAGCACACTTTCTGGAATAGGCCTTTATCAAATGAAGTTACATTTTTTGGTTTGCATTTTGGTTGAGTTTATTACCCTGTAAATACCTACAAACATATGGATCAGATTAATGTTTTAAAGAAGATATTCTTTAGTTTGTCTTCTGTTATGATGTAGAACTCTCCTACTATACTGACCCTCCTACAGATAATAACCATAAATTCTGGGACAAAATAATAGTGAATGTGGAAATGGTGAATATAAAATACTATTTTTACCTTAATTTCTTAACAATACCTATTTCAACATTCAAGTATTTTTTTCAGATAATAGATGCTTAATCACTTGAGGCTGAGTAAACAAAAATGGGGGAGGGTGAAGGGAAAGTTGTGTCAAAAAGAAAAATACCTGACGCTGCCCTCTTTGACTCTGACGGCCAGCGTATTAGTAGAACTCAAACATGGTGATTTCATGAAAAGCCAAAGGGTCATTTTGAAAGCGTGTCTTGAATGTCTACTAAATTCAAGAGACTTTGCAGGTGTTAAACATATAGTGATATTGAGCAGGACACTGAAATTAAAACAGATGGCATATACAAAAAGGGTGATTAATGCGAGTTTAATGAATGAACTCCTTACAGTGTGTGGAAAATCAACAGGGCATGCAGAAGTATCCCGAAGCCAGCAGCAAGGGGAATGCCATTATCATCCCTGGATCCCTCCCCCAGAGACAAGTGAAGAAAGTCATCGTCAAAGCCTGATCAGAGCAAGAGCTGCACAATAAACCTGTCTGGTGGAAGCTACGCCTTTGGGTAGAGGAACTCAGCTATACTAATAAGCAGAAGACCATAGTAAACGTAACTTAGCTGGGCACAGTGGCTCATGCTTGTAATACTAACACTTTGGGAGGCCAGGGCAGGAGGATCACTTGAGGCCAGAAGCTCAAGAGAAGTCTGAGCAAGAACAAGACCCCATCTCTACAAAAAATAGAACAATTAGCCATATGTGGTGGTGCACACCTGTAGTCCTAGCTACTCGGGAGGCTGAGGCAGAAGGATATCTTGAGCCCAGGAGTTTGAGGTTGCTGTGAGCTACGATGACACCACTGCACTCTAGCCTGGGCAACAGAGGGAGAGACTATGTCTCAAAACAAACAAACAAAAAAATGCTAAATCATAGTCTAGCAGAAAGGAAAACTGGGAATAAACACTGTGACATCTCTCTCCACTTCGTGTCTGTTCTTCTACCAGTTCCTCCCGTGGGCTCAACTGAGCTAGGGGCTAGAGAGCAAGGAAACTCAATTGTTGCAGCCTCTTAGTGCTCAGTTCACTTACTGCAAAGTGGAGATGGTTAGAGGGTGGACTTCAAAACCAGTGGAGGATAACCAGCGCAGAGGAGATAAAGTCCCTATCATTTGGTGACTGTAGCCTGGTTGTTAAATAACAGGGCAATAATAGGCCTGGTCTTTATCAGCAACCACTCAAATCACCCACAAAGAGGGATCTCTTTTGGGTGATTCTAAAAAACCAAAACTGATTCCCTAACTATAAACATTTTCAATGCACAATCAAGCAGGGTTTGACCTTAACATCTACTGCAAGCTCAATACACTTCATCACCAAGGAAATAGGCTGGAAAAAATGAAAATTGTTTGGCTAGGGCAATATAGCTAGTTATTGTGAGAACCAAGATTGGAACTAGATTTTCTGAATCTAATTTAACCAGCATTTCTTCCACTACAACTTTAAACATAAAATGTAGGCATTTTATTCTGACTGTGAGGCAAAAAGTTCCTTGAAGCCCAGTTTGGGGGTGATTTGCTATTTCTAGTATGCTTCCTCAAGTATAATACCAATGAGAGCTGCAACAAGTATCTGCTTCCTAAGCATAGAGCATACACGCAACTTTAAATCTCGGTTGGTGTCTCAAAATCACTAACATACTCTTAACAACAACAATGTAATGAGTGCTTTTAAAATATCAGACACTGCAAAGTACCTTTAAAAAGCAAGGATGAGTTCACTGAACTCATACAAAGGGCATGTGAGGTGGGCAATAGTATCCCCATTTTACAGATGAGAAAGTTGAAGCACCAAGAGATGAATCAACCTGCTGTGTGTCATGTTATTAAGACAAGGGCACAGCCAGAAGTTGATCCTCTGTAATCAAAATCCTGTGCTGTTAACCATTCTATCACCTTGGGAGTAAGTGAACCGAAGCCTTGCCTGACCTTGCTGGCTGGTGATATATTAGCACTGGGCTGATGGAGTGGGAGCCAATTCATAATTTATCTCAGAAAAAAAAAAAAGGGCTTTCTCTATTGTGCCCCTGACAACTGAACCCTTTAGCAGCATCAGGGGGGAATTACGTTGGAAGAAAAATGACATGTCTGTGAATACTACATTATCTTCGGGTCCACTAAATTGATTTTTATTTTCAGAGATAAAATATTTCCAAGAGTGCTGTCTGCATTGGCAGAATGCCAAGGCCCGTTGAACTTTTCCTTCAACTCTTTTGGGTTAATCCAAGCCTCCTAATTTCAGAGCTTCCTCAGGAAAGCCTGTTCATGTGCAAAGAACATAGGAGTCTTTGCTTCTGTTAGAACTCGTGTTTGGAATTAAAGAATGTGACTTCTTCTGCACTTTATCAAAGATGCCCCAGCACAGGAGACATAAAGCAACAGACAGAGGGAGCTTTGTTTTTATCAAGAGCAACCAGGGACTCAAACCTCCTCTTGGAGCCTTTTTGACTGGTTGATTCCAGTGTCTTCTCTTTTCTCTGCACCTCTGCAGTCAATATTCATAAATAAAATAAATGCGGAAATAATAGCCAACATTTACTGAACCTTTCATGTGCAAGTACTGTCCTAAATGCTTTGCATATCTTATCTCATTTCATCTTTGCAACAAACTGATGAGTTTGGTGCAATTATTAACCACTTTTTTCCAGATAAGAGAACTAGAAATTGAGAAAGGCTTAATCATAAAACCAAGCAGCTAAGTGCTAAAATTGAGATTCAAATTTAGATCTAGTTTGACTCCAAAAGTTTTTTACAACCTTGATTGCATAGTTGAATCACCTGTAGAAAACTTAAAATATGCCAATACCCAAACCCCTCCCTAAATAAACCCAATACAATTTATCTGGGGTGAGCACTTGACATCATTTTCCAAAACTCCCTAAGTGATTCCAGTGTGTAGCCAGGGAAACCACAGCGCTAAGCCTTGTGGATACATTGTATCTGCAAGCAAAGCTCTCTGAAACAGTGAAGTAGCCTAATAATGGTGTTTATCTTCGTAATACTCTACCTATCACACACCATCTCATAAGAATAAGTCCAAATTCACCAAAAGATGAAGTCTTGCTGAATTCTATCCAGCAGCTGAGAACTAAGGTTTATTTCCAGACTTTAACTTATGCAGGAAGTGTTAATATTGTATGTTGGTTGCTCTATAATATTTCCAGACCATCCAATTGTCCTCTAGGCAACATTCAGAGAGATGGACTCAAGCAGCCAAGAGAGAGACTTTCTGTCACTGATGAAATATAACACACCAGCCCCACCTCAGGCCTGAGAGAATATCTTCACCACTGGAACAAGCAGAGACCACCAGAGTCCTAACCATTAGTTCTACAAAATAACTAATACGACATTTAACATGACTCATCAAAGGAACCGAGTTATTTTCATGTAAACCATTCTGATAGAAAAGGTGTCCACTTCTGCAGGGCAACAGACATCATGACTGCTAGATTATTCAATCACCCAGCTTTAATCAGTTGAGCAGGAAAGTCTACTCTATTACCAAAGGGCAGTTGAGGAACAGTGACAGTTCGATAGATCGTTACGGATGATCTCTTGTTGAAAGAGACTGTTCATTGCCCATTTTTTACAATCAGCATGGCTTTTAAGGAATTTTAATTCATGGAGAACATGTCCTGATGAAAGCAGATTTAAATCTAAATAAAACATATTTAAACATCAAGGGAAGTGGTCCAATTATCGATTCATTGGGCATCTCATGGTCTCAGTCAGAATAGAAACATTGACTTGGTTTCACAGTTTCAATATTTACCAATATATATTAATAGGAAAATGAATACCATGAGAAAACAACAAAATTACCTAACTAGTACTTTGGCCATTAAAATAACTGTAATGTTTCATAAATGAAAAAATATATTTATTTATAAATTATAAAATAATATACAAAAGTATGTTAATCAACAAAAGAGAAAGACTGTCATCAATAATTTTGAAACCTTTCTTGTGTAGCGTAGCTTTAATGCACCCTTTGACATTGAGCCTAAAGATAATCATCTTCTGAATTTTGTGATTATCGCACCTTAGCTTTCTTTAAAATTTTACCAGGTACTGCTTATTCAATACATAGCTTACTTTTCAAGTTTGGGAACCTTATATAAACGAAATCATATTGTACATATTCTTTTAATATTTGTTTTATTTTACTTTTTCTTCAAAGTATTTTGCGAGATTTATTTATGATGTGCATATTGTTTATTTATTTTCACTTTTATATGATATTCCATTATATGACTATGCCACAATTTATTTACCTATTGCCTATTGTTAGATTTATTGGATGTTTCCAATTTTGTTTTGTTTTTTTAAATGTCCTTCTGGAAACAACAGTGCTAACAATGTTTAAGAGGGCAGCAGTCCCCAACCTTTTTGGCACCAGGGACAGTTTTCATGGAAGACGATTTTTCCATGAACCGGGTGGGAGGAAGGTTTTAGGATGATTTAAGCACATTACATTAATTGTGTACTTTATTTCAATTATTATTGCATTGTAATATATAATGAAATAATTATACAACTCACGATAGGTTGGGGGCCCCTGCTTTAGGGTATATCCTTAGAGGTACAATTGCTGGTCTCTAGGGTATAAATTACTTTAACTATATTAAATAATTCCTAATTCATTCTAAAGTTCTTGCAAATGTTTTTACTTTCAACCAGCAGGTGTGGTGTATGCAAGTGCCCATTCTCCATATCCACATATTTTCATACTTTGTAATTTGGTAAAACTGGTATAGATAAATATTTTATTGTAGCCCTAATTTACATTTTACTGATTACCAATGAAGATGAGCATCTTTTCTTATTTTATTGGGCATTTGTCCTTTCTCTTCTCTGGAGGCTGATTTATAGATGTTGTCCATTTTGTTATTTGTTGTTTGGTATTTCTTATTAAGCCTAGGGGAGTTTTTCATGCATACCATTACCAACATTTTGTCGGTTACATGTACTGCTCGTAACTTCAACTCTTTGTAGTTTGCTTTCGGTTTTGCATGTTAGATTTGTGTCTGATGAACAAAAGTTCTAATTTGGGGCATAGTCAAATTTATCAATCTTCTCTCTATGGCTATGGTTTTATGCCTTGACTAAATTCTGTTTTACCCGGATGTCATAAAGAAGTTCTTTATTTTTCACTCAAAGTTTTAAAATTTAGTCTTTGACATTTAAACACCCAATTCTCCTGAAAATGTTGAAAGATGCTCTCGCTTGCGCGCACGATCTCTCTCTCTCTCTCTCTCTCTCTCTCTCTCTCTCTCTCTCTCTCTCTCTCTCTCTATCACGTGTGCGCTATCTCATAATCCGTAGAGCTGACTCCAAGGATTGTGGGAGTGTATGATTTGGGAGGGGGATCTCACCTGGTCTGCAGGCCAGAAAAAGGTTAATACAGAGGACGATGTCTCGCCTACAAGAAGGGGATGAGGAGTGTAGAAAGTGTGGGAGGGTGGAAGCAAAAATTGGGGCCATTTCTAATTAAGCAAACAACATTTCAAAGCCCCTTATGAGAAAAGAAAAGTGTGGAGTGTTTGGGGAACATAAAGAAAGCACCCTGAGTAACACATGTATGGGAAGGAGAAGGGACCACACAGGAAGGGCGTGACAATCCTACTTCTAAACATAGGTCTGTAATCCCCAAATGTTCCTTCCCATACAGCACTATCCTAATTTCACAGACAGGGCATTTGACGCTCAGAATTGTTAAGCATCTGTTCTGCGTTCCAACAGCTAGCAGTCGACCAAAACCTGAGATTTGAATATATTCATCCTCTTTCTGAAGCCCGTTCCCTTTTTATCTATCTGCACCATGCCATCCCCCAGGCTGAGGAATTTGGACTTGAGCTGGGAGCTCTTTGATAATTATTGAGCCAAGAAGGAACCCAATGGATGGTTTTTATATTTATTCTTTTGTTTGTTCGATTTTTTGTTTTCAAGCAAAATTGACCTGGCAATGGTGGGCAGAAGTCTTCCAGCTTTGTACGTCCTTCTGCAAAATGATTTCTCACGCCTGAAATCACCTCCGCATGGCCCTCAACTCACTTACCTTCCCTGGTAAGTCCACCCTGATGACTTGAAAAGGTATAACGGTGCTCTCCTCTCCAATCGGAACAGACAGGTAAATGTCCCCAATCCCTCAGCAGTTGTTGTTTCTGGCAGACAGAAACAAAAATAATACATTGACAAACCAGTCACTGAAATTTACCTAATTAAGTTGCTTGAAAGGTTGTGAGGATCTTAGGAAACAATCAGAGGGGCCCAAAGACTCAGGATTCAAATGTTTTTAGTCATTTGTTATATGAGCTACCTTGGGATCAGGTAACCTTCCTGGTTTGCCCTTCTACATCTACAGATAAGGGTTTTAAAAATGCATTGGTGATCGTTTATATCATAAAATTAGTGTCATCCTCAAATGAAATGTAAATATATGAGACTTTGAAAGGAAACCAAAAAAAGAGAAAAAGCCCACTTTTCTCTTGCCAAATGCAAGTTCTGTTGATAGTTCGATGAATTTCCTTTTGTTAATTTTCTGAGGATGATAATCCTCCATTGTATATAATTTAAAATTTTAGTTTTTGTTTCACTCAATATTATATAACAAATATGATATGTAAATATATAATAAATATAGTTACATGATAGTGTATACTTTTTGCAAACATTTCAAATCACTGCATGATGTACCACCAACTTGGTGAACAACACCACACATAAACCTTTGCCTGAAGTTGAAAATCTAGGGATTTTCCAGTGTTTTGTTCTCAGGAATAAGGCTGATATTTACATTCTTGCACATTAAACTTTTTTGTGTCCATTCATTCCTTCATCCCTCCATTCGGTACATGTTACCAAGCATTCCATGCAAAGCTATGTGTCCATCATCAGATACACAATGGGAAGAACAAATACAACCACCATTCTCATGAAGCATATAGGCTAATAGGGGGAACAGATGTTTAACTATGATAACTATAGTAACACAACTGATTGGTGATTTAATTACAATGATAAAAGATGTTACACATGTATGTATCATAAAGAGTGCATGATGTGAAACACAATCTGGTTCGTTAGGTCATTTAATATACTATATTACTTTAGGATAGTTGAACTGCTAGGTCAAAGAATACAAACATTTTAAGGCTTTTCATCCTTATTTGAAAACTTGTCTTCCCGAAAGTCTGTACCAGTTTACCATCCCAACGAGAACATACATGTGCCCATTTTACAACAACCTTCTCAGCATTTCAGAACATTATCATTCAGACAAGCACTGTTGATTAAGTAAAACATAATTCCATTGCTTTTGTAATTAACATTTTTCCCTTTGAATTATGAGTGAGGTTGTTTTTTTGTGTAAGTTTCTTGAGAAGTTGTAATTCTACTTTTGTGATGTATCAATGCATGCCCTTTGCTCATTTTTCTTTTTTATATGCCTTGATTGATTTGGAGAAGTTTTGTTTTTTTTTTTTTTTTTTTTTTTTGAGACAGAGTCTCACTCTCTTGCCCGGGGCGAGTGCCGTGGCGTCAGCCTAGCTCACAGCAACCTCAAACTCCTGGGCTCAAGCAATCCTACTGTCTCAGCCTCCCGAGTAGCTGGGACTATAGGCATGCGCCACCATGCCCGGCTAAGTTTTTCTATATATACTTTTAGCTGTCCAATTAATTTCTTTCTATTTTTGGTAGAGACGGGGTCTCGTTCTTGCTCAGGCT
>RJWJ010000162.1:0-248356 GCA_004363605.1 Indri indri
AAAAAAAAAAAAAAAAAAAAAAACTTTCAAATCCAGCTGGGTGCAGTGTCTTGTGCCTGTAGTCCCAGCTTCTCAGGAGGCTGAAGTGGGAAGATTGCTAGAGGCAGGAGTTTGAGACCAGCCTGGACAACATAGCAAGACCCTGTCTCTAAAAAACAAAACATGAATAAATCAACAAAAAAATAAAATACAATAGGTTCAAGACTTAAATGTATATTTTTTAAGTTAAAATCTTGCAAGAAAATGTAGGGGAGAGTACAGGTGCAATCTGGGATAATGGGAATGGCTTGTAACTGTATTATCTATTGCTGTGTAACAAATTACTCTAGAATTTAGCAGCTTAAAACAGACTTTTTTAAGGATCAGGTATCTAGGAGTGGCTGAGCTAGGGGGCTCTGGTTCAGAGTCTCTCATGAAGTGGCAGCCAAGCTGTGGGCCAGGACTGAAGTCATCAAAAGGCTCAACTGGGACTGGAGGATGGATCTACTTACAAGCTTACTCTTGGGGTTCTTGGCAGCTTTCAGTTCCTCACTGTCGGAGGGTGTTGGCAAGAGGCCTCCACCTGTCACCATATGAGTCTCTCCACGAGGCTGCTCCCAAAATGGCAGCTTGCTCCCTCCAGAGTAAGAGATGAGAAGAGAGAGACACACACACAGAGAGAGAGAGAGAGAGAGAGAGAGAGAGAGAGAGAGAGAGAAATATGGGGGGAGGGGAGGGAGAATGAGAGAGAGAAATGAGAATGAATATGAACCCAAGATGGAAGCCTTAGTCTTTTTCTAACCTAACCTTAGATGTGACATCTCATCACTTCTGCCATATTATATTCATTAGAATGGCTAAGTTCAGCTCACACACAAGGGGAGGGGAATTAAGTCTCCACCTCCTGGTGGGAGGAGTATCAAAGAATTTGTAAATACCTCTTTAATACGACAGTGGCAAGAGAAGAATCTCAGAAGCAATAAAAGAAAAAACCTGATCATGTGAAAAATAAAATGTTTGCAAAAATACTATAAAAGTTAATAGACAAGAGACAGCTTGAGAAAATGTTTGCAGTGCAGATGAGGGTAATCTCCATAATATATAAAGAGCTCGTAAAATTTGATAAGAAATAGACAACCTGCTAGGCAAATATGCAAAGTATATAGAATCGGTTAGGAATTATGCTTGACTGCTGGTGACAGAGACACGCCTGTAGTGGCTTAAAGACTGGAGAATTTGTTTGCCTTTGTAATAGGTCCAGAGGGAAGAGGTTGCTGGCATTGGTTCAGGTAATCAAATAATTTCTATTGGCTTAGGGATTAACAAATACACAAGTGGAACAGAAGAGAATTCAGAAGGAGATCCTGATTTATATAAAAAGTTAATATGTCAAATTATTGAATTTGACAGGCTAAGGTGTCTGCATTCCCATGGCTTTTCCCTTTCAGTTCTGTACAGTTGCTAGAGCTTCTGACAGGGATGCACATTCTGGGCCTCAGGAAGGAAACACAGAAAAGGGCAAAAAGAGTTTTGCCTGAAACCCTGGCTAAGGACTTACAGAAAAACTATGAGAAATGAGCAAGATTACCTACTATATCAGAAGATGCTTTTTGGTCCAACAACAGAAAACTCAAAAGAAGATAAAGAATGTGGAAAATTCTTTATACAAAAGTCCTGAGGTAGGAAGGTTCCAGCGTTAATTCAGTGGCTCAATGTCAAGAGAGATCTAGGATATTTTCATTATTTTTGCCTTTGCCTTCTGTACAGTATTTGCTTTTAGTTCCTAGGCTATTAGCTCATGGTCACAGGATGTATAGCTACAAGCATCACTTACCTATGCAATGACCAAAGGCTAGAAAAGTCATCTCTATCTTCCATTCTGGAAGTGATCATGACCAGGGCAATGGAGGTACCGTAACTGAATGGTTGACTCGAACCAGAGAGTCTTGGTTGGTGCACCAGTGCTGGAAGTGAGTACAGTTCTGTGAGTTTGATCCTCTTGGTCCTTAGGGTATCCTGGGTAGGACCTGGGTGCCTGGAGTCTCCCAGGCTAGGTGACTCCCAGGATGAATGGAAACATTCAAAAGGTGCCAGCTAAGAAGCATATTCTGTGTGGGAAACAAGGGCTAAGAGCAATGCACACGTGCCCCAGGGCTAGAGAGAAGACTGAACTTCGGGCCATCAGAAGCCCAAACCATATCTGATCCTTCCAGCAAGGGAAGGGGAGAGGCAACTGAATGTTTGCCATACCTATAAAAGGGCTAGAATCAGATCTAATTAGAATTCTGATCCATATCTCTAAAAGCAAGACAGTAGAACTGTGGCTTCAAAGTAGTAAGGGAAAAGATCCTTGACCTAGAGCTTTACACCCAATAAAAATGTTGCAGGTCGAGGTCGCTAGGAAGCAGATGTGGAGACAGAGAGTAGCATACGATATTTCTATTAGAGATCAACACCTATGGGGAATGGGAAGAAGAGGATTAGGCAGAGAGGAAAGCCGGGCTGCAGTGGAACCCCAGCAAAGGCTTCAGCTGGCCCCAAGGGGAACTCTGAGGCAGGACGGCCCTCAGGGCTGTCCCACACTGCAGTACCGTGGTACCGAATCTGTACTCCCATAGGGACCGGTCGTTGGGTGCCACAGGCAGTGCTCGCCAGCTGGGGCAGTTTCGGTGAAGGCTAAAATATGGTTGCCAGCAGCAATTCCTGGATGCTAGGGGAATAAATTCTTCAGTCCTGAGGGGGATCTTGGAAACACATGTCAGCATCCAGCACAGAAACGAACATCTACTCAACAAATATTTATTCATTACTGCTATGTGCCAGACACCGTTCTAGGCACTTGCCATGTATCAGTAAACAAAAGAAATAAAAATCCCTGCCGTCATGCAGCTTGTATTCTAATGGGCAGTCAAATTCTAAGTATGGGTAAATTATATAGTGGGTGTCAATTGGTGTCTGGCCAAGCAAATCAAAACCATTCCAGAATTTTCAAATAGACGGTGTTCTATACAGAGGATTAATTAAAATGCTGAAAGAACAGGAGAGCCAAGTAGAATGTAAAGTAGGAACCTAGAGTCAGCAACAACAGGAAGCTGCTACTGCATCTAGGGCAAGAGGGACAAAAGGAAGAGGCAGGTTTACTAGAGCCAGGAAGCTGGGGCCATTGCAGGGGGCTAAAGGCTCGATGTGGGCAGCTGGGAGGGGGTGGACTTCAGAGGAAGGGACTATATAGAGGCAGATGGAGCCAGGGAAGGGACAAAGATGCTGTGGGAGGTGCCTCAAGAAGCAGAGAGAGGAAAGGAGGTACCCCAGCCTTGCCCTTTCCCCCACCCTCCAATCTTCCACTGGTGCCTCCCATTGGCAGAGCCTCCCAGAAGCAAGAGGGGAGGGCAGCCTGGGAAATGTAGTTCCCTGTGACGCAGGGCCAGGCAGGGCCAGGCTGGGGCTGGAGCCCAGCGCAAGTCACCTTTGAGCAATATAGTACATTGGAAGGTGATAAATTCTATGTGAAACAAAAACAAGTAAAGAGAACTGAGTGAGCTAGAGTGGAGGGGGACAGTAAGGTCAGGGAAGACCTCACAGAGAAGGCAACATTGAGCAAGAATTTAAGTGAGGGAGTTGGCCGGATGATTGTGTGTGGGAAGAACACAGTGTCAGAGAGAGAGGAGCTAGAACTAAGGCACAGAGTGAGCCAAAGCTGCCGCCCACCCACGTTGGAGCAAAGGTGAGCTGGGAAGGGAGCTCACCCAGTGACCTGCACTTGTGGCTAAATGTGTGGGCAGAGAGGAACGGCACCAGGTCACACTGGCATTATCACAAGTTTGGCTTTTACTTTTATTAAGACTGGGAGATGTCACACAGCTTTAGTCTAAGAAGGAACATTCAAATGGGTAGTTTAACATTAAAACAATTGATCTCATGGAGACAGAGTAGAATGATGGTTACCGGAGGCTGGGAAGGGCCGTGGGTGGGCGGATAAAGTGAGGATGGTTATTGGGTGCAAAAATAAGAGTTAGCTAGAATGAACAACATCTGATAGCATGACAAGGTAACTATAGTCAGCCATAAGTTACAGTATACTTCAAAATAACTGAAAGAGTGGAAGAGGAATGTTCCTAACACAAATGATAAATACTTGAGGTGATGGATACCCCAATTACCCCGCTTTGATTATTACACATTATATGTCTGTATCAAAATGTCACATGTACCCTATAAATATATATGATTATTGTATACCCACAATAATTAAAAATAAAAATTTTTAAAAATTAAAACAAGTGGTTTAAATGCAGCTCTTTCAAATGGTGGCCTGAAAGCACGCTACCCACAGGCTCTTTCTGAAAAAACTACTAGAGGCTGTAATAAAGCGAGAAAAATTAGTTTGAGGGCAAGTAGAGAGATGCAATGGTGAGTAAAATCCAGAGCTGTCTAGATAAGTATTGGAGACATGTTTTGAAAGAATGGTCTGGAATTAGAATTCTGGATGATTCAATATGGAGGTAGGGCAGCAGGTGGTAGGGGGAGTTGAGAGGCATAAAAGCCCATTATAATTCCTGTCTCGTCTGGTGGGAAGATATGGTGAGACCTTATTAGAAAAATGTATGTGGGTTAAATATTTAAAGCTTCAAATTAATGGTTAAAAGTTCAAGGGTAAATCACTGCAAGAATATAGAACTTTCTAACTAGTAGAAGAAAAAACTGGAACTAAGGAGTCTTAATTCAACAGAAGGCAGGAAAGAGGTGTATGTGGGGGTATGATAGAACTGGTGTAAGAAATGAAAAAAAAATTAGAAGGAATATGTTAAATACAGAGTTACCGTGGGACCCAGCAACTCTACTCCTAGGTATCTACCCAAGAGAAATGAAAACATATGTCCACACAAAAAGTTGTACACAAACATTTATCACAGCATTGTTCATAACAGCTGAGACATGGAAACTGCCCAAATGACCACCAATGGATAACGGATGAACAAAAGATGGCACATCCATGTACTGAGTATTATTTAGCCATAGAATAAAGTACTTTAAAGGAATAAAGTACTGACACATGCCACAGCATAGATGGAACTTAAACATTATGCTAAGTGCAAGAAGCCAGTTATATATTGTATGATTCTATTTATATGAAATGTCTGGAATAGGCAAATCTATAGAGACAGAAAATAGATCGGTGGTTGCTCGGGGAGGGTGGGCGGATGAGGGATATGGGAGTGATAGCTAAAGGGTAGGACTAGAGACAGAAATGGACAGATCCACAACAGAGACAGAACGAATAATTTCTCCAAGTTGTTCTCTCTAGTGGGTGTGGTAGGTTCCCCTGCGTGTTTTGCAGGGCCTGGCATGGTATGAGGCATTTTGTTAATTCGTTTGTCAAACACTGATGGAGCACTAGGTAGTGCTGGGCGCTGATGACGGAACAGTAAGTGTGATGGACCCAGGTGACCTCAGGAAGCCCTGGTGGTCACAGTCACTTGGGAAGTGTTGACTGACTGGGAAACCTGGGGAAATGGTTAATCAGGATGGACCTCCAATGTACAGGATGTGTGGGCATGACCTGAGCAGAGAGAAAACAAGGGCTTCTGCTTTAATTATGTGTTCGATGCTGGTGACATGCGTGAATTCTCTTTATTATCTTTGGAAACGTCATAGTCTACTTTCTTGTGTTTTGCGTGACTTGAGATAGAGGCATTTTCACAATCAGTAGCGAAGTGTTTAAAAACAAGGGCTACGATGTAGTCAGCAGAGGAACAAAGATGATGAAGATTTCTCTGGTTGGGTTAGAGTTGTGCTTGGCCAAGATTTAACATATTTTGATTTATATGTGGAAATGCAGATCCAGGTGTCTGAAGCCTCCATCCTGGCTCTGCGTGACTTAATTTCTGTGACTTTGCAAAGGTGACTTGATCCCTCTTGGGTGTTGAGGGTTGTATCAGCTCCAAACACCTTTCACACCAAGTTGGCATCCCTTCAAAGAGAGAAAATGTGAAAAAGCACTTTTTAGATGAAAACAAGTTAATAGATTATTGTTCATTACCCCAGCCCAGAGTTTATAACCTGCCTGACTATAAAAATGAACTGTGGCTGATCTGTTCTTTCTCTAGGGAGTCTGCTGAGTATATGGAGAGAGATTTGTGCCCATGTTGGCTTTTAGGTCTTTCTGCCCCCCTTTCCTGCAAGGGGAAGGCTCCTGCCGAGAGCCTGCAGAGGGCAGGTGGGCGTATGCATGCTCATTACCACTGGACCCCACTTCTACTCCTGGGATCTACCTAAGAGAAATGAAAACATACGTCACACAAAAAGTTGCACACAAACATTTCCAGCAGCGTCGTTCGTAACAGCTGAAAGGCAGAAACAACCCAAATGTCCACTCGTGGATGAACGGCCATGGCTGTCTGGAACTTGAATAAAGTGACCCAAGTGAAGTCCAACAATATGCTCAAAGGACCTAAGTGGCCTGGGTTGAAAGGCTCACAGAGCAAATCAGGTTCCCCTTTGGGAAGTGCAGCATCAGCTAGCAGAGACCGAGGCGGACGGAGGAAGGAGGAGAGAGAACGCAGTCAGGCTGAACGGGCGCCATGACGAGCAAAGCCACTGGCGAGGCAGTGCCGTGAGCGGGGAGAAAAGGAGACACTGCTGGGGAGTGAGCCAAGTGTCAGTCGCATTCAGGCTGGTGAAGGTCAGGTGCGTCTGTGCGTGTGTGTGACAATGTCACAATTGGCAGCCTCACTGCTTCCTAAGTCTCAGACCAAATTTGACCAAGTGTCCCGACTGTGCTAACAGATGTCTCCCAGCCTGTCTGGAGTAGAAAAACGTCTCTCTCTTGCTCTCCCCTGGCAGGTCTACTGGAACTTGCATAAAAGGAACCTTCCCAAGCAGATGGGACATCTTAAGGATGGGAGGTGGCAGTGTCCTTAAAACAGAAACCCCAAGGGGAGGCCTATACACTGAGCATAGTGCTGGTGGCACAGGCTGTTGTTCTTTCTGATTTTCAGCACCATTTCTGTGTGAGGGTGGGAGGTCCTCCTAGAGTCCTCCTAACCCATCCTGTTTTAAACACCACTAATGCCTCCAATCAGAACTACCACTAACGCTAATAATCCAATCTGGAGGTGTTGGTACAGATGGGGATACATTTGGTTATACATACATCCCAATCATCTTGCTGAGGCATTGCCAAGTCAATCCCACAAAGCACCATAACCCCGGCCTGCAGGGCAGCTCTGGGTTGTGTGTGCCTGAGGCCCCTTTGAGACTGTTTTCTCGTGTGAGCTTGCTCAGTCTCATGCCTGCATGCGCTCTCAGATCGTGCAGTTTAACGCACGTAAGTTCACTCTGTGCTAATCGATTATTAATTAATAATCAGTTAATCAGGCAGTTAATTAATCGATTTATTCCTGGTGGCGCATGTTGTCCCATCTCTAAAACAAGAGTGCAGAAATGTCTGCTCTTCCTCAATTGAAAATGGGGGTACAAATCTACAATGTTTCCTTAATATCCAAAGTGATAAAATATCACCCAGCGTATTCCTTTTGTCTGTGCTAGGCTGGACGTCTCCGCAGTGGACTTGGCTATTGCCAGCCCTCTGTGAAGCCAGGCGTCCAACCATAGGACTGTAGAGCCAGGCACTGAGTCGCTCTGCATTCTCTGCCTGGCCTCCTCACTGCAGAGGAGAAAGCAGAGAGTTTAAAGAACACGTTCAAGTACAGGGTGGGAGACAAGGTCCTCTTCGGTATGTGGTGTGTGGTCATGGGAGCCAAGGGCCACTGTATCAGGGATTCGTTTATTCATCAAATCTGAATGCTTCCTGTGCGCCGGGTGCAGTTGCAGGGCTCTGTGGACAGCAGTGAATGAGACAGACAGGTGCCTGCTCTCACGGAGACTTCCTAGGGACAGATGGCAAACACAGAACTCTG
The DNA here is from genome assembly GCA_004363605.1 of Indri indri. Classification (NCBI taxonomy): domain Eukaryota; kingdom Metazoa; phylum Chordata; class Mammalia; order Primates; family Indriidae; genus Indri; species Indri indri. The sequence goes on from RJWJ010000162.1 coordinate 7,899, forward strand.
AGTGTGGCACAAAGTTGCATCATCTGCTGAGGACAGAGCACGTTAGTATCCCTAGCTCTTCACTCTGAGGAGCTGACACCCACTGCAGGGTTCCTAAGAGGAGTAAGTCCAGTAGGCCAGGTCTCTAGCTAGACAAGTCTTCCAGAGAGAACAGGGTCGGTGAGGCTCCCTAACTTTGGATTTGGGCTCCTCTATCAGCCAGGCTTACTTCCCAGGGGAGACATTTCCCCACCTAAGCTGGACCAAGGCAGGCAAACCTCCAGCTCAGCCCTCTCTGAGGGAGTGGTTGGGATATACCATGTGGGGGGTCCCTCTGAGTCAGGCCTCACAGGCTAAGGGGGCCCCTTCTCTCCCAGACAACATTATCTCCAAAGGGATTCCAAGAGGCACACACTGCAGCCCTCCAGTCTGGGTCTGAAGCATTGAAAAATACAAATTTTTATTCCTATTGCGGCTATAGGTTTTTCTTTTTTTCTCTTTTATTGCTACACAATATTTTATATATTTATGGGGTACATGTGCATGTTTACTACATGCATAGAGTGGGTCATGATCGAGTCAGGGTATTCAGAGTATCCGTCACCTGGAATGTTTACCATTTTTACGTGTTGGTATCATTTCAAGTCCTGTCTTCTAGTTACTTTGAAATATATGCATAGTATTGTCGCTGAGTATAGTCACCCTAGTCTGCTGTCAAACATTAGAACTTATCTGTTCTGACTCTTATTTGGCCTGACTCTTGAATCTTGAGCCAACCTCTCTACCCTACAGCTTTCCCACCTCTGAAATAGAACAATAGCTCATAGAAAGCAATGATATAACACATGCAAAGCTTATGCACCGTGTTTAGTATATAGAGCACATTCCATAAACTATAGCTGCTATTATTAGCTATTGGAGCTTCTAACCCCTTCTGTCAGAGTGTGGTCTCCAAAGCAGATGTTAGAACAATGGGCACTCAGAGCTCTCCACTCTTTGCCATTCCTCCTCGGGGACACAGAGACACAGCCATTTGGCAAGACTGGACGCAGCACTGACATGACCACCGAGAAGCCCTGCCCTTGAATCTGGGCAGCACTTCTGCTGGTTTAAGGGCTTCCCATCAAATTCCAATCCTTTCCAGCCGCTTGTGGCCTTGCTGTTTCTGTGGCCATTAAACATCAAGGAAAGGTCACGTGCTCATTGTCAAAGATAGATAGCTATGGGATCAGTGAAGAGAATCAGACCCAGGAAATGAAGAGAAATGGGAGAGAGTGATGTGACCAGCATGCGCATCAGGGCTACATGAGCTGGAAGCAAAGCTTCCACGCCTGCTTCTGTGCGGCCTGCCAGGCAGGAGGGCATTCGGTCCCCTTCCGCAGGCACAGGTAGGGATATCCACGTTTGTCTGTGGGGAGTGTGACAATCTCTGCACCCACAGCATAGAAAATGATGGAGTGCGGCACCAGCATTTCAATAGGAGAATTGTGGGACTTAAAGGTATTTTGAAATTGCCTTTGAAATAAACGGTGTTCATTATTCTAAGAAATTGGGAGCCGTCGTTTCATTCATCCCGAATTCTCGGCCATGGGTTATGGCCGAGCTGTCCGGGCATCCCTGCCTATGCAGTCGCCCCGGTTTGGCTTCAGCTGCACCTGCACCGACAGCCCCACGGTGTCAGCTGGGCAGCAGCACCATTGGCGCTTGGATGGACATCCGCTGCCAGGTGTGGTGGCAGAGGCGAACTGGAGGAAATTCTTTCCTTGAGACAACTCAGGGTTTGTGTGAATGGAGGACAGATAAAGTCTTCAGTACCCCTTGTGATTCGAATGATTCGAATCATTAAACCACAGGCAGCCTGGGAGGGTTGATATCAGATGAGAGCTGCAGAACAAATAAACAAGCACACAAACCTATTTGAAAAGCTCCTGAAAACAAAGGGGATTTTGGGGGGTGGTTGTTTTATTTATTTTTTATTTTTTATTTTTTTTAGTTTTAAAGGAGAGAGAGATTCTAAAATATAAAAATTCCCATTTGAGACTTCAATGTAGAAAAAGCCACGTTGGCCGGAAACTAGTGCCCCTGCAATATTGATGGAAACATTTATTCCCATCCTACCTATTTTAGATAATTTCATTTGCAGCATCCTCTATGTTTAGTATGCAATTATTTAAGTAGCAGTAAAGTTAATTATCCACCCTATTGACAATATTCAGTCTTGACAGTGCTTGGTGTTGCTGCTCACACCATTTTACATTTCATAAATGCCTCTAAATATATTGAAAAAGAAGTCATGACTTTTCAAATACAGGAAAATCAAAATGCCAAGCAAGCATTTCATTGCTCCTCTGAATGACAGATTGTCTTCTGACCCCAGCCATGTGTGCAATGAAGCCCCTCTCTCCACAGTATAATTACTAAAAGCCAATCAACTTGATTTGTGTTATTCTGGTTCAGTCCAAAGAGAATTTAAACCAAATGTTGAAAACTACAAAGAGAAAGACCAGCCTGTGTATTGGCTGACACTTACATGGTCTGATTATCCCCTGTGCAGACTTCTCTAGGAAAATGGAGAGAGGAAAGGTTGGCAGTCATTTCATCAGAACAATAACCCCCTGGGTGGGTAGTCGCATTTCCATTTTATGATGAGAAAATAGTTTCTGAGTAGTTAAATATCTTGCCTAAAATCATACAGTAATTAAATAACAAAGGCAGGATTTAAACCCAGGTCTTTCTGACAACAACAACAACAAAAACTTGATTTTTTTTTCACCCCGTACCTGTGCCGCCTCACTAACGTCTGCTCCTGAGTGTATGAGCACTTCCACTTGTCACAGCTAAGATGTAGGCTTTGATTTCCTGGGAGATGTCGCCGCGGTTTAACTCTGAGCACACGACAAACGTGAGAGTCCGCACCTTAGTTAACTTAAAGTCCTGTCTGAAGTAGGAAAGGAGGGTTCACTAGACATCAGGATCAGGATGCAAGTGCTTCATATTGTAGATCTTGTTTCCAAGAATGTTTTGAAGAAACTGATGTGGATTTCTAGGAAGGCCTCACGTTCCGAGGCAAGGCTGATCCCAGAGAACCTGCGTGTTGCGTGCTCCGGTTGGGAATGAGGAAGACTTGGCTGGTGGGGAGAGCCCGGTACCTACAGCACATGCTGCTGCTGCCGCCAGCCTGCCATCCGTCCCTGCCGCCTCCCACACTCTCTTCCTGTGTCCCCCAAACCTCCTAATGTTCATACACCCTGGGTTTCAGGGGAGGTTGACCCACCTTTTCTGCAGTGGTGGATTTGATTGGTGTTATCAGGGAACTCCTCCTCCCTTGCTAGGAAGACACGACACTGTTCTTTAAATTGCCGGAAAGAGGCAGGTCCCTTCTGCCTCTGGCCATTTGCCTGCATGGCCGTAGCAACTGCAGCAGGAGAATCAGAGTTGGATTGAATGAGTTGGAGCCATCGAAGCGGCAGACCATGACCTGTCTTCTCTGAGCCCATCCAGGAGCTGCCCTGCTTGTCTTGGATGTCTTTTATGTGAGATAAGTTCCTTGTAGTTGAAACCAGTTGAGTTGGTTTTCTGTTGCCTGTAGCTTTAGGTGTTCTGCCTGGCAGGCGAGGGTGAATCCCTGGCATTTGGGAAGGGCTTTGAGGGCAACCTCAAAGCTTTAAAATGTAAAGGGTCCAATGCAGCTGAGAAATACTCCCGGACCAAATTTGTGTGTTCCTATGGCAGCTGATTCCTTATTCCACAGCTGATTTCCAGGGGGCCTTGGGACCCCTCAGATTAGTCCAGTGGCACTATTTCTAGTAGTCCTAAAAGTACTTTCAGTTCTCGGGGAACGTTGTCTTCCAAGCACTCTCCATAGTCTGGTGGCTTATGTTCTCTAATTATACAAATTTTACCTGTCAATGGAAAAAAAACAACAGAAAGAATGGGAAAAAAAAATACTTATAATCCTAGCATTAAGACAACTATTTTGGTATATGTGCTGGGTTTTTGTGTATGTTTCTGATTCATTTTTCCCCTTTTCAAAGATGTACTCATCCTAATATATATTTAGTTTTATTATCCTGTCGTTCAAACTCACAACTGTAACATGAGTTTATTTTCTATGCATCATTAAATATATTTTTAAAACTTGCTTTTAATGATTGCATATTAATTTATTACATGAATATATATTTTGTTTTTATGTGAAGGATATATTCCTGCTGACGATCTTATACAATTCAAACTTTGCATAATTTAGGAGAATTTTTTTCACAAATAGAAATAACGACAGACACCATTGAGAGCTCACCAGCTTTGGACTGTGATTCTTGAAGAACTTAAAATTTGGAGGTGATTTGTATTATTTTAAAACTTACCCATAAATTCATTCATTTAATCAGCCAATGCTGGAGCACCTACCATGTGCTGCCCCATGTCTAAACTTCTGGGAATCTGCAAGGAAGAGTTGATCATTCTAGTTGAAGACAACCAATAAACATTAATAGATTTATCTATTTGTCATGTTTTACATTAAAAGATGACAAGAGGTATGGGGGAGAAAAAAACAAAATTAGGGCAGGACAGGTGATTGGAAGTTCCAGGAGAGAAGGGTGGGATCTAATTTTAAATTGATTGAGGAGGAGAGGCAGTGAGCCATGTGGCTATCTGGGTAGAGGGAACAGCCAATGCAAATGCCCTGGGGCCTGAGAGTGACTGGTACATTTAAGGATGCCAGGGAGGCTAGAGTACAGAAAATGAGGAAGAGAGTAGTTAGATAGGAGATCAAAGGGGTAAACAGGTCAGATCACATAGGGCTTGTAAGGACCATTATAAAGCCATTGGTTTTTGTGCTGAGTAAACTGGACAGCTGCTGTAGTGTTTTAAGTAGAAGCATGACATGATCTGACTACATGGGACATTTCTTGTGAAGACTCCAAATCTGCTAGGTCCCATCTCTCATTCCACCACTGCTGCAGTGACCAGTTGTGGGCAGGCTTCAGCCAGCTTTGCACCAGGGCAACCTGACACTGCCTTGCTGTGGTCCCATTCAGTGTATCTCATTTCCTTCCCCAGGGCTTCTGTGATGCTGAGATGTGGGGCAATTGTGGGAATATAATCAGAACTCACGTGTGCACAACCAGGAGGCGTGAAGGAGTTAATGTCCACAAGGCCACTTTGATCAATGGGGACGGGAGTTATGGATGAATTCTTGCCTTTTTCTCTCCTTGGTGGACTGAAATACATTTTATAATTCCTCAGAGGTCCTGCGGAACTGAGCCCCCATTGCCAGTAGTAGTGGTCAACTTGATGATCAGTCCTTATATTGGCTTTCCCTTCCTCCCGGCTCCATTTCCCTCTCTCTCCTGCTTCCTGGATCACTTCCCAAATAAACTCCCTAAATGGAAGACTCGTCTCAAGCTCTGCTTTGGTTCAGTCAGGAAGGTTGGCCTTCAGAAAAGGTTAACTCATACTGATACAGTAGCCATTAGAGCTGTCTCCAAATATCCTATTTCTTCCTCCAGGCCACGATATGTATTTCCTGTCAGATTCCCTCAAAGCAGAGCTTGAGATGGAGATTGGTGTGCATGTGGTTTATAGAGAATGGATTCTCTGCAGAAATCAGTGAGGAAGTTAGGGGTGCAGAGTGGGGAAGAGCGAAGGAACTATGCAAGAATGTGGTCTTAGGTGACATCCAGCTTCAGCCTGACCTTGTGGTGAGTTCCAGTACCGTGGAATGTATCTCACTTTAAGGTGAGGAGAGGGCTTTTCTACCCTAGTCCAAGTCAGTCCTCGCCCATGGGCCACCCAGGGATGTGTCCATGTAACTCCCGTACACTTCCAGCAAGACACGTTCCATCACCCAAGGGCAGTCTTCTAGAGAAGGCTGCAGGGGCATCTGTGAGCCGAAGCACCTGCAAAAGCAGAGGACGGGCCACCAACTAAACCAGCAAAAGGACTCTCAAGAGGTCTGGGTAGGGCACTGGCATCATTTGCTACGGTCGGATTGTAATTCCTCGTCCCTTTTGAAATGGAAGGAGGGAGGGTATGTGTGTGTGACTGCCTTGCCCAAGGAAGTGTGAGCAGAAGGGACTTTTTCTTCTATGTGGATGCCTAAGAGCTGATGTGAGATTTGCTTCCATTCCCCTTTCCTGCTTTGGTGATTGTGGAGACCTCTTTTGAGATGGAGCTTGGGTCATCCCAGGTTCCCGAGGACTGCTGAGTAGAACCCCTGCTGACCCAAAATGTACATGCAGTATGAGCAAGAAGTAAGCTTTTATGTTGGGAAGATTTTGTTTGTTATTGTAGCAAAACCTAGCCCATCTTGCCTGATATACTCGATATGGGTGTTGTGCTCAGAAGCACAAGTGTGTGGAACATTGGGAGGGATGAGGGCAAATTAGAAAGGCCACTCTCAGAGTTTTGGGCCTAACAGCCCTGGCTGAGGTTTTACAGCAAGGCCCCAGTAATCTGAGGACTTGGGTCCCTTCTAGTGGGGACCTTTGCTAATCCGAACGTTTTGGTTTCCTGGCTTGCTCAAGGATTATGGTGCAGTTACTGGGAGAATTGCTTCTAAAGGGGTGATCCAGGGCGGACTGAGGCAGCTGATGGGGAACCACCTAGGATTCCCCTTTGGAAATCTCCCCTGCCAGCCTCTGTGCAGTGCTGTGGACTTGAAGGGCATTGAGAGAACCTGATCAGCTCTTTCTGATCAGCAAGATGCTTTGCTTTATGACTGATGAAGGCTTTGCATTGACTTTAGGGGATCAATTTACCATACTAGTCAAAGAGCCTGGCAAGAGAGGTGCTTAATAGATGTATTCTTAATCAGGATAGATGCTATCTTTCCAAGGAAATCATATACCCACAGTACCAAGTCTCAGGAAATGAGTAAATGAGGGAATGCCTTCATTATCTGACCCTCTTCCATCCTCTTCCATACTTTGTGCTGATGGGAGCCCCCAAAATTAAAAAACATTACTGCCGAAGGACTCCAAGAGGTATAATTGTGCTCTACCAAAACTCCCATTTTCTCAGGTGAGTAAACTGAAGTATAAAGAAATGAAGTGATTTGTCTGAAACCATCAGGTGGTCTTCCCAGGCCTTCCCATCATGGGCTTCCTCTCCTGCTGCCAATCTCTAAATATCTGCAGTCCTCAGGGCTCAGTCGTGGGCTGTCTTCTGGCCCCTATTGGCACTCTTCCCTGGACTTCAGTACTGTCTAGTTGCTGATTCTTCCCAGATTTTATCTCCACCTTTGACTTTCCCTGTGAGGCTTTGGCCTCAAATCTCTAACCACCCACCCAACAGTTCCACTTAGATGTCCCACAGGCAAAACTCTTGATTTTTCCCCCCTCAACCTTCTCCTCCCTTAGTCTTTCCAATCTCAACAAATGGCTCCATTCTCCACCCACTTCCTTTATCCAGAAATCAGTTGTCTTTCTACAATACATTTGTTAAGAAGCAAAGAAATCCTTAAAAACAAATTTGAAAGGGTATACAGGATTAGAAATGAAAAAATAAAACTGTCCCTATCTTTAGACGACATGTTTTTCTATGTGAAAAATTCCAAGATATTTACAAAAAAACCTTCCAAAACTAGTAGATTCAGCAAGGCCTCAGGGTATGAGAAAAACTTACAAAATCAATTGCGTTTTTATATACTAACAACAAACATGTGGAAACTAAAATTAAAAACACAGTACCATGTACAGTCACACCAAAGAAAATGAAATAGGCATAAATCTGACAAAACACATATGGGGTCTGTATGCCGAAAATTACAAAATGCTGGTAAAAGAAATCAAAGAGCTAAATAAATGGGAAGTCATACCGTGTTCAGAGACTTAACATAGTAAAGATGTCAATTCTGCCCAAATTGATCTATAGGCTTGATGCAATTCCTATAAAAATCTAAGCAAGGTTTTGTTTGTTTTTGTAGTTATTCACAAGCTTATTCTAGAAATTTATATGAAAAAAGTAAAGGAACTGGAATAGCTAAAGCAATTATGACAAAGAATCGTAAAGTGGGAGGAATCAGTCTATTCTATAGCTACAGTAATCAAGACAGTGTGGTACATATCGTGGAGGGAGAGACACACAGACCAGTGGAAAGAAGAGAACCCAGAAACCATGCAACCACCGTATGGCCCAGAAATTGTACTCTTAGGCGTTTATCCCAGATAAATGGAAACTTAAATTCACACAAAAACCTGCACATGAATGTTCATAGCAGCTTTATCTGTGATAGCCTAAAACTAGAAATGACCCAAATGTCCTTCAATAGGTGAATGGTTCATCAAATTGTGGTACATTTATACCATGCAGTATTATTCAACAATAGAAAGGAATATACACTACTGATGCCTGCAACAACTTGGACAGACCTCCAGGGCATTATGCTGAGTGAAAGAAGCCAGTCTCAAAAAGTTGCATATTATATGGTTCCACTTATATATTAATATCAGTCTTAATAATGTCGCAATGATGGAAAACAGGTTTTAAGTTGCCAAAGGGTTAGGCGGGAAAGAGGCATGTATGTGCCTACAAAAGGGTAGTACCAGGGAGCTCTGTGGTGATGGAACAGTTATCTTGTATGAGGTATCTCTGCATCTTGATTGTGGTGGTGGTTACATGAATCTAACATGTGAAAATTGAATAGAACTGTATACATACCACACACACAAACACAAATAATTATGTGTAAACCTGGTGAAATGTGAATAAGGCCTGCAGATTGTACCAATGTCAATGAGCTGGTTTTGATATTGTACTATAGATATGCCAGATGTTTCCATCAGGGGAAACTGGGTAAAGGGTACATGGGACTTCTGATGTGTTTTTTTGCAACTTCCTGGGAAACTATAGTTATTTCAAAATAAAAGTTAAAAACGACATGAAATATATAGGGTCCTATCACTCTTCTGTTTATGACCCTTCGATGTCTTCCCATTGCTCTTGAGTGATTTCTTACCGTGGCTTACGAGGCCTTTGTGATCTGTCTCCTCCCTACCTCACCATTCTGCTGTGGCACAAGCCATTTGTCCAACCCTAGTCTGTGCCAGTAAGCTCTTTCCAGCCACGAGACCTTGCATTTCCTGTGCCCTTTGTGTGCATTTTTTACATGGTTGTTTCCCCCTACCTTTTTTTTCTTTAAATTTCAATTTATTAATAATTGTCATCTCCTCAGAGAGCCCTTCCCTGACCATCCTATTTCTCATGGCACCATGATGCTAATTTCATTCATTGTGCTTATTGTCTTTTGGGTTATTTATATTTTTGTTGACTTCTTCTCTGCTGCCAACTTGACTGTAAGCTGCTTAAGAGCCAGAAACTTCCATGTCTTGTTCCCTGTCATATACTGACAGAGCGTGCACGTCTGGCACTCTGCCCGGCACGTGGTTCCAGCTGAATGAATGAGTAAATCCGTGAATTAATGGCAGAGCCAGAATAAGCACTCTGGTGTCCAATCTTTTACTGCAAACACACCTTCCACAGTCCCCTCTGCCTCGGTCCTCACCAAGTAACAACATTGGCAGCAACATTCAGTTCCCACAAACTCGGTGGCTTAAAACAATCCAAATTTATAATCTTACAGTTGTTGAGCTCAGAAATCTGAAATGGGTGTCACTGGGTTAAAATCAGGGTGTCAGGTGTCAGCGGGGCTGTGTTCCTTTCTCAACATTCTAGGGGAGAAACTTTTTTTTTTTTTTAATCTTTTGCAACTTTTAGAGGCTGCCTCCATCCTTGGCTCATGGCCCCCTTCCCTCTTCAACGCCAACAACGGCTGGTCAAGCCCTTCTCACATCACATCACGGTGATGCTCATTTTTCTGCCTCTTCTACATTTAGAGATGCTTGTGATTACATTGGCCCAGGATAATCTCCCTATTTCCAGGTCAGCTGAATAACAACCTTAATTCCCCTTTGCCATGTAACAGAACATGTTCACAGGGTGTGGACATACTGGGAGGCCATAATTCAGTCTGCCACGCCATTAGACTCCAACTGCCATGAGGAAAGTGACTCTTCTGTTCACAGCTGGATCCCAAGGGACTGCATCTAGTATCACTCAATACATTGTTGAAACAAACTTAACCAAAATAACCCGTGGAAAGCACCAGTGTCTGGCACACGATAGACACTCTTGCCTTCACCCACTAAGAAGGCTTGGCTTGATGATCCTTCTGACAGGAAGCCTCCATGGAGTGTGAATGTGTCTTCCTCCTCACTTCTAAGGGAGAATTATGTCTTCCCTTTGACACATGTTTTATTAGCCTTCTTCCTTTATTAGGTCATGAATTGCCTGGATAGTGACAATCTCATTCATTTCTGAGCTCTTCACAGTTCCTGGTGTGTGGTGAGCCCTTTGCTATTTAAGAGAAAGGGGCGGGCGGGGGCAACGCAAGGGAAAGCTCAGAGAAAGATAGTACTTGGGGAGTGCGAGAATCAGGGAGCCTCCCCTCCCAGGGCCTCCCGTGTCCTCTGATTGCAGAAGAACCTCCATTGCAAGGTGGTTAAATTGCTGGCATTATGAACACATCAGTAGTAAGGTGTTAGCATTGGATTCTTCCTCCCACATTTCCTCTTAAAAACATTCAGTTTCCATGAATGCCATCATCCCAGAACCTGCAGCCCATCTGACATCTGTCCCTTTGCTGACAATGGAAGCAGCCCTGGCTAGTTTTGATTCCATGAGGAGGGCTCAGCTTCCTGATCCAGACACTTACTTTTGTTACCTCTCCAATGTTTTCTAGCATCTACCATTCTCCTTTGCCATCCTATTGCCTCCACCGTCTACTTGGTATAGAGTAGCTGCCCTTTGCCTGTTTTTGAAGGTCATGCCTGAAAGCCCACACCTTGGCTGAATACCTCTTCCTTTCCAGAAAGTGCAGAAGGTGACTTCCATGCAGTTTTAGAAAGTGGGTGTGCTTTTATTTTTCTTTTTTCTTCAAAGACACTTTAAACTCTTTGGTCAACATTTTTCATCATCTTCCTTTCAGACACCCAAGGTCAAGTACTATTTTTAGCCATTGTTCTCCCCAATGGGGTTCTCCTCAGAGCATCCTGACTACTGGGGCTGTACTTTTATAAGATTCTTCAAGGGATAATACACAGGTAGCTACATCTCATTTCTCCCCCTTTTAAGTAGGTTAAATCTTCCACAGACCATTCGCTTGTTGCATGTCTAGTAATTCTTGAATGACTTGGATAGGGATAACTGATTGGAGGGACAAGAACAAAGGTATATAACTTTGGTTGCTTTGAGAGAGTATATTATTTACCCAATTTTCTCCTGGGGAGCACACTGGATGTGTTTGAAGAAGTACTTTGCTAAGCCATTTGGAAGCAGGTGAAACTCCAAGGGGCCTAGGTGAGAACAGAATGATCTGTGAAAAAAAGAAGAAGGAATTTGTGGAGATGAATGGAAGGGGGAGAGGGGCATAGCTAGAAAGATGGCTGAAGGCCGTGTGTTCCAAGATGTGACCCTTTGCTGCGGTCCCTCAAATCCTTGGTGTGAAGTGTAGCTAAATCACAGAACACTTGACATGAGCAGATTCTCATGGGAAGCAGTGAAGCCAGGTTCATGCCGTGCAAGCTTGGGACAACTTATGCTGCCCATTGAAAGCTATGAGAGATAAGAGGATACAGCCATAGGAATTCACAGAAACTGGCAAAAGTAAAATCAGAAGTGGAGGTGACTTACTTGGCCCCAAATCCATGAGTGAGAAATATCACTCAGGGGTACTTTGTTACACCTCAGCTGTGCAACAATAGCTGACTGATACAATTCTCCTGTTGAGAGCACCATGACCCAGCTCTGCCCCTACTCTTCAAAAAGCCTTCTCTTCTGCAACTCGTGTTCTCAATAGTGTTCCTCGCCTCTAAAATTCTATTGCTTTTGTCACCTTTGGAACATAATTTAGTGCTGAAAGTTAATAACTGTGTTAGTAAAAAGAAATTCAAAAACACAAAGTCTTCCGTGGCTTTGTGGGAGTGCTACAGAGAAGAGAAGCTACGAATGGGTCAGAGGGATGCAAACAACCAGAAACGGCAGAGAACTGCTTTTGGTGGACAGATGGTCCTTGGTGGTGACTCTTGAGTGTCACAGGCAGAAAGATCAATTTTCTGGAGGCAGAAATGGCAACAGTATCATTAGTTGTGATCAGAGTCCAGTGAAATTTATAGTGTCCTAAGCTGGACAGTGGTCTATGAGGTAGTCACTAAGTCATATCGTAGCATGAATTTAGGCATTGTTCCAGGTTACATGGTCTCTTAAGCTAGATTCTCATCCTCCTTGGCATTCTTAAAGTACCCAAATGGCCCTTTAAGAACTTAAATTAGCCAGATTTAAGTTAAAGCAACCAGATTTTCTTTGCTTGTGAAGAGTAACACAAACTATATAGCTATCTTAAACAATGTGGTGATGAAAAACCTTGAATACACACATTCTCAGCACACATTTTTGATTATTTCCCTATGATAAATCCTTGAACCTGGTTTTCAGGTTCTGAGTTAAATGGAGTAAACACACTTTTCCCATCACTCCCCCTGAATATGACTATAAAACCTGGGTAGAATGCATGGAGTAACTATGTGAGGATTTTGAAAAATAAACAGCAACAGGCAGGTTGGGGGAAAATACCAGAAATCGAAGTACCACCACCCTGGCAGTAAGTTTACTATTTTTGTTCCTCCAGTATCTCCCAGTCAAAATCAGTGCAGCCAGAAACTCAAAAGTGAGCACTGAAGCACAGAAGAGCTCCAGGAGGATCCCTCAATCCTCCTGGCTTGAGGAGTTGGAAAGGGAACTCCTAACAGGGCGAGGGAGAGGGTGAGGGAGAGAGTGTGCACACATGTGCACCTGAGCAAGCAGAAATTCTCCTGGATTTATCTCCTCTGCTCTCTGTTCTCTCATACCTCAGCCCCCAGGCAATCCTGTAGTATAGGGGCAGTGGTAGATCTTTTATACCAAGAGGATAGGGCTAACCCTTGTTGCTTTTTTTTTTTTTTTTAATCTGTCTTCCCACCACTTAGCCCAAATGCAAATCCAATCATGGAAGTAGGAGGCAAAGAAAGATAACTACAGCCTCATGTTTCTGGCCAGAAGACTAAAAAGGCGAGACTTAAGAAAACCAGAAAGCATTAGGAAGGCTGCAGAGAAGGAGGAGCTCAGAAAGTCAACTCTGTTTATGAACAAGACCTTTACGAACAGTTGTTGATGAGCTCCAAGTCTCACCCTTGAGACGTGATGTGCATCTGATCATAATTAGCATGCCAAAGATTTTGAGAACTAAAGTAATGGATAGAGTATCCCCCCAGGTTCTAGACTGATTGATAGACATTTATGACAGATCTGGAGAGCATTGCAAAAGTTTGACAGCTGAACTAATGTTGGAAACATAGCCCTCATGTTGGAACTTTCAGCTTAAACCCAATCAGGTCAAAAAACAAAAACAAAACAAAAAATCAAAACAAAAACAAAAAATATCAATTTCTCCATAGGATTTACACAAGATGCAAATTTTCATAACATAATACTTAAAATGTACAGGATACAATTCAAAACTATTTAGCATATTAAGAATCACAAAAATTTTAACTTGCGTGGGAGAGAACAATCGCAGCAAGAACACAGATGATAGAATTATCTGACAAAGACTTCAAAGCAGCCATAATAAAAATGTTCAAGCAATTGTGAACACTCTTGAAACAAAACAAATGCTAAAAAGAAAAAATTTCAGCTAAGAAATACAGAACATAAAGAAGAATTAAATATAAATTTTAGAACTAAAAGCTACCCCAACCCAAATTAAAAACTCACTGGATGAACTCAATAGCAGACAGAGAAAAGAGTCCATGAACTTTAAGATAGATAAATAGAATTTATCTAAACTGAAAAAGAGAAAAAAGATTGAAAAGAGTGAGAAGAGCCTCAGGACCATGTGCGATAATAACAAAAGGACCAACAGATCAGAAATTAATGAAATAGGAACACAAAAACAATAGATAAAATTAATAAAACCAAAGCCTGGTATTTTGAAAAGATAAATAAAATTAATAAACTTCTAGAAGGACTGACAAGGCAGAGAAGAGAGAAGACACAAATTACCAGTATTAGGAATAAACAAAAGTAGAGATATCACTACAGATTCCACAGATGTTAAAAGGAAAATAAAGGAATACTACAAAGTACACATAAATTGGAGAAGTTAGATGAAGTAGACGAATTCCTCAAAATCCACAAACTATAAAACCTCATCTCAGATAAAATAGAGAACCTGAATAGTCCTGTATCTATTAAAGAAATTGAATTTGTTAAAATCTTTTCAAAAGAAGAAATCTCCAGGCATGGAGGGTTTAATGGACAAATTCTACCAAATGCCAATTCTGAACACTCTCTTGCAGAAAATAATAGGGAAGGGAATATTTCCCAACTCATTTTATGAGTCCAGCATACCCTGATACCAAAACCAGAGATAGTACAAGAAAGAAAACTACAGTTAACCCTTAAACAACATGGGTTTGATCTATGCAGGTCCACTTATGTGGATTTTCTTCCACCTCTGTCACCCCTGAGACATCAAGCCCAAGCCCTTCTCTTCCTCCTCGGCCTGCCCAATGTGAAGATGATGAGAATGAAGACCTTTATGACACACTTCCACTTAATGAATAGTAAATGTACTTTCTCTTCCTTATTATTTTCTTAATATTTTCTCTATCTTTATTGTAAGAATACAGTATATAATACAAATAACATACAAACTGTGTTAATTGATCATGTTATTGCTAAGGCTTCCCATCAACAGTAGGCTATTAGCAGTTAAGTTTTTTGGGAGTCAAAAGTTATTACATGGATTTTGACTACACAGGGGGTTGGCTTCCCTAATCCCCATGTTGTTCAAGAATAATCTGTACACACCAATATTCACGAATATAGATGCAAAAATGCTCAATAAAATACTAACAGTGGAAAAAAGCAATATACAAACAGGTTAACACGCTGTGACCAAGTGAGGTTTAACTTGGGAGAGTGAGCTGATTCAATATTCAGAAATTGATCCATGAACTCACCACATTAACTATCTAAGAAAGGAAAACCGGCTGGGTGCGATGGCTCGCGCCTGTAATCCTAGCACTCTGGGAGGCCGAGGCGGGCGGATCGTCCTGAGCTCAGGAGTTTGAGACCAGCCTGAGCAAGAGCGAGACCCAGTCTCTACCAAAAAAATAGAAAGAACTTAATTGGACAGCTAAACATATATATAGAAAAAATTAGCCGGGCATGGTGGCGCATGCCTGTAGTCCCAGCTACTCGGGAGGCTGAGACAGTAGGATTGCTCAAGCCCAGGAGTTTGAGGTTGCTGTGGGCCACGCTGACACCACGGCACTCGCCCCAGGCAAGAGAGTGAGTCTCTGTCTCAAATAAAAAAAAAAAAAAGAAAGGAAAACCCTATGCTATCATACCAGTAGATGTAGAACTGCCAACATCCTTTCCTGATAAGATAAAAAAATTCTCAACAAACTGAAGTAGGAGGGAATCTCCTCAGGACAGCTACAAAAAACCTACAGCTAATATTGTACTAGTAAAGAACTGAGTGATTTCCTCCTAATATTGGGCACAAGGCAACAATATCTGATCTCATCGCTGCTGCTCAAACCACACTGGACATCTCAGTCCAATTAGTAAAAGCATAAACAAAAATAAATGCAAAGCAACAATCATATAGATTGCAAAAAATGAAATAAAATAATATTTTTTCACAGACAACCTGATTCTCTATGTAGAAAATCCCAAGGAATCTCCAACTTACATTCCCGTGAGCAGCACCTGTGGGTGCCTACGCTCCAGTGCCCTCACTCACCATCACTGGCATTTGTTGTTGTTGATCATTTTTTTCCCAATTTGATAGGCATGAGTGTTAAGTGAGCTTTTTAAGAAGAGTATGTGTGTGTTGCAATTGATCTTCAGCCCCGGTTTGTTTTGAGTAGCATGTATCCCTCTTAGGTCATATTGTCAAATGACATTTTAGGTTACAAAATGCCTATGCTTGTTTCTAAGCAGGTGTGGGATGCATCTGGTAATAGTGTCACTCCATATCCAGGAATGAGGTAGATGATTTCTGCTGCTGGATTGTTTTGAGCTCTGGGGAGTAAAAGGCCCTACCAGGAACTCCTGTAAAATTTGTTGTTATTTCTTTCAGGACTTGCAGAGGCCTCTCAAATACAACTGTGTCTATCATTGTGGTTGTCACAAGAATGCCATTTTAGCCCTTGAAACATAAGATATAACCAATAGAAATGTCCAGGTGCAGATGAGAGGCAAAACTGTTTCCTATGGGAAGGGCCCCAGGAATACATGCCACACACCACTAATCACTTGGGACCTCCAGCAAACATGTTAGGAAGGGCCTCTGTAAGCAGACACCGTCAGCGCTTCACCCACGTGCCCTTGGATTCATTTTACCATTTTTATATGTGTGGGCTCCCAGGGTGTGTTCACTCCCAACAGCCAGCACCCGTGCCTCTCTGCTGGAAGGCCACCCACAGGCTGCTGGACCCTGCTCCACTTGTGTGCATGGATATATGGACATGCCCGGGAATTTATGTTCTTCTGAGGGTATTTTTTGACTAATGACTGGCAGGTGGCAGTGGGGGTGGGGGCAGTATAAATTCTCCAGCTCCCTTGCCTGTGATCACAACACACTTAGGTCTGACCCGTCCTGTCCTCAGAACTCCCATGAGGAATAGAGCCACGGTTGTCCTCCCTGGGACTTTCTCTGATTTTGTCCTCTTGCTTGGCTGCCTTCTCTTCTTACTTTCCCATTCTACTGTCAGTTTTTCCTGGGAATGCTTCCACACAACTCATAAATCACTTGACGTGGGTTCTCACCTCAGGGTCTTTTATGGGAAATCCAACCTAAGACCACCTCTTCTGTCTTTATTCATGGCTCAGTTAGAAAATTCATAATCCTACTGCACTCTAAGGAATTGTATTAATTAGACTATTGGTTTGACTGCTCTAACGGGAACACAAAAGTATTAATAACTTGGTTTACATGGACTTTTTTTCTCTTCAGGGAACAGCCTGGGCAGCTCCGTGATGTGGAGGACCCAGATACTTCTTTGTTGTTTCTCCTCCATTGGTCAGGTGTGGCCTCCATCTACGTGGTTGTGAGCGTTCCCCACCATGGCCACACAGGCGAGGGGGAGGGAGGAGCACCTCAGAGTCGCGCACATCACTCTTGTTCACACCCTGTTGTCTGGAAGTTAGATGCACGGCCACGTCTAACTGGAACAGAGGCTGGCTGGTTTCTAACTGGGGGTTCCATGGTTGTGAGAGAGAAAGGAGAACAGACTTTGGGGTAGCTGGTAGCTTCTGCCGCAGGTATACTTGTGTGCTGTCTGTAGTTCTGGATAGAGGGAAGATGGGCCCATGACTGGGTCCTGTTCTCGGCTCTGGTTCTAACTTATTCTCTTTGGCCGTGTCCCCTGGCAGGCCTTGGTGGCAGAGGATGCGCTCACCGGTGGAACAGTTGATCTTTAAGTAGGTCCTTTCTAGAGGTGTAGAGAATTCACTTGAGGTTCATTATTCACCTTAAAGTACATTTACCGTCTGTATAGGATCAGAACCTTGGGTATGCTGGTCCTTGGTGGGGTGAGCCCGAAGCGGGGATTGTTCACTGGCATCAGTGAAGGAGTAGGGGAAGCAGTTCAAAGATGGGAACGAAACTCAGAAAAGGGTGATTTCAGGCAAGGTTGCAGCCTTGCCCTAACTCCGCAGAGAGGCTCGGGGCATAAATTAGGCTTGGATAAAAGCAAGGGAGCTGAGCTTCCTTTCTTTTACTATTCAGGCACTGGCTAAAGGCTGCCTCTGGGGACAAACTCCCATGCCTGCAGGTGAAGCTGTGCCAGCAGCCCCTGCACAATCCTCCTGAGAGGGCTGTGGGTACAAGCTTGGGGAAGGGTGCACAGAACCTGTAAAAGAGATCTGAGGAGATCTGGGAAGAGTCCCAGCAGTGTCTGCTACAGGTGAGGTTTACCAGTGAGCCCTGCAGCTGTTCACATGGGACTGCCTTCTTGGAAGGGGTGGCCTTCCAGCTCCATGGGGGTGGGGCTCAAGCTTTGTGGCAGCTCTTTGGACAGTCGTTTTGGCCCCAGGTTAGTGTCTTCCTTCTGATCCCCTCTCGCTCACTTGGGAGGCTGAACTAAATTGGATGGAGCCATGAAAACCAGAGCCTTGCAGGTTACAGGGGATGGCAGACTTCACTGTCTACCCAGAGGGATGAAGCAAATGTCATGACATTGGGACTCCCGATGCAGGCGTATCCCATCAAATGAAGCGGGTGGTTGATGCAGCTTAAGTGATTCTCCCATGTGGCTGTTTCTAGGTACATCTTTTAAAATTAGTTGTGCTTAAATTAGCAGTGCTTTACTTTTAATATTCCTCTCTCGAAACAGCTAGCACAGTTTCAATCAGGCGCTTGATTAATATGCAAAAAATGATTTGTTTTGATTTCAGTCTAGTGGTTTTTTTTTTTTTTTTTTTTTTTGCCAGGCAACTTCTTTATCAAATTCCTTCTGCTTTTAAGGGATGAGAAGAAACCTATCTCCTTAAAGTCAGAGGGCATAATTTCCTTGAAAATGGAGATGGGAAGTCCTCTCTGGAAACTGGTCTGTAATCTTAACAGCATAACTTTGCCAGTGGCAAAACCTTTTCCTAATTTTGAGTCTATTAAAAAGTATCAGCCCCACCTTAAGTCATAATCAGTTCCCTGATGAAGCTTTGTGAAGTCTTGTCCGTTGTAAGTCGCAATTGACACACTCGTACTATCACAGTATATGACATTTTTCTGCTTATTGCGTGACTTTGGGCAAGTTACTTAACATCTCTAAATATGTTATATTATCTTTAAAATGAAGACAACACCTACTTTTGGGATTTTTTTGTAATATAATTCTATAATCCTTCATTAAAAAACTTTGATGTATTTCAGAATTCAGAATGTTTTGGACTTTAGGAAGGTAATTCAATATATATATCATATTATTAGCACCTCCAGTGGAGTCTGGGGAAGTACCCTGTCATCAAATACATTAATATTTCTGCAGCCAAACTAATGAATACGCACAGTAAGTAGCATAAAGACTAAAAATAGCCTCCCACTAGTCGAGGGCAAGCTTTGTAACTAAGTGAGTTACAAATCTTTCAATTTTCAGAGCTTTCGGATTTAGGAATTGGGAACCAGAGGCTGTGGTCCTGTGATAAGATGGTTTCTATGTCCATCCATCCATTTTCCAACTGGTTCCAGGAAGGACCCAAGGTGCTGGGGTAATGCATGTGGAAAGGTTTGCTCCAGAATGGGCCTGTTTTCCTCCCTGCTTGTGATGTGGGTGGGCTCTTGTGAATTTCCCTCTGTTCTTTGACATTTTGATCCTCATGTTCCTGGGGTATGATTTCAGGTATAATTTTGTTATTTTGACACAAATAGAGGAGGACACACTGAAAAAAGCCCACTTTCTAGAGAGGAAAAAACAAATCATGTAATATGTAAACACTTAATTGGTGGGCTCATTAAGCAATAAATTGAATTGTCTAAAAAATCGGTAGGAAATTCTAAAAACCTCAGGTTGCAAGTTTCAGGAAGTTCAGAACTAAACACATGGCAAGGGTTTATAATTGTACATAATGGGCTGGAAACCTCTGGCAAACCCCCCAAAGACTCCCATGGAACCCTTTCTGTTCCCACATCCTCAGGAACCCTGCTTAACTGTGCTCGGGCCTGCATCAATGTGTAATTTTTACTTATGTCAAAATACATGAATACATAACATTTGTGATACATCTAACAAGATAAATTTTCTACTTGATTTATTGGCTTTTATTTTACTATACGTTCTGAAAATTTCTCGTGAAAAGTTAGGGTAAAATTTTGACAAAGCAATAATGAATTAATGACCTTGATTACTGATCGGGGTGTTTTCTTCCTTCCCTACATTTGCATTTATCTTAGTAGAAAATAATTATAGTTTGCATTTATTGAGCAGTTACTACATCCTAGGGTTGTTATTAGCACCTACACTTACAGGCTCACAGATCCTTTATCTAAATCCCTCAGGACAAAATGTTTTTGGGGGTTTTAGACAGGCACTGTGTGGTTGATGGTGATTGCATGTTACACCCCTGCGGGAGGGGTGGGTGGTAGTGGTGGTGTGGCACCATCCCCCAAATCACACATGGTGATATTTCTTCAGGAAAATGTATGAAATTCTCACTAACTGGGATAAGAAGATATAAACAATCTCATGTAAGTTTTTTTTCCCACTAAATGATTTAAGAGAAAACTTCCAGTTTTCAGAGCATTTGGGATTTTGAAATTATAGACAAAGGATGGTAGACTTGTGTTTTCTCACTTAATCCTTACAATGACCCCATGAAGTAGGAACAATTATTAGCCCCCGAAAAATTAACCTTACCCAAAGAGAGGTCTGGTTTGCCCTCAGCTATTGGGAGCTGATTTCTCAGCCCCTGGCATGTGCCCCCTGATAGAAATGTCTTTGTTTGCCTGGGGGCTTTGGGCCATGCAGTGTCAGTTCTGACTTTTGGAGGAACTGATGACTAAATGTATTAGTCGGGCATCTGGTAGGGACTGGGAATTAAAAGTCAGCCACCTGGACAATGTGATGAAGCCCTAATAAAAACTTGGGACACCAAAGGGCTCAGGTGACCATCCTGGTTGGCAGTACTCTGTATTGTCACATATCATGACTGGGAGGAAGTAACACCATTCAGGACTCTACGGGGAGAGCACAACTGGAAGCTCCACATTTGGACCCCTCCCAGACTCGGTCCTGTGCATCTCTTCCTTTTGCTAATTTTAACCTGTATCATCTCCCTGTAATTAACTGTGACTATAATAGCTGTCAGTTATGTCTTAAGTCCTTCCAGCAAATTATTGAAACTGAGAGTGATTTTGGGAACTCCCTGAACTTAGAATTGGTGTCAGAAGCGAGGGCAGTTTCATGTGGAGAACTGTTCCCTTGAACTGTATAGCTGCCTAAACTCATTGCGTCCCCATTTTCCAGATGAGCAAATGGAGGCAAAGAAGATAAGTCACTTACTGCAGGCCACAAGACTTACAAATGGAGGAGCCGATTCAAACCCAGGCCATCTAGCTCCAGAACCAAACCTGTCTTAACCACTGTGTAACACTTGGGCAGTGTGAATGGCTGTCAATAGCAGTTATCTTGCATTTCTTTTTAGAAGGAGGAGGGGATGTATTTTGGGGGATGGCTTAGCTAAACAAGTGAGTAGTCTATTGCTGAATATATATTAAAGGATGAATGAGGCATCTCTTAATGATTCTATTTTTTTATTGAATTTTTTCTTATGTTTTTGGAATCATGTGCATGATAGGATCATAGCTAAAAAACTGTAAAATGACATAAGCAAGAATATAATTCACCTCCCAGAGTGGATGGAGCAGGCCAAGTCTCACGATGCCTGATCGCAGGCGGCCATGTTCTGCGCCATGTGATAACACGGTTTCACCTGATTGGGCAGAGGTCGGCAGAACCAGCCAACCCGTAAGCCTCATCCTGGCGTGATATGAGTGTGACTGGATCTGCTGTTGGGAACTCTGGAGTAGGAAAATCGGATAAAAATGAGGCAGAAAGCGGTGGAAACTGAAGCTCAAACGTCTCAATGAGCCAAATAGTTCATGATGGGCTGTTTGAAGGCCAAAGATAAGGGAGCAGAAACCATGAGAAAGTAGAGGATGTCAATCCATAGAAGAGAATGAAGCAGAAACCCAGAGAAAATCAGAGATGCCAAATAATATCCCACTTTGGATATTAGTTTTTCTTTTGGAGTCTGATAATATCATTACCTATCAAAACATTGTTTTAGTTTACATTTATTTCATTAATAACAAATTTGAAAATTTACAAAATTTTACTGGTCCTCTTTTGAGAATTGCCTGTTTATGTCCTCTTCTCTTCTATTAGTGAGTTTATCTTTTTATGTCAAAATGACTATAGAACTGTGGTCAATAACATAGAAGAATTAGAAAGAGACAAAGCAAAGTATTCAATTGTAGCTTGGATAAGGCATTGAAATGTAGGTAGGAATGTTGTAGAAAAATGAATTTAAATATTAAAAGGCTAAAATAGTCTGGATGTGGTGGCTCATGCCTGTAATACCAGCACTTCGGGAGGCTGAGGCTGGAGGATGGCTTGAGGCCAGAATTTTGAGATCAGCCTGGGCAAAATAGACAAAAATAAAAAAATAAGCCAAGCATGGAAGCATGTGCTGTAGTCCCAGCTACTCAGGAGGCTGAGCCAAAGGGATTGTTTGAGCCCAGGAGTTTGAGGTTGCAGTGGGCTATGATGACACTGCTGTGCTCTAGCCTAGCCTGGGCAACAGAGTGAGACACTATCTCAAAAAAAAAAAAAAAAAAAAGAATGAACAAAAAAACCCCCCAAACCCTGCTAAAATAATTTAGTCATGTTAGAGTTAAGTTAGAAATAGTAGCACAAAACTCATACTGCTTAATGTAAATGTTTTTCCAACTTTATCCCTGAAGTGGCCCAGCAGTAGTGTCGCTCCATCTTCTGCCAGTATTTATGTAGAACAATCCGATATGCACCTCTGGTGTGGTTTCTAGTACTAGTCTTCATTAAAAGGAACCTTTCTCATATCTATTTTTTGTTAAGGAAAATTCAATATGGGCCTGGAACATTTCGTTGTTGAAAAGCAAGAATACTTTAAAAAATGTTTGTGGTAGCACTGAAAGGACAAGGAGGTCAGCTTAAAGGGCCTTCCAATGGCCATGCTGTGACAATTTGAGAATCAAAAAGAGAACAATAGTAAAAAGTAATTGTAACACCTTGAATTTCTTTTGCCATGAGTTCGTAATGATCCTGAAAAAGTGAGAAGTTAATGTAGTAATAAAGCTGTATGGCAAAAGGCTGGTGAATATGCTAGAAGATTTAAATTTTAGGTAAATGCATAAGATCGGTCATAGGAAATGATTGCATCTTGAAACAGGCTACTGTGGGAGAAAGGGTGGCTTTGACTGACCAAGTGGCTCCTTCCAATCTCCTTTCTTTCAAATTGTCTAGAGACTTCCCCATGGGGCGTTCACTCTCCCACACTCCAGGGAAGCTGGTGGGGAGCTGGCGTTTTGCACGTCTTAGAGCAGCCAGTGCACAGACGGAACAGGCAGTCTCTCCTTGTCAGCCACCCCTTCCTGGGGCTGTTCCCCAGTCTGCAGTGATGGCAGCAGAGGCAGGGGCCAAACCTTTACAAGGGTAGGAACTGTGAGCCATGGTTGGGGCTGCTTAAGCCAAGAAGCAAGGAAAGCGGCCGAGGCCCTTGGTGGAAGAGGGGAGGCAGGGCCCAGCTGGTCAGGGATGGTTTGTGAATTGGGTATGGAACAAATGATGAGCCAGGACTGTAAATTCTGTTGAAAGTGGATTATAAACCAGAGACATTTTATCATGATATGAAGTGCTTGGTAGGGAGTTAGGTCCATTTGAGTAAAAACTAATTCTGACTCTAAGACAGAATAATAATTCTGTATGCTTATGTCATCACTTGTATTTTTGAAAAACACTTACGTTCATAGTCTCATTTATTCCTCATACCACTCTAAAGTGGGCTGGCAGCAGAGTTGAAAAAACAGATGTTTGAACCCGATGGACATGGATATCGAGCCCTTTGCTGGCCAAGCAATGTGGCGTGTTGCTCAACTTCACCAAGCCTCAGCTTCCTCAGCTGTAAAATGGGGACACTGATGGTACCTCTCTAGGAGGGGAGGGTGTGGATAGGAATGTGTGCAAATCACCTCTCACACCACAGGCGTTCATTTAATGATCTCATTATCTTACAAGTGAGGAAAATGAGTCAGAGATATTAAGTGGTTTCTCCAGGTCACACATTTATATGTGGCAGGACCCAGATTTTGGTTCAAGTCCCATAGACTTCTGAAAGATAAAGATAGAAAGGATCTTAAACATCATCTGGGCCTACGGTTTTCAAACTTTTATTTTAATCTTCAAAGAAAACCCTGGGAATCTCTAAAGTGGGAATCGTGTAAAGGCGAATCTGCTCTAATTTAGCTAGACTTGGCCTCTCTCCACCCAAACCGCTTGGTAACCCCTGAAGGGGCTGTGGTACCCTAGGGTTCCTTGGAGCACTGTTTGAAAATCTCTGGTGCAGGCCCACCTGTGCTTTACAAATGAGGTTGCTGAGGCTCAGAGAGGTCGTGTTACTTGCCTAAGGTCATACAGGTGGTCCCCAGCGGGGGTAGGACTTAGGCCTTGTTGGTAAGATACAAGCCCAGTGCTCTCCCCTCTTCACCCCATCGCTTTCGTGGGGCAAAGACACCTGGCCCCACATGACACAGTGCCATCTGATGACACTACAGGGTGAGTCACCCTCCAGCTCAGGAGCTGTCTGTTGGTCCTCAGACTCATTTCCATTCTCTAGAGCTCTGCTTTGCAGCGTGCGCCACAGGCCGAAAGCGTGGAGCTGCATTTCCTGCTAATCTTGCCAATCGGGTTTCTGTCAGGCTTTGCCAATAGGAGGTACCTGCAGGAGGCTAGAAAATAGGAAGGGAAGAAGCCACCCAGCTCCTTGTTCTGGAGCTGTGGACGACTGAGGGTGACTTTGCAGATTTCAGCAGCATCCGTGTTTCCAGGAGCAGCAGCCACGGAAACCACTCTGTGTGGTCATAGGGCAATCTTTCTGTTTTATTCCCTTCGACATTTGAAGACCTTTGACAATACCATCGACTCCTCCTGGCTAGGGAGCACCAAGGGAATATACTGCACTATTTAACGGTTACCCAGCTATGGAGGGAGAACACAGATGTATTTTGTTCCCGCATCACATTCCCTTGTCCTACTTCCGATTTCAGCACCACAGGGGTGGACAGTGTCAAACCAGTGGATGGTGTCCTGCAACTTTGTGTCAATTCAAGTCCTAGAAGAAGATGTGAAAATGGGATTAGAGGAGCAAGAGGTTTGGTGGTGTTGGGGGCGGGGGGGGCACCTGTACAGGATGAAGGGGAGGAAGAAGTCAGCAGGGAGAGCCTCAGACTGCAGTGCAGATCTGACACCTGCAAAAGAAAAGGGGAAGGAAAGATTATAGGAAGAGCCTCAGACCTTCTGAGCAGTTCTGAGACAGTCTTGGCCAGGACAATGGGGAGTCCCTGAGCAAAGACTGCTTCTTTTTTTTTTTTTTTTTTTTTTTTGAGACAGGGACTAGAGTGCAGTGGTGATCATAGCTCACTGCAACTGCAAACACCTGGGCTCAAGTGATCCTCCTGCCTCAGCCTCCCACGTAGGTGGGACTACAGGCACCCACCATGCGTGGCTAATTTTTCTATTTTTTGTAGATACAGGGTCTTGCTCTTGCACAGGCTGGTCTCAAACTCCTGGCCTCAAGAAATCCTCCCACTTTGGCCTCCCAGAGTGCTAGGATTATAGGTATGAGCCACCACGCCTGGACAAAAGATTGCTCTTTAGAGGAGTCTTGCACTGGGCAGGAGTGACTTGGTTCCAGTACCCCCATGGTGCTCAGTTGTTGGCTGGGAGCAGCCAGGGGAAGCGTGGCCTTGGGGTGAGTGCTGCAGCACGCTGAGGGCACAGCTGCAGGAGACTCCCTGCGGCAGTTTCTGTCAAAGGAGGTCTGAGTGGCACACCTCCGTGGATGCTGTGAGTGGGCCATAGCTTCCCTCTGCTTCTCATCCTCGGAGCTTTCTCCCAAGCTGATGCGGCCCCTTGCAACTGTGCACTCTCTCAGCCCCGAAGTGCAGGGAGTTCACGTCTCTGGGGGATGGGTCCTGCGGGTGAGCGTGCAGCTCTCCATCTGCCGCACATCCTGTCCCTTCCTCGGAAGGTCCATGGCAGGATAGAGCCCAGTGGCCCGCAGCAGTGGCCCACTCGTCAGCGTGCCGTTTGTTGTCATTTCCTCCTTTTCCCACCACGTTGTTCCTGCTTTGGGGGATTGCTCTACAGACAACCCTCATCCCATCTGAACACTCAGTGAGTCAGTGGCAGTGCTGAGAGTGAGAGACCCCTACAGCGGGGTAACACTCCAGGGTATAGGGCTGAGATCCCCACCAGGGTGAAACTCAGAGGGTCCCAGACTTGTTTTCTTAGGGGAGGCTGGGTTCCCAACACGCTCTATTTTAACGCGCCTCATCTTTTTGAATCACAAGGTTGCTGTCATCTACTCCACAGGGTCCCTGGTCACATAGTGTTTAGCCTCTCGGCCTCATTCATGCTGACAGCAATTCCCAACCTTTTAAAATCCATGCTGCTCCTCTATAACCATCAAACTCTCAGGATGTGCCACCTGTTCCAAGAGTATATTCTTTAAGGCTCACCAGCGCGGGCATCACTACTCTGTCTTCCGTGTATGGCAAACAGCGAGACTTCCCCGCACTTTCCTTCCTATGTGTGTGTTTTATAAAAGCAGTGCACTTCAGCCCCATGCGAAAGTATATCGCAGAGGCTTCATACGAGTTGTCTTCCCTGGAGATCAGTCTTCTCCTTCCTTTATCTCCAAGGTTGCTACATTAGGAATACAGTGGCGAGAGTCTATTGTCTCCCCTTCCCTTCTCCCTCCCTCCTTTTTCCCTCCTCTCTTAGTCTCACCACTGACAGGAAGTGGTCTTTGATAAGATAGTGAAGAGCCAGAGAACTTTCTTAGCCCAGAATTTGTAGCTCCTGCTGCTGGTGCCTGCCCACAACCCTGGCCCTTACCACCCTGCCGTCAAACTTCCAGCTGCCTGCGCCTGCGTTTGGTTGCCTGAAGGTTGTTCTGGCAGCAGGAGACGTTTTTCCTGATGGCTGGAAGCTCCAGAGAATTAGTAGCCCCTGGGAGCAGCCCTCAATGAATGAAGACCCTCATTTTTTGAGGTGTTTGTTCTGCACTGTCTCCCAGAGTGTCCCTGTGGGTGGCATGATGCTCCAGCGGTTCCCAGGGGTAACCGGTTTGATAAGGAACCTACTACATCCTACTTTTCCACTCCCCTAACAATGTTTCCTGGTCACTTCCCAAGTGAAATGTTTTGTGCCCAAATCCTTGCCTTGGGATCTGCTTCTGAGAGAACCCAAATGAAGACACAACTTGCCCAAGTTCTGCTTTGAGGGGAGGTGAGTAATCCCAAGGGAAAGAGTTTGGAATACACAGAACCAGAACTTCTTCTGGCAATGCCACGCTACCTGTCCAGGTACAGCCTGGACCCTGGTAGGAAGGAAAAGAAAATACTGTGGGGCTTGGGAGAACAAGTGCAGAAGCAAGGAAGCTGGTAGGAAGCTCATTATATGGCAGTCCTGACCCCAGCTGCTGGGAGCTGATGGAGGTGTGCTAGAAAAGTAAAGTGATGTATTATACCATGCACTCAAATCTTCTGATTATAAAAATTATCCCTTCCTGGAAATGGGTGGACCAATCCCTTCTTTGGGACCAAGGAGGCTTAAAAAGGATCGATTATCCTTCATGTCTCTGTGTGGGCCTTGGTTCCCCCCATATCTGTGACAGTGTTCGTTGATGAGGATGGGAGCACGTTGGATATCTCTCTTCGACTGGGATTTTTGGGCTATCTGACTCCAGGCCCTTCCCCTCCTGTCAGTTTAGTCTGCAATGCTGGTCCAAAACACGTTCAGACCAGGAGTCCCCTGTCCTCTAAAGTCTCTCTCTGGACTCACTGAGAAGGAGGAAGCTTTTTAGGTGCCCCCTGGGAGTTGACAGAGAAGCTTCTGTGGGTGGTGCTGCTCGGCTGGGTCATGCTGAAAAGGGATCACTGCGTCACTGTGTGTGTGTCTAGTGAATCTTTCTCAAAAATCTTTTATCATTAGCTATTTTGATGCTGATATATATTTTTCTGAATCTTGATCTAAATGGAGATAATTGTGCACAAAATGAGAAGCCTGGGGTGTGTACAGGTAGAACATTTCTGAGCATAGTTAAGCAAGAATATCAGATGGAGGTGGAGATATTCCCCTTCTAATGTCAATAAACCTCCAGGGACTCCTATCTGCAAAATGTATACCTGCCAGTCCATTCCAAATACCTCCAAGAGGCAGCTGTGCATTTCTTCTGTTACTATTTGACGTAATAAATTTTCTTTTTAGGGGTGTGCATTATAGCTAGCTCATAGTTCTGGAATGTCTATAAATAATCATGGATTTAAAAAAACATATTCATGCAATAGATTAAAAATGAACAAACTGGTTCATCTGTGGGCTTTTAATCCTTGAGGTACATGATTCTTTGTAAGGCATTAGGTTTTCAAGCTGTTTATTCACCTTTGACAGGCAAAATGCAGCATTCTCTGATCCACTTGAATACCTCTGGGAGCTTAGTGGAACCATGGCAGAGGTGGGCATGGGGGTGTTCCAGGGACACATCCCTGTGAGAAACACTGAATTAAAGGAACAAAGCAAAAATTCAGAAATGGCCTTCATTGGAATGACCAGCTTCCTGGCTTGGAAAAGAATCTCAAAGCCTAGCCCTGACCCACCGCGTCAGCCTCCTGGAGTGGGAGTGAGCACTGCAGGTTACAAAGCCCCTCCCTTTCCCGTGACTCGCATCGAAGGCTTAAGGATCTCTGCTCTAGCTAGGAGAGCTTGCCATGGGTGGGGGAGGCAAGCCTCTCTTTCAATTTCCGATTCAAATATTCTGTTGCATGTGTCTGATTTCTTTTTTTCTTTTATGAGAACACAAAGCAGCCCTGTGGAATTAGAGGACACAAATGCCAACAGCTTTAACAAAATCAAGGAGTTTCACATGAGAGGCCAGGGAACACAACTCATACTCAACACGTTGGCAGGTTTGTGATCCTAATTTGATTTTTCTAAAATCTGGGTACATTATAGAGTAGAATTCAAAAAGCATGTGAAAGCTTCAGCTGAAGCAGGTTATTAAAAAAAAATTAAGGCTCATGGAAGCGTGAGGGGGAAGGAACAACCTGCTTTCTGCTATCCCCGAGATAGCTAAGGTACATGCTCACTCTCCCCCTCAATTAGAGGTCCCTACTGCAATGGAAGACAACCAGTCACACCTTAGTACAAATTTGTTGATGGTATTGTTTTGTTTTCAATAGCTGAGGTTACTTAGATTTAGAGAGCACGGGGGCTCTCCTGCATGGGGAGGGTCTCTCTTTGGGCAGCAGGAAGGCACTGTGAGCCTGAAGGGTGAGTGGTGAGGGTGCTGACTGCCTGATTTTCCCTAAGGCCTTGCCTGCCTCACACAACTTCTGTTTTAGGTTATGGGGAATTTTATTGGCAAACCTGATCGAGAAGATAGAGTCTTTCTCAGTGATCCGTGTAGGATGAAGAATTTGTTGGAGAAGCATCTACAGCCAAATTTAATCCCAAATTAGTCTGTGTTCTCTGACCTAGAAGGCCTCTATCTAATGAGCTCACAAATGTGCAAAATAAAACCACAGCTAAACTCTCCCCCATCCCCAAGTATTGTCTATAATAAGAGCTATTCAATGTTATTGAAGTGTTCACTGTGCTGGGAGCTCGACATGCGTCCTCATTCAGTCTTCCTCAAGTGAGGTGGTGTCTTAGGTTGTGTTCTCTCTAAAGCAGATCCTGAGACAAAGACTCAGCTTATCTGGGAGGTGCTCTTAGGAAGCCTGGTGATGGTGTGGGGAAGGGACGCAGGGAAGGGAAGAAAACCTATACAGAGTGCATTCGTGTGTGGGGTGTTCAGTGGTGTCTACCCACCAACTCCTACCCTTCGTTCGTTGAGAGCCGTGTTTGGAGCATTAGCTCTCTGGCACTTGTGGCCTCCCCGGTATGTGCAGCTGAGCTCACTGTTGTGGCCAGAGAACAACGTCAAGCAGGAAGTCATAATCATTCTGAAACTGTCCCTAGGCAACCTGCTGAGGGCCAAGTGGCTCTGGGTGAGACCTGACAGAATCTGCTACAGCTGAGCATCACTTGCATTTGAAAGATGAGAAAATAGAGACTTTTAGAGGTTAAGGAACTTCCAGTGTCAAACAAGTGGTCTTGCCCAGATCTGCTAGACTAAGATGTTCCTTGTTGTCTTTTCTGTAAGATGATGCTCCAACAGGAAGTGATAATGGAGCCCAGAGCCTGTTGAACCTTTGCTTCCATCTTCAAGGTGATGTCGATGGCCACCAGACTAAGGAAGAGCAGACTGCAGCTCTGAGGGGGCCCTGCTGTCGTCCTGGACCCTCGTGTCACCTCTGGTGCTTCTGGTGGCAGCACCCATAGGCAGAAGCCATCCCATGAGAGCCCTATCTGCTCCACAGGGTCTGGTGGCTATATACATGCCCCAGGGGACCCCATACTTTTAGCCCAGGACAAATGTCTCGATACCTCAAAATACAACAGCACCTTCTCAAATGTCTCTCCCAGGTCATTCCTCCCTCCTCTGGGTCTGGCCACCTTCTCAGCTGTCTCAACAGAATGGTAGCTATTGATGACCTGGAGGGGCTGTTATGGCTGCCCAAGCAGGCCTGCGGGTGGAGAGACAATGACAAAGGCAGGCCAGGAGCTGAGGCTGATGCACAGCAGCCAGCCCTCGCCACCCTCCGGCCGGATCATCACCCACAAAGCCAGAGCCGGCCCCTCCACAAACACCTCCACCTGTTCTTTTGCCGCCATTTTCTTGAGCAAAGCAGTCCCAGGTGATCACTTTCATAGTGTGGTGTCTAAAAGCACACATCGAGGAGTCAGAGCCGGGTCCAAGTCCTAGCGCCACAGCACACCCGCTGCTTGGGCAGGTTACCTGATCTCTGTGATGGGGAAGTTAGAGTTGTTCATCTGCAGACTGTGTATGAAAATAGACCCTTGCAGGGCTGTCGTCGGGATCAAATAAGCCAGGCACTTGTGTATATTAAGTGTTCGATAGATGTTAGTGTGGCTATTATTGTAGTTGTTACTGTTGAGCCATCGGGGGAAGGGACAGGCTCAGGGTTATTTGTCTTGTCGTGCTCCTCAAGAATGGCCCATGCCCGCCCCCCCATCATAATATTAACAATTACTAATCAGTGGCTGCTGTGTATGTCTGGTTCTCTATGACCATTCTGATTATCATGAGAAACCTGTGAGATGTGTACTGTGGTGCCCAGGGCACAGATAAAATCTCTGGCTCGGAGCTGGGAAGTAACTCGCCTAGCACATCACAGACAGGGCTGGCCACAGGAGCCAGGCTGGTCCGCCCCATGCTGTGCTGAACCACCATAGCCTCTGTCCAAAGCCCCCCGGGCCTCACAGGGACACTAAGGGGTCCTCAGTGTCTCTGAGGGCCTCAGATGTTAACACTGCCAGCCCTGGGCTCTGCATAGAGACTGAAATACCACGGCTCAGGTCAGGGAGGGCATGCAGGGGCGGGGCTGCTGTATAGTGAGCCCTCCCTCTGTTCCTTAAAAGCCAGCTCCTTTGGGGGTTTTTCCTTTTCTCCTTGGGGGTGCCCTCCAGGTGGCTTGGTCTAGTCCTGACCTTCCTGCAGTGCTGGTTCCTCCGCTGCAGGGCCTCGGGGATGCAAACTCCCTGCTTCCCGAGCATGCAGTGGAAAGCTGACGGGGCTGGGTGTGTCTTCCTGCCAGCCTCACCACCGTGCAGCCAGGGCAGAGGTTGTTCTCAGCACCTGCCTTGACCCCTGTGGCTGAGGTCACTCCAGAGGAAACTTCCAAAGTCCAGGGAGGAGCCGCAGCCCACAAGGCCACCTGGGGAGATCACAGCACTCCCTATATGCCTCTGAACCTTTTCATCGATTGCAGAGTGAAACCCCAGGAAGATGCAGGCGAGTGTTTGGAGGAGGAGCCCAGACGGGCCGACTGGGAACTGGGGCGGCCCTCTGTTTTCCAGGCGCTGCCCTCTTGGCTATTCGATTCCTAGGGCGGCTCTGCACTCACACAGGGCTTCTCTCCCTCCCTTCCCAAGGGTATTTTCTGTGTGACTTAGAATAAGTATTGGGTCATGTGGATGTTACTATGGCAACCGATGTTTTAAATAAAAATAGTGTCACACCCCCGGTAGCCTGTCAGTGTGAAATGTGCCTATAGGCAGTGAAAGGCTGTTGGCATCTGCATCCCTTCGGTTCCTAGCAGCATCCTCCTGGCACCCCGCAGGCCTAGAGGGCAGGGTCTGCGGCTCTGACACAAGGGCTGGGCTCCCTAGTAGTTTAGGGGAGAAGGTGGGGGGGCTCGCTCAGGTAAGTTTCCTCAGCTGGCCAGGGGGCTCTGCCTGGTGACTCCCCCCAACTTCTGCCAGCAGCAGAAGGGGGCTGCTGTTCTCTAAGTCCTTCTGGACAGAAACTTTGATTAAAGATGGGCTTTGTCTTGGAGTCTACTTCTGGGGGAACATAAACGGAGACAAGGATTTATGTGCAAATAATTTGTTTGGGAGGCAATCCAAGGAAACAGCAGTGCCGCAGGGGAGGGAGGGAGGCCAATAAAGGAGCATTTTCCACAGTGACTGCCACAGACACGTGGAGCTCAGTCCCACTTAGAAACTTGGGGAGACCATTTAGTATAAGGTATCCCCTCAAGGGCAAGGGAGCTGACACATTTATTTAGTAAATCCCCCTCTGTCACTGGATTTGAGCAATGAAACAAAAACAAACAAAAAACCAAACCAAACCTCACAAAAGTCCTTGGGCGGAGAGTTGGCAGGCAGCAGGCTTTAGGGCTTTAAGGGGAACCCCTGCCCAGAGGATATGGGCAGGGCACCCATCACCTGCTGCAGGCCTCCTGGCTGGGCTGTCGGCCTTCTGCATGTCAATGAATTTCCCCAACTATCAGAAGCACTTTTGTGTTGGGATGAGGAGCTTAATCTGAAAAGTTGAAGGAATGTGAAATGGGCTTTAAAGATTTCAATAAATCCTGAGAACTTTGAGGGCATGATGATGAAACTGGTACACTCGAGGCCCATTGTCATTGTCGTCCGCTGTGGTGCTGGTGGCGGGTGGGAAAAGGGCTGGGTGGGGGAGGGGTCATTCTCTTTTGGAGGAAAGAGAGGCAGCTTATTACATTCCAAACAAGTGTTTTCAAACAGTGTTTAAGTATGTCCTTCTTTACTTCTTACTTGATAGTTTGGACAATGAAAACTTTTAATATTAGGCATAATGATATTGAACCCAAGAGACTCAAACTTTTAGAGGAAGTTTATGGATGGTGGTTTAGGTAGCAGTGAATAGGTAGAAATGAATTGGAGATGCCATGCTTTGAGCTCTTGGCAGGGATTGGGGCGGGGTGGGCAATTTTTTTTCTCCCATGAGGTTGTGTCGAGTTCTCTGGGTAGAGTTAGCATCCATGCCAGTTAGCCACCTGGCACATCCATTCACTTTCTGAGGACAGATACCCTGGTCTTGCTGTGTGAATAAGAGTCAGTGGGTCTGTCCATCAGTATAAAAAGAGTTGCCAAAGTGCCTTACCACCTTCTCCTTGGATTTGAATCCTGAGTGGGATGTTACAAGGACTAAAATTTGGAGCTTATTGATGTCAACAGTAGTGTTCTGAAAAAAAGAGCTCACTAATTTCAGGGGCCTGTGGACCATCAAGTTCTTACCCTTTCAGTCCAGTTCTTTAGCTTTTCCTTAAGCTCTCTGGGTATCCCGTAGTATTCCAAGGCGTTCTTTTGCCTTTTCTTATTAAATTAACTAGGGTTTGTTTCTGTTGGTTGCAACGAAAGAACTCTGAATGATCTTGACGCCTGTGGAGGGATCCCATTGGGATTAAAAATCTAGATACCATCAAAGGAAGCCCTGTGAAGACCTGTCTCTGTTGCTGCTATTTCATGCAGTAGGTGCAGAAACAAGGGAGGAAGAGAAAAGTGTTAGCATTGCGGGATGGAAGAGGTGTGTGTGTTTGGGGGTGGAGAGTGGAGGAGGGAATGCCTGTGAGAGAGAACACAGAGGAAGGCAGGGTAGGGCAGGGGGAGCCTCAGCCTGCAATATAGATCCAACAGTCTCAGCCAGGCCGGTGCCAGGCTCCGGCGCAAGGACTTCCCCTTAGAGAAGTCTGGCGTTGGATGGAAATGGCTGGGTCCCAGTGCCCTGCTGTGCTCAGGCTTTAGCTGGGGCTGCCGGAAGGTAGTGTGGCCTCCGCTCAAAAGCCAGAATCATTGCTGAAGGCAGTGTGGCTGGAGACTGCCAGCTCACTGCACTCCTTTGCAGCAGAACAGCAAGTCCTTCCTGGTAGGGAGATCTGAGCCGCACAGCTCCATGGCTGCCATCTGCTGAGTATACTCTGTTTTGTCTTGACACTCTCCATTTTATCTTGTTCAGACCTCTCACTGATCCTGTGAGGTCGGTGCTATTTCCACTCCCACAGATGGTGAAATGGAGACCTAGCAAGTTATTTACCCCCTAACTGCCCTGCTAATGCATGTGAAAATTGGGATTAAAGAAAAAAAAATTTTTGTGTTTTTTTTTTAGAGGTGGGGTCTTGCTATGTTGCCCAGGCTGGTCTTGAACTCCTGACCTCAAATGATCCTCCCACCTTGACCTCCCAAAGTGCTAGGATAAAAGGTGTGACCTACCATGCCTGGTCGAGAGTTGGGATTTGAACTTAGCTATGTTTGGCTCGAATGCTCTTGCTTCAATGTGCTGTGGCAACAACCATTGCTTCAACTGCCGTCACCCCCTTGGTAAGTCCTTCCTGGGACTCTGCAGCATCAGTGGCTGCTTATCGCCCCCAGAGCAAATCTCTGTGGGTAGTGTGTGTGTCTGTGCACTGAGTCCGTCTTGGGTTAAAAACACAGCTTTCCTTTTAGAGCCGAATAATATTTCATTTCATTGCCTGGATGCACCACAGTTTATTTATCCATTTACTTACTGAAGGACATCCTGGTTGCTTCCAAGTTTTAGCAATTAAGAATAAAATTGCTCTAAGGATCCATGTGCAGGTTTTCATATAGACATAAATTTTCAACTCCTTTGGGTAAAATACCAAGAAGTGTGATTGCTGGATGGGATAGAAAGAGCATGTTTAGTTTTGTAAGAAACTGTCAGACTGTCTTCCAAAGTGGCTGTACCATTTTGCATTCCCACCAGCAGTGAATGAGGGTTCCTGTGTTGTTGCTCCTCATTCTCACCAGCATTTGGTGGTGTCAGTGTTCTGGATTTTGGCCCTTCTAATAGCTGCGCAGTGGCATCTCGCTGTCATTCTGATTTGCATTTCCCTGGTGACACACGACAAGGAGCATCTTTTCCGACGCTTACTTGCCGTCTGTGTATCTACTTTGGTGAGGCGTCTATTCAGGTCTTTGGCTCCTTTTTAAATTGGTTTGTCTGTTTTCCTATTGTTGGGTTTTAAGAGTTCCCTGTATATTTCTCCCGGTCTGTGGCTTGTCATTTCATTTTCTTCACAGTGTCTTTCACAGAGCAGAACATTTTAATAAAGTCTAGCTTACCAATTCTTTCTTTCAAGGATCATAACTTTGGTGTTGTATCTAAAAATTTGTCACCAAAATCCCAACATCATCTAGAGCTCCCAAACCATGAAAAGACATGGAGGAAACTTAAATGCATATTGCTAAATTGAAGAAGCCAATCTGAAAAGGCTACACACTGTATGATTCCAAATATATGACGTTCTGGAAAAGGCAAAACTAAGACAGTAAAAAGATCATGGTTGCCAGGGGTTGGGGGAAGGGGAGAGATGAATGTGCGGAGCACAGAGGATATTTAGGGCAACCAAAGTACTTATGTGATACTACAATGGAAGGTACGTGTCACTGAACATTTGTATGACACCAAGAGTGAACGCTATCGTAGACTGTGGACTTCAGGTGATGACGATGTGTCAATGTAGGTTCATTAATTGTAAAAGATGTACCACTCTGGTGGGGGATGTTGACAATAGAGGAGGCTGTGCGGGTGTGGGGGCAGGGAGTAGGCAGGAAACCTCTGTACCTTCCACTCAATTTTGCTGTGAACCCAAAACTGCTCTAAAAAAAAAATAGTCTATTGAAACACACCAACAAAAAATCCCCACAGCTTTCTTCCCCATGTGCTTCAGTTTGGGTTCCCTTGAAGGCAGATGCTGAGGCAAGTGGTTGAGAGGACATTCCCAGAAGTTTGGGGGAGAGGGGTGAAAGAGAGGAGTATGGGCCAAGAAAGGGCATCAGTGAACCAGTGGACATGGGCAGCAGGTGCTCCCTCCCGCTGGGGACCGGCTGAGGAGCTGTGCAGAATGCGGGACGAGGCTGGCTTCTGTTCCTCATTGATGGAATGCAGCCGTGGGGCGGGGGCTCCCGGCACCTCCTGGCAGGCATGGCCTGTGCCTAGGCTGAGGAGCTCCTGGGGCACCAGAAAGAGCCTCAGGCACAGAGCTGGGGAGGGGCATGGCGGGGCGGATGCGGTCAGTGGTCAGCAGTTGCCCATCACAGCCCTGGGGAACGGAGCCGCTGGCATCGTCCACAGCATCTGCCATGTGCATACTCGACGTTTTTGACTCCACTTTCAGAACATCTGATACTTGTGACTCAGCATTCAGGGGAAGTAGCAGTGATCATATAATTGTTGGGGCACTGTATTCGTTTGCTAGGGTTGTCACAGCAAAATACCACAGCCTGGATGGCTAAAACAATAGAAATTTATTTCTCACGGTTCTGGAATCTAGAAGTCCAAGATGAAGTTATCTTGGACTGTTGGGTTTCTCCTGAGGCCTCTCTCCTTAGCTTGCAGGTGGCCACCGTCTTGCCATGTCCTCACATGGTCTTCCTCTGTGTGCTCCCCTTGGGGCCTCATCCTCTTCTTAGAAGGACGCCATTTTTATTGAATTAGGGCCCCACCCTTATGACCTAATTTAATCCTAAGTACCTCTTTAAAGGCCCCATCTCCAAAGAGTGATATTGGGGGTTAGAGCTTCAACGTAAGAGTTTTAGGGGAACATAGTTCAGTCCATAACAGACATGATGGCCAGCAAGAAGACCTGGATCTAAGCCATATTTCTTCTTTTTACTGGTTCCAGAAACACTTAAGTGAGAAGCCTAGGGTCACACAGCTTGACTGGCAATAAGATGCTGAGTCAGAAATAAATGTGTCTGCTCATGGTGACCCCTGGCCCAGGACTGCCCACACCCACCGTCTACAAGGCATGATGCCCAGGGTCTCCTGGCCTTGGCCCTCTCTCGAGAACCTCTGAGGGGCCCGGCCTTTGGTCCTGAGGCCTGTGTTCTAGGGATGGCCATGCTGTGTGGCCTTGTGCAGGTGCTTCCCTTTGTCCCCTCTTCTGGGGAGTGAGGGACTGGGTTACATCACCATTCCTATTCCCCCCATCTTGTTTCCAGAGTTAGTGAACATTTTGGGGGGAAACGGCCACTTACATCTGCTAGAGGGATTGTACGTTGGAACAGCCCATTTAGGAAGGCGATTTGGCAGGACATCGTAAAAGCTCTAAAGAATGTGCACATCCAGGATTATTCCTTTATGATGTACTCCTGGAAGGGCAGCTGCTGGTCAAACATTAAGCTATGAGAAGAATCACTAGTGTTGGTTTCTCACATGTCACTTTCATAAACATGCACAATACTGAATAAACAAATCATGGTACCTTATTCAATGGAACAC
The DNA here is from genome assembly GCA_004363605.1 of Indri indri. Classification (NCBI taxonomy): domain Eukaryota; kingdom Metazoa; phylum Chordata; class Mammalia; order Primates; family Indriidae; genus Indri; species Indri indri. The sequence continues at coordinate 45,432 of RJWJ010000162.1, forward strand.
GCAGACATAAAACATGATTCTGCAAAGAATATTTAATAAATTGTAAAGATTTTTCATAATATCAAGTGAAAAAGCTAATTACAGAGCAACCCATAGTGTGGTTCAATCCATGTTAAAAAATACAAAAATCTAGGAATAAAAAGATAGGAAGAAACTATGATTACTTCTGTGTGATGGGATTGTGGAGATCTTAAACCTCTATTTTCTGAAGTAACAGCATACATTTATTGCTTTTGTAATATGAAAATCCACAAAAAGTTACGTTACAAAAAATAATTTACCTAGTTTTGGCAGATGATGCTGGCCAGCTAACTCTGCAGGTATTACTCACTGTTCCTCCCTTGCTGCTTGTTTTTCCACTCTCTACAGTTGAAGCCTCACCTTTCCAGCTCTCCTAAAAGCTGATGTGGCCAAGTGATGGAGTTCTGGCCAGAGAGATTTAAGTGGAAGTTGGCTGGGTGCACATAGGTTTCTTGAAAAGCTATGCCTCCTGATAAAATAAGGAGCTATTACTGGACTGTTCACCTCTCCTTTCTTCCTCCTGGAATATGGAGGTGATGGCTGGAACAACAGCAACCCCCTTCTGACCATGAGGTAATAAAGATGGTGGAGCCAGAAGGGTAAACTCTAGGCTTTTGATAGCATCCTTGAGTCATTGCACCAACTCTGGACTAGACTCCTACCTCCTGGCTTCTTGTTATGAGTGGTAATTCTGATATAACAGTTATGGTTAGAGCAGTTATGAATGCTTTTGGCTGCAAGTAACAGAGTTAAGGTCTCTCCTCTAGGTCCTAGATCACCCTGATTATTCCACATTGCCTCCATGGAGAGAAACAGATGTCCTCAACAAGGCACTCTCTTCCCAAGTTGGTGGTACCCCTTATTTGGCATTAGTATCTGAATTTGTTTGGTGGCTCTTGGAGAAGAGCACTGCTTGTCTTTTATAGCATGGGAACATGTTAAGCATCCAATATGCCACACAAGGCAGGGCATGGCACTGCATGAGACAGTCAGCTGTCCCTCAAAACACTTACTATGTGCTGGGCATTGTGCCATTGTGCTGGGGGAGGCAAAAGAACAAAACAGACCCACATCCTATCCTTCTGAAGCTTATCACTTGGTGGAGAACAAGAATATCAAAAAGTCAGTTAATTTCATGCATAGTTATGTGTGCAGTGTTTTAAAGTACAGGGTGCCATGTGAGTGTTATCATGCAAGAGCCTGGGCTAGGGCCCAGGGAAGGCAGCCTAGAAGCTTTTTTCTGTGTCTTTAATCTCAGCAGGATGAATCCAAAATTCCCAGGCTTCTCTGTGATAGCCTCTAGGTCACAATGCCCCACGGGAAGGCTGTCTTCCCTTCGATGAGAGCCCTCGCCTGTGAGCTTTCTTGTCCACGTCAGCAAAGTGAAGAGCCTGGACTTGATGAACTTCTAGGTTCCCAGAGCTAAACTGACACACAAAAGCTGCTGAGAGAGGCACCACCAGTGGAGTGGTGTAGACTCAGCTGGGGTGGCGACACTGGGGCTGTTTACTTCCCAGCCTTGGCAAAAATGGGTCCCACGTTTGTTCACCCAACACACACACTGAACACCTGCTGTGTGCCAAGCACTGTTCTGGCTGCTGGGGATGTATCAGTGAACATATCAGACAGTGATCCCTGTGCTTGGGGGCTTATGGTCTAGCGGGAGACAAGATCACAGTAACTTCTGTAGGCATTTCAGGGCGATACCTGTCTTGGAAGCGAGGCACACAGGGTGAGAGGGGAGGGATGGTGGGCAGCGGTACACGTTCCACAGGGAGGTCAGGGCGGCTTTCACTGAGGGGGGACTCATCTTAAGACTCGTAGGAGGGAAGAGAGGCCTCTGCAGGGGACAGAGTATGCCAAGGCCTTGGGGGCGGGCCTGTGCGAGGAGCAGCAGGAAGGCCGTGAAGATGGGGCAGATCCTGCGTGACCCCGAGCAGGGGAGGTCAGAGCCCCAGGATCCGACTTGTGTTTGAAGAGGATTTCAGGTCAGCCCTTGCACCTTCTATTTACTCTGAGTCACAAAGTCGAGGCATCAATAGTGGGCAGACCTGGTGACCCATGCACCAAGTTGCATCAATGGATGTAGGCTCAGACCCCACATGTACCGAGATAAACCTGAGCAATGAAGCATTTATTCATTTTTAATTTGTTCTGATGTATCTTTAAGTGAGTATGACCTCTGTAATCATAAAAAATATTCAAATTGTTAAAGACAAGTGGTTATCTCTGGGCACTGGACTACAAGGGACTTCCACATTCTATCTTGTACACCTGTAATCTTTTTAATTTTTGGTCCTTGAGCAGTGCCGTTTTCTATTGGTTTGTGCCTCTAAACCTCGATGGGTATTCCTTTAAGCAACGTATAAGAAACAGTGAGTCTCAGTCATAAAGCCAATTACACGTACCACACACATGTGCATATGTGTACGCACACACACACACTCACAAAATGCCTCTTCCAGCCAAGTCAGAGCCAAGGGAACAGCTTCGACAGTTTGCAGCAGGAGGATGTGTTTCCCCTTCTCCCCACTTCCAGTGTGCTGTCTCCACTAACTCCGGTGTTCCACGCTGAAGCCTGGTAGAAAACTCCGAAGGCAGGCACACCTACATGGCCCGGGGGCGGGTGGCAGAGAGCTGCCCGGGAAGCCCCTTTGTGCAGGGCGAGCAGCGCAAGTCCTCGGAGCCTAACCACCTACCCACAGCTGCTCGACCTTCTTGAGCCTGCTCCTCACCTGAAAGACGGAATGATGACACTGCTTCCCTCCCCAGGGCTGCTCTGTGCCTAAATGGGATGATGCAGACCCACTGCTGGGCACACAGTAAGTGCCAGGGGAATAGTGGGGTCACTGTCCTTGTTGTGCAGTACCAAGACCTCTGACTCTGGAAATAGAGCACCGGGCTGTGTGCCTAGGGCAGGGCACTTGACTTTCCTGAGCCTCTGCTTCCAGTGTAAGGTGGAGCTGCGATGGGCTAAGTCCCTCACAGTGATTTCCTTCGCCTCAGTGGGCCCTGCCCCGATTCCATTCCTCTGAGACCTTGCCGATGGGCTGCTGGAGGTGCCCGGCCCTGGGCCCCGCTTCAAGCAAGATCTGCTCTGCTAGGAAGCAAGGCTTCCCAGGCCTGAGGCTGCTCCCAAGTTTCATCTTCTGTCGGGCCTCAGCCTTAGGTCTTGCTGCATTTGGCCTCTGTGGCACTCCCTGGAAACAGGGAGCAGTGGTCCAAGTCTCTAGAACTCAAGCAGAATGCCAGGCAGCTAGAGCGCATGTTAGAAATTAGGTTTTACTGCTTAGGTATTTTGCTCCATTTTTCTACCGCAACCCTTTTCTGCTATGCCTTTTAAAATGGCAATTTCAAACTCTTGGTCTGTGTGGGGCTCCTTATGAGCCCTTTAGGGGACAGAGGGAATGGTAGAACAGATTCTTGGTGCCCCACCCACCCCCTTTAAAAATCCATCAAAAATCAACACTAAGGGGAAAATTCTTGACTTCAACTCTGTCCTTGAGACCCATGAACTCTTCCTGAAATTTCAGCAAAGCGATGTGCAGAGTTTTCCTGGGGAGGGTGTCCACAGCTTTCCTGATAGTCTCACTGCAGTTGGTAAGATGGGAGCATGCAGGAACTCTTGCCTTGTAGCAATGACAAACAGAAACCCTCAAATTACTATATTTTCTATTAAAAAAAAAAAAAAAAGGAGCCAGTTGCCTGGAGCCAATACCTAGCAAGAGACAGATGCTCAGGGTTAAAAGGTCTTTGGCTGTGGCTGTCACAAGGAATACATAAAAAACTGTCTCTGAGGCCCAAAGTAAATGGCTGGTGATAATTACCAGTAAAACAAATGAGGACATCTATCCCCACCTCTGCCAAAAAAAGAAGCTCACCTCAAGGTAAAAGTACAACAAAAACTTTCAAGTTCAAATGAAACGACTGCCCAGTATGTTGACTCTTTATGGCACTGCGTTTTAGGGTCAGGGTTAAGTGGCTGCCGCTCGAATGGCTTTTCAGTGCTCAGACGGGCACAGGTGCTCTGAGCAGGGCACAGCCGACCTTCCCGGTCCCCACCTGTCCATTAAGGAGGCAGGAAATCAAAAGCAGGACCAGGCGTGGGTCTGGGGACACTGCGGAGCTCCGTTCTCTGCTCATCCCCGGGGGGCAGGTTCCTAAACTTCTCCGCCTCTACTTTCTCTCTTTAGAATGGGCTGGTTGCGAGATGAGATGAAAGGAACGGAAAGCCTTTAAAATGTACTGTGCCGTGTAGTGTGTTAAGAACTCAATCAACTATGAAAAAATCTAAGACTTCATATTGGTAGAAAATAACTTACCTTCCAACTCCCCTGCTGCGAGGGATGAAAGGATGTTCTGGCCACGTTTATTCTGGCGAAAATGGGAAGAGTCAGGTTTTCATAGCCCAGAATAGCTGGGGATTTACTTTTGAAATTCGGAAAAGAGACTTTTAAGAGAATTATTATCCAACAAACGGTAAATGCCATAAACTTTTCACACTGCTGCAAATGGCAGGCACGGGCACCCCCCTACCGTGGCCTTCTCTTTCTTTAATTTTTAATTTTCATGGTCCACGGTTGTGCGTATCTACAGGATACACGGGATGTTTTCGTACAGGCATACGACGTGTGACAGCTGAATCAGGGTCCCTGGGCATCCATCCCTTGCGCGTTTATCATACCACGGCCTTTCAACCTTTGGTACCGGAAGGCTTTCTCCCCCATCTTTTACTCTATTTTAGGGGTTCTCAAACTTGAGTGCACCACAGAATCCCCTGGGGGTGGGAGCTTGTTAACATAGCCTGCTGGGCCTCGGCTCTGAGCTCCTGATTCGGCTGGGGCAGGGCTGGAGGATGTGCACGTCTAACAAGTTCCCATGGGGTGCTGGTGCTGGTGCCGCTGCCGGTCCAGGGACCACTCTTTGAGAACCCTCGCTCTATTTGATGTTAAATGCACTCACAGGAAACTTCCTTCCAAATCCAGCTTCTCCCAGAATTGCTGACTGGGGTCAGCAGATGGTAGGCAGTTGGAGAGGACAAGACTGTGGGTGTGAAGGTGTGTGTCTGATGAGCTCCCTGTGTCACCAAGGTTTGAGGCTGTCTGCAATGGGCTTCTTGGAGAATCCTATACTTTGGAATGTGGCCAGCTGCAAATGTAGGACCCACAGTAAGTTACAACATAGAGATTCTAAACTCAGGGCTTCAGATGACCACTAAATCAAGGCTTTAGAAAAGGGGGACATGCACATTCTAGTATTTTTATGGCCAGGTGGCATCAGGTCAACCTAATCGGAGGGTCTGGGATGTTCTGAAGGAGGAAGGCTGTTCTCAGTGAGGTCGGATCATGTTGGAAAAGCAGCCGCGATGTGGACAGAGGTGTGCGGCCCAGGGTGGGGCTCTGGCCGCGCCCCCCTGGGCTGGGCCAGCGGAAACACGCAGCTCTGAGGCACATGTTCGCCTCTGCAGCCTTGGCCTCTGAAGGTCGCTGCACAAACCTCAAACGAATTCAACAGCCTAACACCAAAATTAAGTAGAGCTTCCTCTGGATCCTAAATGGTTCTCTCTCATTGTCTCCCTAGACTTGACCCCATTTTATATTTTATTGGATTTTTAATCAGGTTCCACTATGAAGTGCTTTAAACAAAGTTAGCATCTACAAACACACAGGTGGAGAACACTGCCTGGTCTACCTGGTTTAAGAGGCCAGAGCGGAAGCCTCTGAGAATGGAGGAGGCTTTACTCAGGCTTTGGGAGCAAGTCCTGAGGACTGCCGCCTTCAGCTTTGTCCCCTTCACTCTGCGGCATGGACTCTGAGGCTGAGTGCTTGGGTTTGAATAGCAGTCACCAATTACCAATGCTGTGGATGGTACGGTCTTGGTATTTACCCGATAGGGTGCTCACGTGCCCTGATGATGAGGAAGTTGAGGCACCAAGAAATGGCTAAATGCATACAGAGCACTCAGGGCAGTGCCTGCTGCTAGTATCATGATGCCACTGGAAAGAAACAAAGACTCAGGGCTTCAACAAAGAGCAAGAGTATCTGACTCTGAAGGACACTGGGCTCCAGCTATGCTCATCCATTCATTGAACACGTCTCTTACTGAGCTACTACTCAGCGCCACTCACTGAGCTAGGATGGGGGGTGCAGCAGTGAAGGGAGCTGAATATTCCTGCCCTCAAGGACCTTACAGCCTGTGGGAAAGACAGATGTTCAGCAAAGATTCTGGCTAATGAACGCACAAGGGCAATATGAGACGAATGCTCTGAAGGGACAGAATTCAGCTTGCTGGGCACACAGAACCTGGGCTGGCCTTTTGTGTGTGGGGGAGCGTGTTAGCTGTCTGAAATCTGGGGGACAGTCAGGCATCAATAATGGGAGTTGGGAAACAGCTGGGAGCACCCCAGACTGGGCTGAACCAAATGAAGGCTCCGGGGTGGGGCAGGAGGGATTTTGTGGAGCGGAAGTTGGGGGAGTACGTGCCACTCACGGGTCCTACTGCAATTAGGGGGAGTCCAACTCTTTAAGCAGATTTAATGCTGGGGGTGGGAGGGGTTCACATGATTTAGAGGTGCATTTTGAAAACATCATTCTGGCTATAACCTGCAGAAGAGAGAGGGTTGGAATGGAAGCTGGAGAGGATGTGGGGAGACCAGGGGGTAACAGTGGTTCTGAAGAATCCCCCGGAAGGCCTGTGAACACACAGCTCCTGAGCCCAGCTTGCTGTTCCCACCGTAGGTTCTGTCTGTGGGCAGCAGATGTGCGGTGGTCCTTGGATCCTGCTTTTCCAGCATACTGAAGCTGCTGCCCATGGACCACGGCATGAGTGGTACTAGCCTGGACTCCGATGGTGGTGGGGGAGTTGGTAAGTAGATGGATTCTCAGGGACAGGCAGTTTATATATTTTAGGAGATGATGGGAAGCCCTTTCTGAACACTGGGACTCTTTGTACTTCGAAGATAATTATCCCCAAACATAATTTAGTACAAATTTTAGAGATGCCCTTAGCGACCTGAGGATAGGGTAAGGGACAGAACGTCACAGAAATCGTAGACTCACCTCTTGGAACTCTAAGGTGACAGAGATCCAGCGGCTCTGATGAACTCAGGCTCTGTGTAATCTCGATACTGCGCGATGTCTGTGCAGGGCTTTTGTCCGTCTCTCTGGCTTTCTATGGGACAGCACCAAAAGCCCTGTGCAACACTGAGGTCACACAGACAGGGCTGGGTTAATCAAAGTGACCCTGGATCTCTGTCCTATAGAAAGTCAGAGAGAAGGACATCTTACTCAGTGCTTCAGAAAGGATGCAACTCAGCCACTCTGTCTCGGACACTCCAGGCTGGGCTCTCCAAGATGGTGGTGTCAACACATCAGATTTAAGTTAGGCATAAAAACACTCCAACTATGGAGACCCCAGGTAGTTTTCCAACTCCGTCGGGTCCCTGACCGTGAGGACCTGGGGAAAGGAAGCCCATCTGTCAGCACAGGTAATGGCACGAATTATCCCTGACCAAGCATCTGGCAGATCAGGGCCCTGGGAACGGTGTCGTGCGTGGTTCCCATCCAGCATCCACATCTGCGGGACACACACCGCCGGAGAGCTGTGGAACTCTCCCCAGTACAGAAAGGGCACCCAGGACCATCCAGCAAATGGATGCGTTCCCTGTACATGTGGCTACAAAGGGCCTTCCTTTCTCTGGGAGTGTCCCCTGAGGCCACCATCCTGTAACTAGGTCCTCCACTTTGCCCCATTCAAAGCCTCAACCTCCCTCCAGAGCCACTGTGTTGCCAGCACTTAGGAGGAAACGGTTAGTTTAGTGGTGCTTCACCCGAGGGCCGTAACTCCATTTTTCACAGTGGGAAGTCGGGTGGCGCTGTTTTCTCTGTAGGAAGCTAATGCTGCCAGGAGTGGCTTTTCCTTTAACAGTGGATTTGTGCGAGCGGATAAACAGCGGCCTCAGGAGGTGTTCGCGGTGGAGCCGCACCCGCAGGCCCGGAACTGGACGCGGCTTGCCTGGGGTCTGGAGCCGGCGGTCCTCTGCGGAGCGCGCGGCTGCCTCGCGGGGGCGCCCTTGCCGGAGCCGGATGCTGCCTGCAGTGCGGCGCGGCCCTGGTGTTGTGAAGTAGCCGTTCTCTGATTGGCAACGGCCTGATTCACAACACCAGCTGCCCCACCGCACCATGCTGCGGAGGCGTCTGGGGGCCGAGGGCGTCGGAGCCCCTCCGCAGGGCGACTCGTGCTGCTGCTGGGGGGGGGGGGCGGGGGTGGAGAGAGCAGAGAGAGCAGCGGTGGTTAGAACAGGAACACAAGCAGATTCCATCACTTCATCACCCTCCTGGCCTCATCTACCAGACTTTTTTTTTCTTTGTTATTTTACCCAGAGCCACACTCAAGACGTCTTGAGCAAGCGGACTCCTAGACTTCTCTTTTTTTGTTGTGTCTTTTGCCAGCTTCCCCATCCCATGGGGTCATGGGTGCGTATCACTGGCTCCAAGGAGCCCTGGATCCTGGACACAAACTTACCTGTGTGTTGGTACTTCTCCGGAAAGAGGATCTGCGTTAACAAATCCTCAAAGGGAAACAGCCCTCCGCAGTTGAGTATCTCTGCTCGGGGAGGTGCAGTGGGAAGCAAATACTTTTAACCCATCACTACAGTTTTCTTCCCCACTGATACTCGTCTGGGGAGGAATGAAGGGATTTCCATTATTCTTCTGCCAAACATAGAAGCCAGAGACGGTTCTCCCCTCGCACTCTCGAGTAGTAATTTCGCCAAGCCCCCTCCCCGCCATTTGTATGCCCGTCCAGGGTCCCCAGACCTTGCAGGCCACCCTTGGAGGAGGAGCTCCCACGACTGCTGAGGATGATCAGGTCAAAATGGAATCCTTCACGGATGGGGCGCAGTCTCCATGACTCAGTCCACTACAGAGTTGGGAACACATCCCAAACACAAGACTGGGGTGATCACTGCGGATTCGGGGCAGTCACCCAAACCAGCAAAACCTGAGGCTGGCTGCAAAGAAATCAAGTAGCCAACATGAAGCATTTAACCATCGTGGCACCTTGCCTTTCTGCCAGCAGGTGACCCACTGGGCTCTTCCTCTCCCCAGTTTCAGCCGGTCCAGGATATCGTGTGTCTCTCCTAGGGAAACTCGGCAGTAAAATGACTTTGGAAGTCTCCTTTTGGTATCTGCTTGGATTTTATCACCATTATGAAATTATGTAGCGTAAATTGATGTGAAAATAGCATTAGAAGTTTAATCCCTATTTCCAGGTGTCAATAAACACTTTAAATGAACAGTTCTTTGGCCCCAAATGGCTCTTGCCTGCTGCGTGGTTCTTAGTTACCCAATCAAGAAAAATCACATTTCCCACTTTCTGCCATCTATCTTGGAAACTGCTTTATTTTAAGGACACAAACTTGGCAAGTTGCTAGTACTGGATGTGGCACAGAAGTTCTGCCAAAGTTCTTGCCAGAGTCGGGGGAGGCAGAAACTTTGAGTAATTCATCAATCATAGCTTAACACCATGCCATGTAAATCACCATGGCCTTGGAGTTCAGAAATGCCTGGGTTTTCCTGTCTACAATCAAAGAATCCCTGATGGGACATTAGGCTATAATCTCTACACTGGGTCGTCTATGGTCCACAGAACTGCCATGCTGGGGATTTCTACCAAATGTGGGTTGCTCCTGCCAGACACCCAGGAAGGGCATGGAACCAGGTGTGCCACTATTGTGCACTAGGGCAGAAGGAATGCTGACGTCTGGGGCCAGGTGCTGTTCTAGGCACTTCTCACACTTGAACTCCTTGAATCCTCATCACACCCTGTGAGTCATAATCTATCACTGTGCCCACTGGGCTAGAAATGGGAAGTTCAAGGGGATGAAGGAACTTGTGGTCAAGGAGCAGGGGGGAGGAGGTGGGGTAGAGCGGACACCCAGCTCCCGCTCGGCCGTCAACTTTCCTGGTGGACACGGCCGATTCCGGGTGCCTCTCCCCTGTCAGATTGCTCTTCTGTTGAAGATGGCCCAGAGCAGATGGCCTCTAAGTCCCACAGCCCCAGCTCTGCAGGGCTCAGAGCCTACTTTCTGGACACACAGTGTAGATGAGCGGATGGCTGTGTGGCACCAGGGCTTGGTGCACATTCTGACTCTGTCCCTTCCTACCTGTGCTCCCAGGGCAAGCTACTGAACCCTTCTGGGCCCCAGTTTCAGGACCTGCAAAACACTGTAATAATATCAGAAAACCTGGCATACAACAAATGCTAGGTAAATGTTGGCCGAGGTAATGTGGCTGGCTTTCTGAGCATTGGGTAGAGATCTGGAATTTTTGCTTTCCCATGGGGCCGAACTTTCTTGAGGACCAACAACTACTTTGAGAATTAGCAAGTTCCAGAAAGTGGGATTAGCTCCTTGTAAAATAAAGCAAGGAGACCCAATTGCTGAGTGGACAAGAGCCTTCGGCAGTTAATGTGCTCTTTTGGCTGACTGTGTACAGGGGACAGTCGTGTTGGTAGTGGGTGAAACCTGCACAAACCCTGAGAAAGTAAAATACCGTGGACCCACGTACTGGTACTTATTCCCTCCCTGCATCCATGGTATAAGGTGACTCGGGAGCAGGTGCGAAGCTGTGGCCATGAACAGAGCTATCTGCGGCCAACTCCACTTCTTGGTTCTGTCTAGACCCCCACCAGTGCCCAGGGGGTCAAGGAGAGACCAAGAAATGATCAACAAATAACCATCATGTTTTAACTTCAAACTCTTGCAAGGGGCTGGCATCCTGCAAGGGGTGGGCCTGGCCCGGGCCCCACCTCCTGCTCCTCTAATCCCTCAAAGTCCTCCTTGCTCTCTGTGCTTTTTTAACTTATCAAAATGGGCCATGCTCCCTCCTACCCCAGGGCCTTCACACAAGTGCCATCCTCCACCTGGAATGCTTCCTCCCTGTTTTGCAGCGTTAAATACCAACTCCTTCAGGCTTCAGCTCCAGAGTCACTTCCTGAACCCCCAAGCCCAGATCAGATCCGACTCTTCTGGAACTTGCTCTGCAGGCATCTGGTACTCTTTCTTCAATGCACTTATCATGGAGTGGGAGTGAAGTCTCCTCCACTGAAGTTCAACTTCACTACTGCAGCCCCAGTGTTGGCCATACAGGATACCGGTTGATGGAGACTGGTTGGCTAAATGAATGATTTCAACCAAGACTCTGTAGCCCAATTACTTTTTTTCTTTTGGGGATGGGGTCTTGCTATGTTACCCATACTGTGGCCTCAAACTCCAGGCTCAAGAGATTCTCCTGCTTCAGCCTCCCAAGTAGCTGGGACCACAGGCGTGAGCCACCACGCCTGGCTCCCTAGTTACTTTTTGCTAAGTGCTCAGATGACACTCTCAGGAGAATCAAAATGGCACTGCCTATTTTAGGGAGATCCACAGTGCTATTTTGCAATGGATAATTTTACTTCAACAGATTGACTGTCAGACCTCCCTGCCTTTAGACTAATCCCACTGTGATCCACAGGAACCAGGGGGACTCTTCCAAAGGGTCAACATGAGCTCGTTCAACCTCTCCAAGGCTTCCCATTGCTGTCAAGATAGAGTCCCAAACCCTGCGGCCCCTCACTGCCCCTCCCCCACGGTGCAGCAGAGACCCCAGGACAGCGTGTGCATGCTGCCGTGACCCAAACCTGACTGGGACGCCTGTACCCCCGTCTACCCCACAAAACCCCTCTTTCTGCAGTTGGGCTCTAGGCAGCCATAAGGAAGGCCTTTCCTGCCCTTTGCTCAGCCTAAGCTCCTGGCCTGGCCTCTAAGACTCTTGTACCTTTTTTGTCCTCAAATTATTGTTTACCTCTTCAGTCCGTCTTAGTAGATGGTGACCACGAGGACAGAGGCCATGGTGGAGTCACTGGCGGGTCAGCACCCATACAGCAGCTGGAACTTGGGGGCCTTCAGCTTGGATATGCTCTCATTCCACAAGGAGGGCCTGCAAAGTTGGGGGTGTGTGGGCACCACAATAGTAAAAATTTGTTCTTAGTATCCCCTATGAATCAGCAGAAGGTCCCAGCATTTTCCATCTGAAGTACATTTCTTCATCTCCATGGCCACCCCACACGCCCAGCCCAGACCTGCCTCCCGCCCCCGGCCTGTCTGGACCGTGTGGTAAGGGTTTAAAACTTGTCCCTTTGTGATGCATTCTTCCCACAGCAGCCTGGGTGACCCTTTTAAAACATGAATAGAGGATGTCACTCTCCTGCTTCAAACTCTCATTTGCTTCTCATCACACACAGAATAAAATCCAAATTCTCTGCAAAAGCCTACAAGGCCCTGGTGGTCCAGCCACTCCTGCCTGTCCACTGTCACCCCCTCTTCCTGGGCTGTGGCTGCATTGCCCCTGCCTGTCCACTGTCACCTCCCTCCTCATGGGCTGTGGCTGCACTTTCTTTCAGATCTTGAAACATAGGGCTAGACCATATGGTATCTTCTGCAATGCAAAAAATCAGGCATATCCTTTGACCATAGCCTTTTGTGAGCTCAAGAAGATGCTCCTGCCCCTGGGGAGACACAGGCCTTTGACAGGGCATGTGACCTCCTGAGTGATGCCTGGGCTGGACCTCAGCCCCCACTTGCCCCTGGACAGGGGCCCTGTGTTCTGCAGCCACACGGAGGGGCCCTGGTGGAGCACACTCTACACCCTCATGTCAGGGCCTGTGACTTGCTGTTGCCTTCTTAAGGACCTCAGCGACCCCAGGGGTATTTAATGAGTGAAGATATCTACTATTCCAAAATTCTGCACCAATTTTAACCAAAATTTTTATCTTTTATTTTCCACTTTGGCCTGCTTATGTTAGCCCTTCTTCACTCCCGGCTTGCTAGGGCCAAGCCAGCTCATTCTGTTTTTTGTTTTTTTCCTTTTTAACATCACATAACGATTGCTTGGTGCAGGCAATACCAAGGACATGACATTTATCTGAGCTTTATAACATCAGAGGTCTCAAATCAATGAGACATTTTTTCGCCTGTTAGTTATGGAAAAAGATGACTGCAACGGAGATGCAGGATGTGTTTCCTCATCAACCACCTCCCAGGTTCACCATGGATCAACACAGATCCCCCCTCTTCAGTGTTTGACATCCATCACTGAACCTGGCGGGCTCAGGGTGTGGGCTGGGGGATTCAGGGCTGTACCCAAATCTAAGATCCCGGACCCTGATTGAGTCAGTTTTGGGGTGACGTCCAGGGATCTACCCCCCTACCCAAGGGGATTATGATAAACCAGGTTTGGGAACTGCTGCTCTAAATCTAGGGCTCTGTTAAAAACCGGTGTTCCTAATGAGTCTCAGCACAGTGGGAGTCTGATATGACTTTAGCATCTTCTGTAGAAAATTAAATCTGGCCCACGTGGCAGGCCTGTTGCTGCACAGCACTGCCGTTCCGGTACACAGGGTGCAACTCCTGGCCTGGGGGCTTCCTCGGCTCAGGAATGGAAGCGGCAGTGTGTTCAGGGCGCGTGCGGCCAGCTGAGTGCCAGGGAGTTAACCTCCCTGGGCAGCGTCAACCAGTGACCGCGCAGGAGTTGGTGAATAAACACCCGGCTCCCTTGGCCCTTGGGTGGGGCCCCGAGATGTGTTCTACACCAGCTCCCAGAAGTCCCCCCTGCCCCCCCAGTAGCAGTAAGCTGACAGATAACACAGTGTTTATTGCCTCCCTTCTGCAGTCTCTTACAATGCTTCCTAGACCACCTGGCAACACTCGGCGGTGCGGTTAGTGTCTGTGTGAAGTGCACTCAAGTGCGCTTGTGGTTTTGAATGGGAGTACCTTCTGCTGTTCCTGGGGCGGGGCCGGGGTGAGCAGGGACAGGCACACGCTCTCAGGTGCTGGTGCTGATGCTGCTCTTGCACTTGCACGAGCCAGATCCTAGGTGCATCCTGGGCATCTTGCTTGCTCACCCCAGGCCCACCCTGACTTTCAGGGACTCAGAATACACAAATCGGGCAAAACAACCCATTCCAAGTAGGTTTTTTCCAGAGTGTGCTGTACCTATGTTTCTTCATTGCTTTTTCATGGACAATAACTCTCTAAATGGAGGACCTTTTGGCCCCTAAATTCTGAAGTATTAAGATCATTCTGCATGGTCAGTAAAGCACACGTGCTATTGTAGGCATTTAAGACAGCATGTTGACTTTTAAGATGATGGCAAAAATAAACCAAAAGTCAACCAACCTATAAAGCCTGTTTGCTTTAGCCCATCTTGGCAGAAGCCTTTGAGGTAGGCTTTAAAATAAAGACTCCTGGTTCAAAGAGGCGGCCCAGCCTGCTGAGCTCAGCCCAGAGTTTATTAGCACAGTTAATATCGCATGCAAATAGATTTCCCTGCTTCTGTCATGCCAGTCCATTAATTCAGCCCCTTGTCTGCTACATCTTTATCCTTGGCAGGTTAATCCTGCCAAATGCCTTTGCTGTAGCACATGTCACGCTGTGCCTATGTCCAACAATGCAATTTTGCTAATCCGGTTGTATCAGCTTTGTGGCCCTGTCTGGTCAATCCAATGGTGGAAAAAGGACATATAAGGTTTTTGCCAAGATCTTTCTTCTACTCTGGCACCTACTCCCTCCTTTGTTTTTTTTCTTTTAAAATATAATTTCAAGTAAATGGTTTGAAAGTCAATCACAGTGTATGGATACCTGCCAATGCCAGTGTCTTCCAGACGAATGTCACAGTGCCCAGCGGGCCTCCAAACTCTTTCTGGCAGCCACACCCAGCTGTCAGCTGAATGGGAAGGGTTAAAACAGGAAGATCAGCTAAACATCACTTTTCCAAGGCTCTCCGCGCATTAAGGGCTTGAGGATGGCTGAATGGCAGGCATAGGTATCCTCTTTGGTGCTATCCTCTTTAAGATTTAGTGGGCTCATTAACACGAATTATTAGAAGAGGCACATCCTTTCCTGCAGTCACTTTTTTTAGGTATCCACCTGACACAAGGAGGAGAAAGCGTCTTCAGGTTCCACAATGTTTTGCTCTTCTAGTCTGTGTCCCAGTGGGGTTAAGAGCATGGGTGGGCCTTGTAGCCAGATTTACCTAGGTTCAAATCCCAGTTGGACTACTTTCTATTGCTATGACCCAAGCATGTTGCTTTACCTCTCTGGCCTCACTCTGCTCATCTGTAAAATGGGCATAACCATAGCACCTGCAACATAGTATTGTTGCAAGGATTCAGTGTATTAATACATGTCGAACACTCAGAACAGTGCTGGCACACACAGAGCAGGCACTGGGTAAATGTAAGTTGATATTAGCATAGATTGGGAACTTTGTCAAAACTCACTGCTATTTGCAGCTTCCTGTAGTCCACATGCAGAGTGCACGGGGTAACACTCCACATGGGCATGTCTTTTAGGGTCTGCAGATGTGAGCTGTACTCTCCTGCCTGCTAATTGCAGAAATCGGGCTGCAAGGAGCCCTGTCTAGTCCCGCTACCTACCACTTGCCTCTACCTTACCCTGGCGCCTCTGGTGGGTGTGAGGAGGCATTCTGGGGTGGATGAGAATGAGGTCTTTGATTAGATCCCCAGGGACTGAGTCCTGGGCTGCTACGTGACGTTGGGCAATTACTTAATCCTTGAGACTCTTACAATACCCACATTAGAAATGGGAGATTGGTTGTACATTGCAGGGTTATTATGAGGACCAAATCAAAAAGGTGTATGTGAGGTACTTGGCATGCTGCTGGGAACACAGCAAATGGCCCATAAATATTGGCTGTTGTGGCTATGGAGTCCCCTGCAAGGCACCAGGGCTTCCCTCTCCACTCCTCCATCCATCTGCCTCCTGGTCTCCCCACAGCCTTCATGGAGGTGTGGTGAGAGCTGTGTGGGATCGTGGCGGGAAAGCCGCCAGCACAGGGCTCAGGAGATGAAGAGGCGCTCACTGCTGTCCGCCCTGACTCATTCTTACCCCAGATGTCCTCTTTTGTGATACTCTAGTCTGAACCCTGCTAAGACTTATGAGTGGTTTTTAGATGATGGGGTGCATGCGTAGATTTGAAACTTTCCCAGGTTTGGACAGAGCTGAAAATGCATCCTGATGGGAGCACTAAGGCATTTTTATTTATTTATTTTTTATAGAGATGGGGTCTTGCTCAGGCTGGTCTTAAACTCCTGACCTCAAGCGATCCTCCTGCCTCAGCTTCCCAGAGTGCTAGGATTACAGGGTGGAGCCACTGTGCCTGGCCTAAGATATCTTTATGATAACCATGAGGGCAGAACATTAAGCCTATTTGGTATCAGACATGTCAGGACGGGATTTTTGCTTGCAATGCGAAGAGAGTATTTTGCTACAAGGAAGAGCTGTCTGCTTCCCTTGGCAACCCAGCCACCGAGCACTGCCTTCTCTCTCCTACTTTTCCTGGGTCCTGCCGGGTCTTCTGATTAATGAAGTCCTATCATTAGTTGAGCACTTATTATGTTCCTGTTATCAGGTTTGACACTTCATATGTGTTATCTCGTTTAATTCTAACTGGGGTGAAACACTACTGTTTTACCAATTTCCCACTTAAGGAAATGGAGGACTGGAATAACAATTAGCTTACCCAAAGTCACATCTAGAAAGTAGCCACAGAGCTGTGGTTGCAGCCCAGAGCCCAGGGGCTCTCCAGGCCACTAGGCTACACAATCCATCTTTGGTGTGATGACATTTCTTCTGCTGGGCCTCTGAGTCAAGGGCGGACTTCCTGAATTACCAAGTCCCTTTAGTATTTGTCCCATATGCAATATTTTCTTTTTCCTTTTATTGTTTTTGATGAATCCTGTACTCGCATTTTTCTTGGTGGGGAGGAGGTTATGGCAAAAAAACCAAGATTCCTTTTCTGCAAAAATTAGGAAATTCCAGCATCCAGCACACTTCAGTGATTAGAAAAACCCTATATATCCCAATTCTATTGCACTGATCTTAATCTAGGTTTCATTTGCCAATCTCTTGAACAGAATAGGTTTGTAATACTTCATGCTAATTAAAACATGATGGAATCAAGCTATTAGCAAAATGAGGAGTTCTGACCCTCTCTGGCCTTCATGGCCCGGGTGAGGTCCACAAAGACACACCTACGTGTTGCCGTGGTGAGAATTTGTGCTGAGAGGACAGTCCATCCATCTTGGGTCTTGCTTACCTAGCAAAATGTAAACATCTCTGAACTTTGCTTACTGGATAAAAGGCAGCATTAGCTTCTCATTAGCTTCCCATTGCATGTCCTCCTGCAGGATCAATCATACAGCCAGCCCAGACGCGTGGCCCCTGCTTGTAATTAATCTTGGAAAGGCGGAGCTCTTCTGTGGATGGATCGCTGTATCTGAGCGCAGCTTTCTGGGGGGTGGGGTGGGAGGAAACACAGGCTGGGAGCGGAATAATAAGCACCAGTGTCTGAGAAGGCTGCTCCCTGCCTGGTGCTGCAAGCAGCTTTTTTAAGTGGTTGATTCACTGTCAGAAAATTCGCTTTTGCCATGAATGCTACTTAGCACCCAGGGAGGGAGTTTATGATTTCTTCTTTTCCACAGTGTGAATTTGGTGCTTTAGTTAGTTGTGTGTGTGTTCCCCCCGCCCCCTGTTCTTTTTTAGCCAAATCAAAGCTGGTTAAATCCTGTCTTTTTGGTGGTTCTAGAACTGTACTCGGCACTCACGGCCTGTCAGAGGGAAGGATTTAACTGTGACAATTTCATACAATTGAAAGAGACCTGATTTTGACCTTGCTCTCAGAGCTCTGCTTTTCTAATTCTTCATTGGCTTTAAAAATGTTTGAAGGTGGTTGGATTTTCTTTCCTTTTTATTGCGGCCATTTCACTTACTAGGCTTGTAGAGGAAGGTATAAGGTGGGGAGGCGGGTGGTAACAGGGAAGTGAAAATCCCACCAGCATTCATCTGAGACGGCCAGGACTGGAGGCGCTAAGGGCTGTCAGCTCCTTGCCTTCCCGAATAGAAACGCTTGTTGCTATTTTAGGAATGGAGCACAATGCAGGAAAACCTTGCTGTCAGGAAACCCAACATGTGGAAACCCCTATTTACAGAAAATCCACTAAGCAGTGACTTCCTCAAGAGCTCTAGGAGGACCTTTAGAAGCAAGTTTCCTTGCTGCTGGGAATATCGCGTGAGAGACATGCTTCGTTTTAGGGACGTGCCCATTGTGTAAAAAGAGGCATATCTGCGTTTTTCTCTACAAAGGGATTTCTTCTGAAAAAGCATCGCCTCCCCTGGAAGTCCCGGAAAACATATTGACAACACGAGGATTAAGACACGTTGACAATGGGAGGATTACTTCCTAACCTGGTGTGTGACAAATGCCTATTAATAAATGAACAAGACCATTCCGCCTCCATTTTCTCTCAAACATACTGACTCATGGTCAGCACCCTGGGGTTACTGGCTTTGCCCATTCTGCCTCCTGCCCAGGGCCCTGGTCGGAGGGGACCTTCTGGGCAAGCCTGAGACAGCCCTGCCGAGACAGAGGTGGCCGTGGCGGGGTCCCTCGGGCTCCATCACCCAGAGCAGGCGAGCTGTTCTCACTTTCTCCTGGCATTCCCGTTGCCAGAGCACAAAGTTCTTGTTAGACAGAAAGCATGTTTGGAAAGCTTAACCAAGCAGTTTTTCTCATGGAAGAAAATAAGTAGTTGTTTGAAAACCTTGACTGGCGTTGAGACCTCAGAGGCCTGGCTGTGCATTTCTAGTTATCCGCAGAGACTAATTTTTCTTTTTGAAAGTGCTGCTTCCTTCCCACAGTTCCTGGCCTTCGAGCCCTATAAAGTTTCCCAGCAAGGTTCTAACGCCTCTGTCATAACATGTTTGCAGTCCTTCTCTCCAGCGTTTCTTCCGAGAGACTCTCTTCTCAAAAATGCAGCAACCAATATGGTCTTGGTGAAAGAAAACCCTCGAATGAAAGGTAACTTCGCGAGCAGCGAGGGGAAGTTCTGCTTTGGAACGGAATGAGCTACCTCCACACCGCCACAGAGTACTCGGGAAAAGGTAACCCGGAGCAGACTTCTGAGAATGAATGAGTCACCACCTCTCACACTCTGCAGCCTGAGTCGGGGAGACACTGGCGCACACCCACAATGACTCACTTTAGTCTCACTTCCAGATCTGTCAGGAGATGGCCTGGCCATTATTTCGAGAAATCACTGGGAAAATCAAAGGACAAGCTCTCGAGTCCAAATCTTCTGCGGTTCTTGACCAGCCTCTGGGGGTGTGGAGCAGCTGCCTCATGGAGGGTCCTCTCCCCAGACTCTGGGCCCAGGCATAGACCTGAACCTGACTCTACCAAATGTTATGATTGGAGCAGCTCAAGGATCCACCTCTCCCAGCCCCTAAGCGAGGCACAGGTCAGCTGGGACTTGTGAATTCCTCTGGAACTCTGGCCCTGTGTAGTACACCTCAAAGTGCCCGGGGGTAGAGGCCAGCTTTCTCTACCTCCAGGCCCGGGGGTAGAGGCCAGCTTTCCTGCAAGTGGAGGTGCTCCCATGCCTGGGATGGGCACATTCAGATGCACAAACAGGAAGAACAGGAAGGTGGGATAGACTAAGGCAGGGGGTAGAATTCAAGGGGTCCATGCAGCTTCCTTTGTAACACTATTTAAAAAAAAATATTTGTGCAATTATTTATCGACACAATTGAATGAGGAATGTTTAGACAAACATCCCTGAGGCCTTGCTCAAAATAAAGTACTTTTTTAAATTTTGGCACCCAAAAGAAATATATTCTTACTTTTTAAAATTCATTTTTATTATTTATTTAGAGACAGGGCATTACTCTATTGCCCGGGCTGGGGTTCAGTGGCACAATCACAGTTCACGACAGCCTTGAACTCCTAGGCTTAAGGGACCCTCCTACCTAGCCTCCCAAGTAGCTAGGACTATCGGTACTTGCCACCATTTCCAGCTTATTTTTTTATTTTTTGTAGAGATGGGATCTCATTATGTTGCCCAGGCTGGTCTTGAACTCCTGGCCTCGAGCCATCCTCCTGCCCTCCTAAAGTGCTGGGATTACAGGCATGAGCCACTACTCCCAGCCAAGAATTTTATCTGCTAAGGTGTCCATGGCACAGCCAAGATCAAGAGCCCCCTCCCTGTGGAATTTGGATGCTGGTGAGAGGGTGGGGAATAGCAGGAATGCGAGATGCATCTCCATACCCCAGAGCTGACACCCACCTGAACTTGCTGCTTTCTACAGCCTAATAATGCTGCCAAATGTTCACTCTGTGCCTCAGTTTCCTTATTGATAAAATGGCAATAACAACACCCTTCAGCCTCAGATTCCTATGCCTGGCCCAAGGCCATGGCTGCAGCCAACTCAGAAGCCCTTCATATGGCACAGAAAAAACCCTACTGACCTGTCTGTACCGCCGAGCCTCTCCTTCCTTGTTCTGGACTTGAAACATGACGTTCAGCTTCATTCTTCATTCTGCAAGAAATTTTCAGAAATTGGTCACTCTCATGGTTACCCTAACTTCAGGGCAAATCCTTTCAGACTCAGCAAAACAACTTTGGGACTCAGCTGAATTTCATGGGGGTCATTTTGGCCCAAAGAGGGTTCACCTTCTCACTAACCTGCTGTCTTAAGTCTAAGCTGGGAAACTCGGTGGGGGTGGGGGTGGGGGTGGGCATGGCAGGTGGGGAGTTCTGCCAGCCAGGGCACTCGGTGCTGATTCCTCCCACGCTTGCATATCTGACAAAATGACAGGGCACATATGACACTATCACAGCACCCTCAAGTGCCTCTTAGTTCTTGTTTCACGTAATGCTTCTAGTGACATGCTTTTATCGGTCTTTTAAGCATAGGTGATGAGAGGATGAGGAGTTTCCTGTTTTAGGGCTGGGGTGCTCTCAGAAAGAAAAAATAAAAAGATGCAATACTCCAAGCCCACAACCTAGCTGATGCCATTCCTTTGTTCTCTCACTCCCAGAGGCTCAGGCAACAGCTACAGACCTGGGGGGCTCAGGAGAAGGGGGCTTTCAAGGGAAGCTGAAGAGAAAGGGGTGAAATGAGAAAACCTTTAGCAAAGCCCCTCTCAGCTGAAGATACACCTGGACCTCAGTTCCCCTTTTCCTTGAGAGGCAATAAAATAGGACGAGAGGAGATGGGGAACAGATCATGGTTTTGTCCCCATTTTGCAGAGGGGGAAATGGAGGCAATGGAGCTTAAAGCAAATTCTTCTAGAGCAGCCTATTAACCTTTATAAAAATCACAGGTTGGTAGGGGCCATATATGTTTAGCGAACATCTTTAGCTTTCCTTTGAAGCTAATGCTTTTTATTTTCTTGACTCCTATAATGGGTTGAGACCAGCAAAGTGAAGATGATCAAGTTACCTCTTCCAGGACATTTATTCACACTAAGTTGGCAGGAGCATTAAGGTGAGCACACAGCACTCGAGGAGGTCTGAAGGGACTTCTGTGGGGACACTCTGAGTACCTGGGGTGGAAGGGGAAAGCTCAGCAAGGCACACACAATGATTAGATGACAGTTTCCCCATCTGTAAAATGGGACAGCACTCACTTTCCTTAGTTATTAGAGGGAGTAAGAGATAATCCTCTGGCTCAACAAACATAGCCATCACTGCCATCGTTACCGGCAGCTCACCAACAGGTGCCCCTGATACCCCAGAACACGCCCAGCACCACAGTGGGGAGTGCCTATAGCTAGCTCTGCCACGGGGAGCCCAGCAGGAGCAGCACACACTTGGAACATTCTTTCAAAATAACATCTCTGGGCTCAGGGTCCATTATGCCAAAGAATGGCATGTTGGTGGTACCCATTAGGTTCTTGGAAGTAGTTTTCTCCAACATCAAAGATCAGGAAGAAAAATAAAAAAGGATCAAAGCAGAGGCATCAGTTGATTCATAGCCAAGACTGGGTATGCGGTGTTTAGGTACTTACAGCAAAAGCAAAGAAAAATAATGGAGAAAGGAAACATTATACTACTAATGTTGGTTGGTAGGGGAGCTGGATAGCAATATCCAGAAAAAATTTTGATGCCTATTTGGTAACTGTTCCCACTCTTGTCTGTGGCAGGTAAGCGCCCCTGGCTTCTGCCACGTAGTGATCCCGCCATCCCCACTGAAGTCAGACAGCCCATCTCAATGGCAGCACCCCGCCCCGTGTGCCCAGCCTACAGGGCTCAGCCATCACTGACATGCTGCTGGGGCCTCAGTGAAGGGAGTGTCCTCTGAGCCTGCTGCGGGGACAGCACACAGAAGTGCATGTGCAGGACGCACACGATAAACCCACGCCAACATGGCCGTCTTCTAAGCCTTTGATCCTGCCTTCTGCATTGTGCCAAGGAAGTTTTGGAAACCTCACCGAATGTAGAACCACCGAGTCCCACTTTCAGCCAACCAACTAAGCAATCTCTTAGAGCCACTTCCAGCTTCCAAATCTCTCTACTCCATCCTTCTTGGTCTAATATCCTTAGAATCCATTCCTATCACATTCCTCAGGTTTTCACCAATACAAATTAGAAAAATCCTGCAGTCCTTTGGCAGAATGCCCCTCCTGGCCTCTCTCGGTTCCTGTGTGCTGGGAGCAGACACCGCCCTGCGTGTCCCTCGGGGGTGGGTCTAGGCAGGGGCAGGGCTCCTGGGCCCCAGACCTGCTGCTCCCCCGGTGACCACCGGTGTTTCTGCCTGTGGAAACGGTTCTTCAGGAAGCAAGATTTGCTGACAGGGATGCTCAGCTCTGTTTTGGTGTTTTGCCAGAGATTTTACCTTGATTTAGAAATGGAAGAAAGTCTTTCTGATCACAAGACGGTCCCAGGGGAGTGAGCCTGAGGAAACGCCCTGGAGTTTTTGGCCTGACAAAGCTGCTTTTTTGAATTAGTCTTTGCAGGCTGGGGCTAAAGACTCAATATTCACCTCCCTGGCACCTTCAACTCCCACTTTTATATTCCCTCCAGATGCCGGAAGACTTTGTTATCAAAGCCAGACTGTGAAAAGTCGGCAATGACTGAGTTCAGGTCTGCCGAGCGGGGGAGATGCCCGGCGGAGCTGGTGGCTTCAGGAATGCCTTTGTCGCAGTAACCGCCGTTCACGCTGCGCTCAGTGCGCCACATGCCTCCTCTCCAAGCCCGGGAGGCAGGCGTGACTGCCCCCTTTTATGGGTGAGGCAGTGGAGGCTGCCTCCCCCACATCTGCCCCAGTGATGGAGGCAAGACAGGGAGAGGCTGATTTTGCATTCTCCAGACGATGCCTCTGGATCTCGGGGGGACAGTGGCATTGGTGGTCGCAGGCTCTGGGTCAGTCAGGGGGCTATGACTTCCGCCTGGGACACGGTGCTCCAGCCCCTGGGCATCTGCAGGGAGTGACGCCCGTCCTTTCCTCACAGCTGGGTACGCTGCCTGCTCTCTGCTGCGTTTCCAAATTCTCTAGATGCAGAAGGGAGACCAACTCAGGCCATTCTATTTTATTCCCGCTTTAGAAGCAGCTCCTTAAAACTAGTTTTGAAAAGCCTGGAATCGGTAGCAAAATGTACTTTCCAATTAAGTAGGAATGTAAAAACTCCTGCTGCTTCTGAAACATACGTGAGAAAGTGTGTATGATGCCTAAATGCAAAGCAATCCTCCGCTGAATGGACTCAGCTCTCGGGAATCACGTTTTATGCCTTGAGACTAATTATTGACCCAAATGTACAAGGTTAAAAGTTTTAAAAACAGAATTCAGCATCAGGTACAAGTATGGCAAGAACTTCTTTCTTTCTGTTTTTTTTTGTTTTTTTTTTAAGCAAGTAAACTCATTTCCTGAGTCACTGCTGGAAACTTTCTAAAGGATAAGGCTTTGGTGAGACAGTGGGGACTCTGGGTCAGATGGACCCATAAGCTCGTTTCCTTGCTCTGTCCTTCCCAGCTCACTTCTTAAGCCAGCGAGTTCAGTCTCCTCGTGGGTAAAATGGGCACAGTGACCCCTTCAGAGGGTTTTTGTGTGGGTCAAACCAGATGAAACAGGAGAGGAACCAGCACAGGGTACAAGTGAGAACAGCTGAGCCCAACATACCTTGGTTGTTTTTTTTTTTTATTTCCTTGCCCTTGGGACTTCCATTCTGGTCACATTCTAGAAGAGAATTTTTCCACACATCCCAAGAATTTCTTTCTGATTCAACATCTAAGAAAGCTACAAATGTTGGTAACTAGTGATTCAAAAAACAAACCGGCAAAAAAAACATGTAAGCACCCAAATCGAGTCCCCAGGCTGGTGGCTGCGACGCGAAGGCCACCGTAACCTACTAGACTGAGCACGGAGAGACTTGGTTTGCGATGATTACTGGACACAAGTGTTAATTGTTACCTACACGACCGTAAAATTAGTCAGCAATTTCCAGTTAAAGCGCCTCTTCCAAGCGGTAAGAGAATGAGCGAAGACCAAATCCTCCCAGTCAAGCTTAGGCACAGGACGAGGAAGTAAGTACAGGGCACACGCAGGCACGAGGCAGGTGAGGATTAAATCCCTGGGTGACAGAATTCTGCTGGTGCTTCAGTTTGTATCCTACTCTTCCCAACTACCCGACGCTGGGAATTTAGAATGCAAAATCGCAAAGGCAGTGATGTTCGGGGAACCGAGATAACAAGGCTCTGCCTGGGGCTTGCAGCGTCCGGTTGCTGTCGGGAGATATCCGGCAAGGCGGGGGACAGACTCCAACATGCAGCCATGGAGGGCCCTGCTGCGAACGTCCCAGCTGAACCACAGGCTGAGACCCCAGCAACGCAGCCACCCCCTTTCCTTCCATTGAAGTAGAATCTGCCCGACCATCACCCTAAATGTGAAGAAATCCTCTTCCAAGTGGACCCGGCTCTTAGAAATCATATTTTATGCTTTTTGCTTAATTAACAACAAAGGGTCATCTGATCTTGGTTTCAGTTCCCTTTCAATTTCAGTTATTATGAACCAAATCAGAAGCGGGGAGTATGGAACGGTCTGCCCCATCCCTCCCCTCCACACACAGACAGCCGCCCCCGAGCCCCCGTTTCTCAGTCCTTGCTGCCAGGACGGAATCTACCAGAGCGCAAGTGCCATGAACTGACATTCGTCAAAACACTCCCCATTGTTCACAGACACCAGCGGCCAAGAGGTGGAAATTACTTGGCATTTCATTTTAATCTGTACTGAAGACTTGCCTGACAAAACATATTAAGGGTAAGAATTGCCAGCTTGGGAATGAAGCTATGTTTATGGCTTGCCCCATCTTTTTCTTTCCTAAAGGAAAGGAAATGACACTTCCCGTCCTTTCCAACCTTCTGCAGCTCACCACCCACCCCACCCCCACCTCCACCATCCGTGAAACCTTAACGTTTAATTTTCCTTCGTGAGCGAAGCTTTTGTTCGCGGCGTCTATAAAATTATAATAAACATCTTGTGCCTCTGCACTGGCATCTGAGATTAAAAAAAAAAAAATCCAACAAACTCTGCCTTTAATATGGTGTTAGCAGCAGCATTTCCCTGGGGGAGGCGAGACGTGGCCATCTAACTGCGGGCCCCAGAGCTGTGTGCTGCTCTGGAGAGAGACTGTCACCAAACGCTTCTGACAAAGAATGGATGCCACGCTAATGGATGCGCATAATCACCATGGGACAATGATTCTCCCTGCTGAATTTGGACAGTCATAGAGTGCAGTAGCGTACGTATCATGCTTGCCACTACAGTTCATTTTCTTTGGATCTTCAAGTTTTTACCTGTATCTTTCAGGTTACTTTCACGGTGTGTACAAAAAAAGGGGCTCTCACAGATGGAAGATTTCTTTTTTTCTTCGTCTGGTCTCCCTCTGGATTAGGAGGCTACTCTTGGGGTACGGCACTGTGTGAGTGGTCCGCACGTCTGAGGCCATAGCTGGCCGGGTTCAGGAGAAGGAGAAATGGTGCCAGGCCTGTGGGATGGGGTGTCGGGGGCTATTAAAAGTCACTGGGGAATCAGAGGGACACTCAGGCTTTGCCGGTTTTGTGCTTTCTTTGCTCAGGAACCTTCTGATGTTGCAAACTGGTGCTGTCCAGGTGTGGGTGGGGTAGAGAAATCCCTATCTATGTCTTGTGTTTTACTGTGATAAAATCTGTGCACTGGGCCATTCAAGGGTTCTCCTTCTTGAACTTTCTATCTCCAAATTTTAAAGCACTGTAAGTCTCTGAAGGCAGGAAGTTTGACCTTCTAACCTTGCTTTGTGACCTTGGTGAGGGTATGTGGGCCAGAGCCTCTCCAGAGAGGCCTCTGTTGCCCCTCAGGGACCACCTTGGCTGAGAATACAAAAGAAGAGGTGTTCATTTCAGCTGTTCCATTGGGCCTCTCCCTTTGCAGGATTTTCAGAACCAGGAGATGAGAGCAGAGCAGAGGGAAGGAGAGAGGTGCTTTGTGTTCCCCTCTAGGCAAGGTGTGGGCACCAAAGTCCTGTGACCAGTGGTCCCCTAGACAGGGACTCTCCAACCCCTGCAGCCTGGGGGTTCCTGGTCAGAGCTGCCCACACAGCCCGTGGTTCTTGTGACAGGGCAAAAGTCAAAGGGAATCTCGAGCTCCCTGCTGGGTGGGAGCAGAGGAGCCCATTTCAGACTGTGGAGAAGCCCCACACCTCAGTGAGGTCGACGAGCCCGGCTGGATGCGGTGGTTCTGTGCCACCAAAGGCACGAGGCCTCCCTTGCTGCCCCACCCCTAAATCAATGCCGAAGGTCAAGTTTTAGTGAAAGCATGTTTGTTTTCTAGGCAGTGTGTATGCGCTTTCTGTACTACACAATATAAAATTGCTCACAGCTAAATTTATAATGCAACTATCTCAGGCTGACACCAGCGAAAAAGAATCCGTTTTGATGGCTTAGAGGCTTGTTACCAATTAAACCCTGAACAGATACAGCTGTTCCTTCCTCTCATGCCCACTGCAGGCTACCTAGATGCACTCTAAAAATTCATACTTCAGCCCAAAGATGTGACCTTTTGATAAGATATGAAAAAATAACACCTACACAATTTCAGTCTGTTATCTTTTGATTTTTTTTTTTTTTTGAGACAGGGTCTTGCTCTGTTGCCTGGGGTATAGCACAGTGTTGTGATCATAGCTCACTGCAGCCTCAAACTCCTGGGCTCAAGTGATCTTCCTGCCTCAGCCTCCTGAGTAAGCTGGGACTACTGGTGAACGCCACCATGACCAGATAATTTTTCTATTTTTTTGTAGTCATCAGGTCTGCTATTGGCTGTGCTGGTCTCAAACTCCTGGGCTCAAGCGATCCTCCTGCCTCAGCCTCCCAAATGTGAGCCACTGTATTCGGACTACCTTTTGATTTTGAAAGATAAATAATAGACTCGCACATGGCCTGATCTTAGGGGCAGGTGTAACTGGAATGGTAATTACCAAGAGTTTGTAGAAAATCATTTGAATTACCTATACAGTACAGTATAGTTATGTCTAGAAAGTATAAACAAGATGATGTCTATTCTAAATTTGTTGTATCATAGTTCTGATGCTATTCCATATAAAAATTAGGTTAATTACATAATGTTCTATCAGCTTCCCCTTGAACAAACTAAAAGTCTTTTTCATTAGGAAGTAATTTCTCAGATTATTGAATGGAATGATTCACTTCCTTGATCCCAGGTTCTGCCTATGAGGTGCATACACCCTGTCATGTCTCCAAGAAACCCCAAATAACTTACCATCTCCTACAGACCAATAAAGAGCTCCTGGGGCCCTGCTGGTATTTCCCCACATACTCACCTTGGATCCAGTCCTGGGGAAAAGAGGGAACAGACAGGCAGCCTGCACAGAGAAGCAAGAGAGCAGAACCCACAGTTGGAGAGGGCATCCAGGTGAGTGCTCAGGCATTCCCCAATGTCTGTGATCTCATTATAATGCTTCCTGTATTTATGTACTAGTATATCACATGATTCCCACTGGAACATAAGCTCTGTGAGGGTGGGGCTCTCATCCGACATGTTCACCTCTGTATTTCTAGTGCCGAGAACAGTGCCAGCCACATAGTAGATGCTCAATAAATACTTGTTGAATAAATGAATATATGAAAGAGAGAATGGGAAGCAACATCTTTGTTCCAAAGAGCTGCCCAGTCCTCCCTTGGTCTTTGCAGTACCCCTGGCTTTGCACAAAGCAGGGGAGACAAGCAGCAGTTGAGAAGGTGCTCACAGAAGCTAAAGAAGAGCAGGTGAACCCAAGGTCAGAACTAGGATGAGGTTCAAGCCATAATAAAATAATCAGAATTACAAATCAGAAGGATGCATGAAGTGCCACAGTGAGAAGCCCCAAGAACCTGGCATCACAGCCCAGAGGCAACTGCTATGATGCTTCTGGTCTGCATTTTAAAGACTGGCAACAACTGCAGAGCGATGGGAGGGAGCAGGCGGAGGAAAGAGCTGTAGAAAGGAAAGAAGTTGGACACTAAGCAAGGAGCTTGCAGAGAGGCCACGAAGAACTGTTAGGCGCTGTCCGGCATCTATAATGCGCATGTACCTGTGAGTGTGGGTGAAAATGGCCCAGGCCTGTGAAAACCTGTGCCCGTGGGACACTCAGACATGAAACTCTTCAGCCCTAAGGACAAGAAACAGGTCTTTGGAATTTCTTCTTCCAAATCCAACTATGTGTAAACAGTCTCTCTCTCTCAGACACACCCACAAAAGCCTTCCCTGACCTGATCCATCATTGAGAACCTGGCTGTGCAGCGAGACCTGACTTCCGGACAGGCAGGCTGTGCGTTCAGTTCACTGGCCTGAACGTGCACTTCCCTTGAAGCGTCCTTTACTAATTTCTTTGCATTGCCAGTGACGTTTACACACATAATTTTCACCCTTCAATCTGTCAGCCAACCTTTCTTTAAGCAGTTTAAGTTGGTATCCCTTTAAAAACTTGCTAACTAGTAGTAATAGAAGAACATTCAGCTAGCCCAACTATTTTTGCTAATGTGTGTGGCCTCTTAGGAGCTTTTACAGCTCTAAAAGAGAGTGAAAAAATAGGTTTCACGCTCAAATGATTGCTTTCTTACTTTGGAAGCAGTCCCTGCACACTTTTTTCTACTTGCTGGGCCTTTGCTACAGAGCTGAGGCCAGAGCCTTTCGCACACAGGCTGGCAGAGTGACCAGTCACTCCCAACCAAGGACCACGCCTGACCCAGCCACGCTTTGGTGTGACGGGGCTCTGTGGTTTGGTTTGCTGACCGTCTTCTACTGTAAGCATTCAGATTATTCAAAAGAATATTGTGATTAATGATCAAAAATGTTTCTTCCAACTAATCATGAAGAAACATCAGAAAAATCCAGAATGAGGGAACCTCCCTTAAAAAATGTCTATGACATAAAAGACAAGAAAGGCTGAGGGACTTGCAGATTGCCCAAGATCCAAGAGACATAACTGAATGCAACACATGCTACTGGGCTGAAACCTGGACCAAGGGAAAAAGAAATTTCTGTAAAGGACATTACTAGGACCAGCGGCAAAATTTGGATATGGATTGTGATACTGTACCAATACAATCAAAACAATACCAATACAATTGTACAAATACAATATCGTATCAACGTTAAATTTCCTAAATTGTATAATTGTACTTGGTTATGTTGTCAGGAAATACATCCTGAGGTACTTAAACTAACTCTCCAATGGTGTAGGAAAAAATGTGTGTGTATGTATGTGTGCATATGAGAGAGAGAAGTGATAAAGTAATTGATCTAGGTCCAGAGTATATGGAAATTCATTGTACTATTCCTATAACTCGTCTTTCAATTTTAAATTATATTTATTTGGGGGGGAATAATTTTTTCCATTTTTTTACTTTCTATTTTGAGATATGTCATCCATACATACTTGCAGCTTTTTAAATTTTTTTGAGGCAGAAAAAAGTAATATTTGAAGTAACTGACATCACATTTAATGTTAATCTATTTATCATGGTATTTCCTTAAACTCTAATATTATATGATCCCAGTAATTACTTCATGTACCATATAATCTTAAACTACTTCTTAATTTTCTTGTGCCTTGTTGAAAAGCTGCTTGGGAGGAAAAGTGATATTTTTATTTTACATGAAAATGGGTAAAACAGATGGTTTCTACTTTTCTTCCAACAGTATAATGTGGCTGAAATCACATAATGCCCTTTAGCTTTTCAATTAAGTCAGAAAAATAAATTCCTAATAGTTAATGAAAGCTTCTTTTATTTGGTGATTTTGGGGGCTGGTGTGGCCAGGGGTCCCTGGGAAGCTACATGATCTCTCATATAAGTTCAGTCATCAAAAGATAGTCCCTTTCAGCAAGAAATGTCAACACAAATGTTGCCTCTTTGACACTTAAATACTATTTCTCCCATTCAAATTGCAGATGATCAAAAGGATACAAGCAAGAATATTTTGCTTGGCACGTGGCCTAAAAGTTCTAAATTTATGTATTCTATTTTTGCCTCTTTCTCAGATTGGATTAGTTACTAGGCAACTGAAGTATTTAATTTCATTTGCTAATAGTAGTTACATTTTAATAGAGGCAGCTAGTGTATGTGACCAATGCTGCCAATACAAACAAAGCCCCGACACCCAGCCTCTGTTGGGCAGCAGTGCTCACCACTTCACTCTAATTGCAGACAAACACTATTCACATTCTTATATTTTATTTTTTTGACTTAAAATTACAGGAAAAGGGATATCTCTTTTAGAATTATTTATAGAAAAAAAATTTTAGTGATTTGTTTTTTTGTTTTTTTTTTTTTTTTTTACACAAAAAGCTCATGTTTATAACATCCTAAACCCTCTTTTAGACTTCTGGTTCAAGATGGTAGACCAAGCACATATGTTTCCTTCCCCTAACCAAGAAAGAAAAGAAATCCTTAACAGCATCGAAAGGGTAAGGGTACCATCAGTATCCAGGCTATACTGATGAATTTTTGAAAGACAGAAAGCAGGTGGGGCAGGTTGACAGAAATATTAGGATAGTGAAAACTGCTGTGTGCAACAAGCCTGGCAGTAGGGTGAGCAGAGGTGAGAGAGTCTTCTCAGTGGTATGCTGGAAATCCTCAAATGTGGAGAGGGTGCAGACCATGGGGGCACTTATGAGGGAAATAGTAAGTTAAAAGCTAGTTTATACACAGCTAAACCAACCCCTCCTGTCCCTTCCCCAGTGTGCAGAAGGTGGAAGGAGTGAGCATGCCCAAGCTTGACCCATGAGAGAAGCTCTTAAGACTGGGAATTGGTCTAGGACGGGTAGGCGCTGTCTTTCTGGACACCGAGTCTAGAAGGTTAGGCAGAGGGTGCAAGGTATCTCAGCTGACAGAGTCGGGGGTAAGGAGAGGAAAAGAGAAACACAACTGTGTTCCAAAGTGAGCTCTGGGAAAGTACTCCCCAGGGAACAGCTTCCCTACGGTGCCCCCCAGGGTCCCTGGCAGCCTGGCGCCTTGCATCCCAGGCACCTGGAGGGAGATGTGCTGTCACACCACCCACTAACGGGCGCGACACTCTTAGCCATCCCTTCCGTTCAGATCTCCGTGGAAATCGAGACACGTGATGACTGCAGAGACACATGACGATTACCAACACCAATTCATACATTTCTGCATTTTAAAATACGAATGGACAAGCAGGAATGATCAGACATTTGAGAAAATGATTTGTACAACAGAGAGAGATGAAGATAAACAGAACTGGACTCCAGCGCAGGGAACAGAACTCACACACACGCTAGCTCTCGCTATCTTCAGAGATATGCTCACTGGTAAAACAAGAACAGGCTCTTGGGAAAAGAGAGCAAGAAAGGCCTTGCAAGTTAAAAACATGTAAAAAATGTGCTGAACATTTTGTCTCATGGGGAGGGTAGGTTACAAATTTTGATTAAAATTATATTTTCCTATCAATGATGGAGATTAAATACTCTGTTTTGAACAATTAAAGAAAAAAAGGATGTAGAACTTCTGAGGCACTGAAGGACGAAAAAGAAAACATTACGAATACAGCAATAAAGAGAGGGAGGCAGGGAGAGAAACGACGAGAAGCATTTTAAGTGGAAGATGAAAATAAATGGTGGGGATGATTCCAAACATACCAGTATCTGTAGTAAATACAAATAGTTTCAATTCTCCTACTAACAGACTTTCAGATGAGAAATGTATAAAACCAAGCTGTATGTTATTTTCAAAAGATCTAAAACAAAATGATATAACAAAGAAGGGAGGCAAACCTTATCAATGTTATCAAAAAGAAAGCAAAAAAATGCACTGTTACACAAAAATAGAATTCAAGGCCAGGACAAGGGAATATTTTATATGAATTAAAGCTGCAATCCAGAAGAGAGTCACAGTGGCAAACCTTTCCTTCAATGAACACCACAGCACGGGACTGTGTAACACGTGTTAGAAATGCAGGCAGAACCTGTTAATCTACGATCGTGGTGGGAGACTTTAGCACATCTTTCTCAGAAATTGACAGGTCAAATCGACCAAAAAATAGTAAAGGGCATAAGAATTTGAAAATATAATCATTGAGCTAGATGATTTTCACATTTAAACTCAGCTTTCAACTAACAGAAAACATCTATGTTTACATTTCCATGGTACACTTAAAAAAAATGACCGAGTATTCAGCCAGAAATAAATCTTAATAAAACTTGCAAAACAGAAATACTGCAGATCTCTCGGAGCTCTAACCCAAGAGTAAATTATAAAAGAAAATGAAAGCTGAAATCAGAGACCGTTTAGCGATGAGTGATAATGAGAGCACTCAGCTCAAATCCACAGGAAGCGTCAAAAAGGAACTCAAAAGTTTACAAATGCATTTGGAAACAAGACGGGAAATTCACTAAATCATCTCCAGAAAATTTTTAAAAAAGAGCTAAACAAAGTAGAAGAAAGGAATTTAATAAAGAAAAAACAGGATGGTAAAATGGAAAACAAGTTGGTTTGATCATTAAACCCTAAAGAGGTTAAGATCAATAAAAGATTTTTCTGATAAAGGTAAACAAAACAAAATCAGGAATAAAGAGGACATAACAAACATGGATTTGATTTGAAAATTATTAAAGGGTATACATGCAAATACCAATATATTTCAAAAATGTTTGGAAAAATGTGGAAATAGAAATAAAATAATTTTCTAGAAACATATAAACTACTAAAATGACTTAGGCAGAAAATCTAAAAAGATCAGTAATGACAAGCAAAAAAAGTTGAAAAGACAGTCAAAGATCCCACCCCACACCAACCAGATCCCAGGCCCAGAAGGTTTTACTACTCCGCGTTTTTTTTTTCCTTTTAACAACCTTTAAAGTTGTTAGAAAATATGTAAACCTTCTCGATTTATTCTATAAAGCTAGCATAACCTAGATACCAAAAGTGGATAGCGTGGCAATATAATAGCAAAGTATGCACCAGAGTTCAACAACTCAAAATGACTACAAATGCCAGGCAGGACATTTAATAGGATGAAATTTAATTTTTAATAGGAAATTTCATATTAATTTAATAGAGCGACCCTAGGAAGAACACGTGACCCATCTGAAAGCGGTCATCAGTTTGGTGTACAGCAGGGGTTATAAGCACTACCTTATTAATACATACATAGGCAAAAATCCTAATATAATTTCTTAAATCAAAATTAGTAGTATCTTCAAGGAGTAACACAACATGATCTAGGAGAGTTTACCTCCTAGAAATGCAAGGATGACTCAATATTAGAAAAATCTATTACCATAATTCAACCCATTCACAGATCAGGGGAAAAAAAACCAATCATCTTGATAAAATTCAGGAAAGACACTTGATGAAGCTGCACATCGTTCCTACAGAAACCTACAAAACAACCTACATTAACAGTGAAAGATAAAAAATAAGAGAGGGATGGATGGCCATCATCACAGTTATTCCATACTACGCCAGTGGTCTTGGTTGGGAAAGGCAGAGACCAGAAAATGAAGTGAGGTATAAATATTAGAAAGGCAGAGAAAATATAGTTGTTTTCAAAGTTTGTGATTGTTATCCTCCAAAATGTATCTATATCTTCACACCCACTGAGATACAGATGTGAAAAGCATAGAGAAGAAGGAAGACCAGCTAGGGACCTTGGGCCTGAAAGAATGACAAGGTGGTGAGTTTGATAGGTTTTCTTTTTGCCTCCTATATCCCAGATCTGAAGTTGAACAAGCCAACAACCTGGAAATGTAGGAGAGCACAGACAAAAAGGTCCCAATAAAAGGTTCCCCAACCCCAAAATTCTCTCAATAGCCAAAGAACCAGGAAAGCAGCATCATAAATGTTTACAGTAGAGAAGTCTCAATAATAATCTAAACCCCTACCCTCAATAACCTAGGAAAAGAAGAGCAAAATAAACCCAAAGCAAGCAAAGTAAGGAAATAATAAAGAACAGAAACCAGTGACATTGAAATATAATAGAAAAAGAAAAAAATAAATGAAACGAAAATCTCGTTCTTAGAAAAGGATCAAGAAAATTGACAAATCTCTAGCAAGACTGAAAAAACAAAAAAGAAAGAAGACAGAAATTACCAATATTAGGAATTAAAATGGGATAGTACAGACCCCACAGAGAGCAAAAGGATAATTAAGGAATTACTACAAACAATACTTCGATTTTTGAGAAATCGAACAATTTCTCAAAAAAACACAAAGTCATCCAATATGAAATAATTTCAACATCAGCATAACTATTAAGGAAATTGAATTTGTATTTTAAAATCTCCCGAAATAGAAATCTCATGGTCCAGATGGTTTCCTAGGAGAATTCCACCAAAGAAGAATTAACCCCAATTGTACACATTTCCTTCCAGTGGATAGAAGAGGAGGAAAGAGTTCTCAACTTACCTTATGAAGCCAGTATTACCCTAATATCAAAACCAGACAGGATAGCAGAAAAAAGAAAATTACAGACCAATATCCCTCATAAAAATAGGTATAAAACTCCTTAACAAGACATTAGCAAATAAAAATTTAGCAATATTACAAAGGGAATCACACGCTATGACCATGTGAGGTTTATTCCAGGGAAGCAAGCAAGGTTCAATATTCAAAACTCCATCAACATAACCCATCATATTAATAGGCTAAGAAGATAATTATATGATCTTATCGATTTATGCAGGAAAAGTATTTTATGAAATTCAATGACTATTCAATATAAAAACTCAGAAATATAGGAATAATGGGGAACTTCTTCAACACGATAAAAGCACCTATAAAATGTTCACCAGTTAATATTACACTTCATGATGAAACACTGAATGTTTTCCCCATAAAATGGGACAAAGCAAGGATGTCTACTTTCCCCACCCCTATCTGACATAGTACTGGAAGTTCTAGCCAGTGCAAAAAAGCAAGAAAAAAGAAATGAAATGCATAAAGAACAAAAAGGAAGAAATAAAGCTGTCCCTATTTCTAGATAGCATGAGATTATGTAGAAAATCCCAAGGAATCTAAAAACAAAACATTATAAAAACAACCAAACAACTCCTAGACCCAATAAGGAAGTTCAGCAAGGTCACAGAATACAACATAAACGTAATAAAATAGAGACATCAACTATATTTCTATATGCTAGCAATGAGTGAATAAATGCCAAATTAAAAAATACAATACCATTTATAATCACTGGAAAAGAAAGGAAATACATGTTGGAAAATAATAAGAAATATAGATATTGGTCTCTGCCCCCAGCCCCTGCACAGACCTCCTAAAACCCCTGTAATATCCCGAGCTAGAGGGGTACTAGGAGAAACTTTTGTTCTAATATTTGGTCTTTGACCTTGGTTCCCGAGAAAGAGCTCCTAAATCCCTTGGAATTTCCTGATCTTTTGTTCTAATAAGGTGACTCTTGGTGGGCTCCTGGATATGGGCTGGTCACCAAAACCGTAAACATGACGAAGCCTGGAGCATTTAGCTACCACCCCACATTCTCCTGAGCTGGGGAGGGGCTAGAAACACAGGTAATAATCCACCGTGCCTATGTGATAAAGCCTGTCCATAGAAATCTCAGAACTTTGGCATTCAGAGAGCTTTTGGGTTGGGAAACACAGCCAGTGGGGTGTTGCAGCCTAACTCCATGAGGACAGCTTCTAGACCTTGCCCTGTGGGCTGCTTTATCTGGCTGTTATCAGTATCATTTATTATATCCTTTATCAATAAGCTGTAAGTAAAGTGTTCCCCCTGAGTTCTGTGAGCTGCTCTAGCAAATTAATTAAATGCAAGGAAGGGGTCATGGGAGCCCCAATGTATAGCTGGTCAATAAGAGGTATAGGTGACAACCTACTGCTTGTGATTGGCATCTGAAGAAGGGGCAGTCCTGTGCCTTGTAGGACTGAGCTCTTAACCCGTGAGATCTGATGCTGTCTCCAGGGAGACAGTGTCGGAACTGAATTGGATTATAGGACACCCAGCTGGTGTCCTCTGGAGAATCACTTGGTGTGTGGGGAATCCCCCCCAGCCTCTGGTGTCCGAAGTGTTGAGTGGTGTGTGAGTAGAGGGGAAAAAACAACTTGTTTTTTTCCTCTTACACATGTAAATCTAACAAAACTTGTACAGAACTTGGATGCTAAAAAACACAAAATGCCTAACACGAAATGCTAATGAAAGAAATCAAAGATCTAAAATGAAGAGAGAGGCATAGCGTATTCATAGATTTGAAAACTCAACACAGTAAAGATGTCAGTTCTGCCCAGTTTGACACAGGTTTAATGCAATTCTTAACAAAATCTCTCTATTTTGTAGACATAGACAAGATTATTCTAAAATTTATATGTAAAGGCAAAAGAACTAGAATAGCTCAATTTTGAAAAAGAATAAAGTGAGATAAATCAATCTGCCTGATTTCAAGACGACTTATATACCTATAGTAGTCAGGACTGGTATTGGTGGAGTCACAGACACACTGATTATCGTCCAACTGATTTTTGACAAAGACGCAAAAGTAACTCAGTGAAGGAAAGGTAGCATTTCAACACACGGTGCTGGAGCAACTGAATAGCATGAACTGCTATGAACTGAATATTCATAGACAAAAAAAACGAACCTCGAATCTCACCCCGTTTACAAAAATTAACTCGAAATGGAAGATAGATTTAAATATGAAATGTAAAAGTTAAAACTCAGAAAAAAAAATAGGAGAAAATCTTTGGGATCTGGAGCTATGCAAAGACTCTTTAGGTAAGTGTACCTTCCCTTCCCCAAATTAAAACCGTTGGCTCTGCAGAAGTCTCTGTTAAGAGGATGAACGGACAGGGAGACAATGCTTAAAAACCACATATCCTACAAAAGATTCTTATCCAGAATATATAAGCAACTATCTAACATCAATATTAAAATAACAAACAACCCAATTAGAAAATGGGCAAAGGACATGATCAGACATCTCACTGTAAAGCATATATAAAGATAGCCAACAGGCACATAAAACATATTCGACAGGGATCATTTCACATAATACTGAAATATTCACATATTCATGATTTTAAATTTATATCATATCACAGTGTGTTAGGCTTTTTAGGATGCCTTCAGTTACATCTCTTTGAAACCACAAATATTCATCCATTAGGGAAATGCAAATTGAGTCCATGATGAGATATCACCACACACCTCGGTACAGATAAAATAAAAAAAACGGCGACAGCACCAAATGCCGGACAGGATGTGGAGACACTGCATCTCTCATACACCGCCTGTGGGAATGCAAAACGGTTCAGCCACCGGGCAAACAGTACGGCAGTTTCTTCAATAACTGAACATACAATTGCTATAGGATCCAGGAATTGCACTCCTGGGCATTTATCCCAGAAAAAGGAAAACTTATGTTCATGTGAAAATCTGTACACAATTGTTCATAGCAACAGCTTTACTTGTATGAGCCTGGAAAGAGCCACCGTGTCCCTCCACAGGTAAATGGTTCAGCCATCTGTGGTAATCCACACTGTGGAGGAATACTACTCAGCAACAAAAAGGAACAAACTATTGATACACACGACAACCTGGATGGATTTCAAGAGCATTGTACTGAGTAAAAAAAGCCAATTAAAGACGATCATATACTACAGCATTTCATTTATATAACATTCTCCCAATGACAAATGACAGAGATGGAGAACAGGTTAGCGGTTGCCAGGGGCTGGGGTAGTGAGCAGGAAGGGATGGACGTAACTACAGAGGGCAGCACAACAGAGACACTGTGGTAATGGATAGTTCTGTATCTTCATTTTGGTTATGGAGATCTACCAATGTGACAAATCGACAAAACAACTTAGAGTTATACAAACACGTTGTACCAATGTCAATTTCCTGGTTTCAATATTGTACCATAGTTATGTATGATGTAACCACAGGGCAGGAGGACTGGATAGAGGGTGTGCAAGATCTTAGGACCTCTCTGTACGAGCTTTGCAACTTTCTATAAATCTATAATTATTTCAAAATAAAAAAAATGTCTTAAAGTCGCTAAACATTAGAATACAAGATACCTGAGATCGGGGAACTTTGTCTGTGGTGAATCCTCCTAAACAGTGCCTGACCCCATAGTAGGTGCTCAATTAATATTTGGTAACTGGAAGAACACATATGGAATACAGTCCCATTTTTGGTTTTTGTCCTTACGGCCATGTGATTATAAATGGCAAATGTCTGGATACATAAACATTACACAGTTAACACTGGTTATTTTCAGGGATAGGGCAGAGACGGGGACAGCCGAAGTTGGGAGGAGCTGAGTGAAGGGAGATCTTATTAACAACATATTAGAGAAATACACAGAGTGAAAGGCTATGGTTTTCACTCATTTATACTCCCATCATTCCTTAGGAATTCCTTCCTCACCTTAATGACTTTTAAAACCTGTAATACATGCTTATCCTAAAAAAAGTAAATACATCCATATGTAAGGGAATACCCCATGTCTTCCTTCTACTGTCCTAAATGATGGCGAGTGTGGCATAAACACACGACAGTGAGTCATGCCAGCAACCAGGCTGGGGTGCACTGCCGTACTTTCCGGCTGTAGTATTTCACTGCTTTCCAAGTTGTCTCCGCATTGAATGATTAACTTCAGGGTGGAGAAAACATGTTGTATATAAAACAAGTCCAGGTAATTTTCAAATAACTTAAAAATTCAAATAGATATTATGTAAACAATATCTACCTATTTGAGAATCCAGCTCTCTTCCCAACTCCCCTTGCCTGTTACGAAGCACAGTGTAAGGCTTTTTAAAGCACTGTCTTGAGCGTCAGTGGTGTTTCAACCCATTAATTGCCTTCTTCAGGTCGTAATGTAAATTCCTTTGCCACTAGGGAAATAGTACTGAGAAGTTACCAGTTGTTACTAATTTCCCTTTTAACCTGTTCTGCTAGATCATGTCTTGAAGGTGCCTATTTTAGGGCAGCCTTGTACCCATCCGGGTACAAAAAGGCCACAATAGACAGCATAACCTTAATTAATAACATTTTAAATTTATACCACATAGTGTGTTAGGGTTTTTAGGGTGCCTTCACCTATAGCTCTTTGAAACCACATAATGGCCCTGTGAGGTAGGCAGAATACAAACTATTTCAGGAAATAACATAATACCTAGCATTTCACAATTAGACAGTGGCTGAGGCAGAAACTGAACCAGAGATTGCTGCCTCCCACTATACCATGCTTATGTGTTCCAGAAGGCATACTGGTGGGGAAATAAACACATTATTTGTCAGTCTTATAAAAAAGGAGTGCCTAATCGCAATGATGGCTGTTTCACTTTGTTCTTCCTGCTTCACATAATAAATTTTACCCCTGTTCTTCTCAAATGTAAATTTACAAAAAAAAGTAGATATTTATTAAAGACCTACTGTAATTTAGAGACCCCCCAACAATCTAGTTGTGGAAGGGAATTAATTACTTTCGAAGGAAACACTGGTGGGAGAATTCTAGAACAAAGGAATCTTCTGGTCCTAAAGGCAAAAGCATCCTTAATTAAAAAGAAAAATTATAATAATCTTTTAAAAGCAAACCCCAAACACATCCTTGCTTTTAGAAAAAATCTGTTGAAGTACAACAAAATAACTACAACGACTTGTGAAGTCTTTGTCACCACTGCTAAAAGACAGCAGATTGACTAAATTGGACAAAGAGTGTAAGCTTATATACGGCTTAAATCTTTAAACTGACTTCTTGGTGAGAAACAGGACTATTAGAGGTTGTGCCTGAATAGCTGTGGAGGGGAAAATGAAGCTGCAAAATGAATGTGTCAAAAATCAAGTAAAAAGCAATGGGAAAAGTATGGAAAACAGTGATGTGGAGAAACGCTAAATACAAGCGGACTAGGATGCAGGCAGGTGTTATTCTGAATGAAACCTTTCCCAGTCTGCCTCGGGAGGCTCCTGGAGATCAGTGGTTCTCAAATGGGGCTGCACAATGGATTCACGTGGGCTGTTTGACAAATATTGATGCCTGTGTCCCTTCCCCCAGAGATTCAATTTATTTAGCCTAGCGTGAGTCTGGAAGAGGGTTTCTAAACACCCTCCCCCCAACCCCCACCCAGGTAATTCTAAGGGGCAGCAAGGTTTGTGCCCCTTGAGCCCCAGGTACGACAGGTTAGGGGGCATCCTCCACGCACCCCCTCTGCCCTGTGCCTGGCCCTGTGGTTGCTGCACACCTGGGGACCACGGAGAGTTGAGAACATGGGAGCCGGAAGGCCAGCCTTCCCAGGAGGGACATCTGCCCTTCCAGGTGAAACCCGTGGTGAAGCATCTCGAGCAGCCCTGCACACTCACAGCTCCCTGGGTCCAGGTGCTTCCTGTATCTCTGCGTTACAAATCAGTCATCCTGAGGCAGGTGGAAAACAGGAGATGTCCTCTGTGTCTCGCAGGGCCACAATCGGCTAAAAGTAGGATCCTAATATAGTCTCTTTTTAATTTTCAGAGGTCCCCTTTCATTTTATAAGAAAAAAAGAAAATGGTAATTGTTAAGGGTTAGCAATTCATCACTACTCAATCTGGATTTGGGAAAATCAGCCTTGTAGTTAATCAGCCAATAATTACGTTTTCCCACCTTAACCTGGTAAGAATATTTCCAACATCATGGCTTAGACTTTTCTTTGAAAAAACCAAGTGAATTAGGATTAAGGGAGGAAACTTCCCCTTTCTCCCACGACCACTGTGAGGGAATTCTGACACTTTGGTCAAAGAAGCAAAAACCTGCAAACCCCATAGACCAGATAGATTCCTGCCAAACATCAGGAAAGGACGCAAAGACACATAAGGAAGTCAGCAAAAAACCATCACAGCTGTCTACAAGAGGCTGCTGGAAAAAGCCGCCTCTGGAGAGGGGGGATAAACTTCAAACTTTGCAGGCCCGGCCCAAGGGGAGCGGAGATGCAGGTCAGGGCCTGAGCAGGATCACCTGCGATCAACGCCGCCAGACAATCGTCTAAGACGGAGAAACATGGCTCTTCATTAGGACCTTCAAATAAAAAGGAGAAATCACCAAAGCTTGCATCTCTCTCGTGATTTCCTCCTTCCCTTCTTTTCAGGTAGTTATTAAGAAACAGACAATTAGAGAAAGCGCTCGGCAGCCCGTGGTCCTGGCCGTCCCCATTCCGGCTGGTGACCTGGGAGCTGCCCTCACGTTCCAGTTGGCTTCAGACCCACGCGCCCCCCTCTGACTTGCTTCACATCTAGAAGGGGACTTGTGCACTTCACCACCGTTGATCCTTCCTCTCCCAATTAAGTATTACTGTTGTAGTTCCTTCCCCAATGCATTATTCATTGAGCATTAATCCCCTTAAAATTGGTCTTTGCAGGGAAACTTTGCTTTCTAAAAATCAGTATGCATTTAATAAAGGCAGTTGGTCCCTGCTTTGCTGATGGGCAGGCAGCTTCACAAAGGCAAAACCACGGCCTCCCCATCTCTCTTCGCTCGCACGGCTGGGCCCCGTCTCTGCCACTCGGTGAAATACATTTTCTGCCTCTCTTGGTTAATAGACTCTCTTCAAAAATGGAAGTTAATCCTTGGGCAACACAATGTTAAAACCTCCCAAGGAAGAATTAAATATTTCAAACGAGAAGGTGGTAAAAAATGGCAACTGCTATTTTAGAATCTTTGAAAATTTAAGAAGAGCAAAAAATAGAAAGCGGCTTGTACTTGGTACAATGGATGTAAGTTCACTTTTGCGAGATTTTTAATAACATGCGGGGCGACAAGGAAAACAGCAGCGTGCTCTAACACAAAGCGCGGGTCCTGCCCGTCCCCTGTACAAAGAGGGGACCCGGCTGCTCCAGTTAGAGGAAGCACATATGTGCTTGAGTTTTGAGGGGCCCAGAGACTGTGAATCTCTGTTGAAAACGTGATTTGAAGAATGAAAATTGACCTATTTTCCTTCTCCCCAAGGTAATATAACAAAAAGCAAAACTTTCACCCTCGGGAAGAGCAGTTGTCTGATGCCTTGGGTTGGGGTCCTGGCTGCCACAGCTCCCAGCCCCGTGGCTTTGAACCTTGCCTGGCTGTTCTGTGCCGTAGCCGACTCACGCAAAGAGCAGAAACAGGCTGGCAGAGCCTGCCTGGCCAGGTAGGTGCGAGGGTTAAGTGTGAGGCCACGCGTGTCGCAGCGAGTGGCAAGCAATCAGTACATGTTAGATTATGATACAATAATGACATGGACTTAACCTGGATACATTTTTATCGCTCAAGTACAAAGAGAAAGCACTCTTTCCTACGTGGACGGAGGAAAACCGGGTAATTGTAAAAATGCTGCAATCATTTTTCTATCCTGTGCTTTTACAATCCAATTTATTGCTCTGCTCCTCACAGCTGCTTTCCAGGGTGCTCAGACCTCGGTTAAAATATATTAGCTGGAATCACAATAGCAGGTTTGAGAATTTATGTATTTACAGCTTGCCTCAAAGAGACACAAGTGATGTGACTTCAATTGTTTTAATTTGCTACGCCCTGTCTCCCTGGAGGGGCTCTGCAGGCACGTACCTGCACATGGCCAGCTGGGAGAGGACGGGCTGTAGGTGAGCCACCGCCCAGACACAGAACATTCCGGGCACTCGCTGCCCCTACCGTGTGGCCGTTCTTCTGCCCTGGAGGCATGTGCCACCCAGGCAGGGGCCTGTGTAGGTTCTGACATCTTCATCACCTACACAGCACAGGTGTGGGTCCAGAGGCTGATCTGGCCTGAAGATGCCGGAATTCACTTGGGGTACAGGGGCGGCTACCACCACCTTTCAAGACTTCTTATTCTGCAGGCCAGCTTTGGTCCCCATGAGAGGGTCAACGTTGTGAGACTGAAAGCCCAGGTGAGGAGGAGAACCTCTTAAGAAGGCCTGCTGAGGGTTCATACCTCACCCTGCCACTTAGCTGTGTGGCCTTGAGTGAGTCCCTTAGCCTCTCTGGGCCTCAGTTTTTCCATCTGCGAAATGGAGATGATAAAACCTACCACTGAGGGACAGGGGAAGAATGAAATGAGAATGTCCCGAAAGCACAGGGTGGAGTAAGACTCTAGATGTTGGCTCTATTGTTAGAGGATTCAGACATCTGCCTCTTCCCAAGCCTATATGGCAACACTGCTTCAAGCCCTCAAATACTCTATGTGACTGACACTCCTCAAAGTCCTAAGTGGGGGGCCTCCCTGCCCCTACCTGCAGTGGCCCAACCCCCTCAAGGCTTTGCCTGTCTTTGTCCTATTGCCTTAGTCTGGTCTCATCTCAAATACCACCCTCTCCACGAGGGCTCTCCAGGCCCCTGCTGGCCTTCCCTTGCATGTTATAAAGCCACCATGGTGTGCATTATGGACTGACATGTGTTGTCACTGCCAGTGTCCTTAAGGCTCTAGACACAGGGCTTGTCTTATATATCCCTCTATCTGGCCTCTCCACTTCACCCTGTCTGTGGCTTGCAAATAAATAGGTGCACTACACACTGTGGCTGACTGTAAATTTGCTCACCCCAACTAAATAACCCAGATTTCAAAGACCCTGGAGTCCGGGTCTGGCAGTTTTATGTGTTAGGTACCTAACTCAATCAGACATAAATGAATACACCGGATCCAGACCCTCCCAGAACCTGAGACAAGCTGCCACTGCTGCGGCCACCGGGCACAGTGCTGCAGCCAGGCAC
This sequence comes from Indri indri, assembly GCA_004363605.1. Classification (NCBI taxonomy): domain Eukaryota; kingdom Metazoa; phylum Chordata; class Mammalia; order Primates; family Indriidae; genus Indri; species Indri indri. The sequence goes on from RJWJ010000162.1 coordinate 89,515, forward strand.
CAGGGAAGGAGTGCCTCACCACGAGCTCCTCAGGGTCCCTGAAAAGGCAAGCAGCGGCCCGAGGTGGGAATTGCACTTTTCATTGAAGAAATGTGCCTTGACAAAAGCGCTGCACACAGATGTTTGTGAAACACACAGAGGAGGGTACATGATACCTAGTTCCACATTGGGACCTTGTTAGATAGCAATGTTTTAATTAAGGAGCTGTTTAAATGTGGGTCCCCTGAACTTCCAAACCCCAAAATGAGTGAGGCTTTCAATGAGATATTTGGTTAGGTGCACGCAGCTCAAGCCAGCTCTAGCCCTAGAGAGCAGAGTTCTGGAGCTGGGCAGCACTAAACAGGGATCCTCGTCAAGTGCACTGACCCATGCGTGTCCTGGTCTCCTCCTCTGTGAAATGGGGACGTGATTATACCCCCGCCTCACAGAGGCATCTGACACGGCAATGGTGCTGCACGTAGAGTGCCTGGTGCAGTCCCTGGCACACAGTAAGTGCTCAGCAATGCTCGCTGGTAACAGAATGCCGCTGCAGATGCTGCCCCTTCAGGCTCTCTGCTACGAGGGGGTGATTCCACTTGGAGTGAATTCAATCTCCATAATCTAGCATGAGCCAGAGATTATGGGTGAACTTATTCTACTTGGTGGGTTCATGTGGGTATGAAGAACATAATCAGGAAAGAGAAGAAAGCCACAGCTGGACCCAGGTATTTCTAGACCATGTGGCTTAACGAATGCTATGATCTGCTTTTGAAAAAGGAAGTGGAAGAAGAGGCAGCGGAGTGGGGTGCAGTGAGGTGGGGCGGGAGGGAGGAGGTTAGACAGGTTTGTCCCCCGCATAGCCCTTAATGTTCAATACGAAGCGTCGTGTAACAGTAACTACATCCCTAGCTTTCAGCTTCTTACCCCGAGACTAGCGAAAGACAGGTCCCAGCTTACTTACACCCTTGCAAGTTGGGAAGCCAGAGACTGGCTGTTCTCCCGTCCACCCCTTACTCTTGGCTAGGAAGAGCCTGAAGTCAGGGCCTCAGAAACCACCACCCTCAAATGCCCTGTGCTTTTCAAATCCAGCAAAACTATAACAGGCCTCTTCAGTTAATGAGTGTGGTGGACGCTGGGGACCTGCCTTTTCTAAAATTTACTGGTGGCGGTCAGAGCGGCAGGGAGGCCAGCCCCGCAGTTATCGGTGTTAAGGAGGCATTTAAAGGAGCTCATGAAATATCTGCTTCCAGCTAGGGACTCAAATCACCCCCAAGAAGTTGAAGGAAACCACTTCTAGTGCATGCAGGGGGGAGGGGGAGAGGAGTGGTGTGAAATCCGTCTGGTATGAACTAGAGAACCATTTCAGTAAGAAGGAAATCAGCAAAGCGCAGGGCCAGGCTATTTACGAGGCCACTGCTCTTCTCAGGTAATTTACAACATGCATGAAAGGTTTTAGCCTCCAGCAGCACCTGCTTTTAAGTGGCACCCAGCATGTACCAGTGGAGAACATCTCCTGGAGACGCAGGGCTTTATTTATTCAGAAGGGCAGCAGAGGGCGGTGCGGCAGGGTGGAAGCGAGCCCATTGCTCTGTGATGCGTTCTTTCGTGATGTTTACCATCTGGTTCTCATACCTGTGATCATCTAGCCTCGTGTTTGTTTGTTTTAGCCTAATCATCAGGAAGTCTCCCAGGACCTGGCTCCTCACAGTGGCTCCAGAAGCCAACAGCACCTCCCTGGGGAACTGGTTAGAAGTGCAGATCCTGGGCCCCACTCCAGCCATGCTGGATGGGAGCACACAGTTAACAAGGTCCCCACGTGTCACAGAGAGCTGGAGGAGCTCTGCCCCAGGCAAGCCTCGCCAACGCGCAGATGCTGACGGATTGAAGGGCCTGAGAAATGGGCTGCTTCCTGCCAGGCTACTTGTTTAAGGAAATTATTTTCAAGCACCAGTTGGGTCAGACTTCCAGGGAAAAGAAACTAAGGGGAGGTGGAGTTTGAAAATTCTCATTCCTATTAATTTCATAAAAGTCAGTCATAGGACAAACTGCTGGGAGCTCACTTTGTATTCTTCACCAGTGTTACTTAGTCTTCATGGGTTACTCAAGCATATTTCTTCTTTTCTGTTTATGGTTTTGTGGGGGGTTTTTTTTGTTTTTTTTTTTTTGCTTTTTTTTTTTCCTGGAGGGAGGACTGAGCAGTGACATCCTGTGCCTGGTTCTGGACTCAAACCTGGCTGTTTCCCATTGTGGTTGCCCTCAGGTAACCCCAGGCCCCCATCACAGCTGTGCTCCCGGCTCTAACCGGCACCTGTGCAGGCTGCCCAGGACCTTCTGCTTCACCGTCTCCACTCACCTCCCACTGCGCTGGGCCACATCATCCCTGTCTCCCTCACCCTGCAGCTTGGCTGTGATGTCTTCTGTGTGGCCCTCGGGATCCACTCTCTTCCCTTTGTCACCCAGCTCTGGCTCCAGGAGACTGACGCGCGGTAGGGAGGGACTTCATCAATGGCTCCCTTTGCTCATGGCAGGAGGCACTGGGGTCAGGACACTGGTTCCCTGGGCTCACTCTGCCTGGCCCCTCTCCACCCGGGCCTTGCTGCCTCAGGTTCTGGTGACAGCTCCCTTCTCTGGTCCCTGCAGGCCAGCTGCCACACTCTGTGGCTTCCCACGCCCCTGCACACGATCCCTTTATTAAACTCTCCTCAGATTACCCAACTTGAGTGTGCCATCTGCCTCCTCCTGGGCCCTGGACCCTGACACACAGCTCTGCTACCCTACACCTCTCACATTCTTAAAGGTCCCAGTGGCCTTCTAAAAGGTAAATCCAATGACCATGCCTTTTCTCTTTATCCTCCTCCTGTTGCATCTGACAGTTCCCCCTTGCATGTCCCCCAAGCATCACATCAGCACGTCTGAAATAACTCACTCTGCTCCTCCCACCCGCTTCCAGGGGCATCACCGCTTGCTGCCCCAGGCTTCCACCTGCCATCACCCCCACCCTGTCAGAGCAGCTCAGAATTGTCGAGCTGGCTCCAGCCCTCAGCACTCCTGGTCCACCCCGACTTGGGTTCGGGGTGCCCAAGCTCACCTGGCCAGCTCAGAACGTGGGACCCATCTCAAGTCCCAGAGTCCCTCGTCAGCCTCCTTGGTGGCTCCTCCACTCCAGTCTCCCACGCTAGGCACTCCAACCACCGTGGCAAAGGAATCACCTTAAAAATGCCGTTCTGAGCGTATCACCCACCAGCTCGACACTGCTCGGCTCCCCAGCATGCACGAGCCCCCAGCCCTGGCATACGGTCCGGTGTCTCACAACCTCTCCGGCCGCAGGGCAGCCTGCACCTCCTCTCACTTGCAGGAATCAGTTCCCCGCTGCGGCTCAGTGGGTGCTGGGCTGCCTGGCCACATGCCCCTCTGCCCCGTCTTGTACGTGCTGAGGATCTGTCCCAATCCCGGGCATCCTTCTAGAGTCCAGATCGGGCTCAGAAAACCCTAGGGGGCTCTCCCGTTCTCTCATTTCCTACAATCCCGTATTTTCTGCCCCATTTATCACTAAACAATTAATCACGTCCTACTTCTGGCTGCCCTGAGCAGCTATGAAACCACCCGCTTAACTCTTTGGCAGCCCCTGCCTGACCACCCCAACCAGGCCGAAGCTCCCTGGAGGCACAACTGTTTATCTTGTATCTCTCTCTCTCTCTCAGCAAATAGCAGGACGCCGAATAGACGGAAAGCGCACGGAAGAGTAGGACCCTCCATTTCACAACAGGGACATAAACAGTAAATGATGGCCAAGGCCTTTCTGGAGTCTCTCGGTGCCCTGTGAGCCAGAGACAGTGCAGTGACAGTTACCTACCCAGCCTCCGGTGACCTCCAAGCCACCCAAAATGAGGTTTTCAGTTTCTGTTCTATATAAATCTGGCCTCATTACAACTGATTAAATATATTGCAAATTCTACTTAAATATAGGCTATGACTTACAGATGTTTTTCTCCAAAGATGCTGCAGTGTTTCTCTAGACTGGCCCTTCTGTGACCTTCGTGTGAAACCAGTGACACCACCTCCACACTCAGGTGCAAGCCACCCTGTAACAGCTTACCTGGCAGTTTGCAGTCACTTCTAAACTGGCCGCCTCCACTTACCCTCACCCAGACTAATCCACTTTCCCCATTGCAGCAAGAGAGATTAAAAGAAGGAAAACTTGATCATGCCATTCTCCACTACCCTAACCTTTAGTCCCTCCAAGGCCATGCCCCTGCTGTCCCATCCAGATGGCTCACCCTCCCCAACTCCTTCTCAGTCTCCCTTCACCGAGCGGCCTCATCTTTCAGGTCTTTGCCTAAATGTCCCTTAATACCTGTCTACACACCCTCCTGCATGCGAGGCATAAACTAAGAGGCGGGGATTTTGCTCCGATCCCTCCTCATCTGGTGCAGTACACAGTTCCTGCGCATGGCAGGTCCTCAAAGTGTCAGTTTCACTTTGCTCATGATAAAAACTGTAACAGGATAGAATTCAGAGTGAGGTGGGTCATTCCAAGGGGTTTGTTCTCCGACACGTCAGAAGTCTTCTTTCTTGTCTCATATTAATCTGAGCTACAATACCCAGAAAAACCTGTTCTGTCCCTGCTGTGGAATCCTCAGTGGGTGACGGGTCCCAGTGTCCGCAGACACCTCTCGGCACGGCCTCACCAGGGAACCACTCAGCAGCTCTGGGGAAGTCACTCCAATGTGGGGGGCCTTGGTTTTCCCTCTTTCTTTTCTATTGTGGTAAAATATAGATAATATAAAAATTACTATTTTAATCATTTCAAGTGTACAAGTCAGCAGCATTAATACATTCTCACTACTGTGCAACCATCACGGCCATTCGTCTCCATAACATTTTCATCTTTCCAAACTGAAACTCTGCCCATGAAAAAATAACTTGACCACCACCACTACCATTCTACGTTCTGTCTCTGTGAGTCTGACTACTCTAGGTATCTCATGTAAGTTGAATCATACAGTATTTGCTCTCCTGTGATTGGCTTATTTCATTTAGCGTAAGGTCTTCAAGGCTCATCCATGTTGGAGCACGTGTCAGAATTTTCTTCTCTGTTAAGCTGAATCATATTCCATTGTATGTACATATCATGTTCTGTTTACCTGTTCATCTGTCCATGGACACTTGGGCTGCTTCTACCTTTTAGTTCTTTCTCTTGTACAATGGGTTTAATCTTAATCTGCTTCAAAGACAAAACCAAACAACCCTTCCCCAGCCAACTGCAGCAGGGCTGCCTGGCCCTTGTCCCCCTGGCATTTCCAGTGAGCCTAGACTCTCTGCCTGAGGCTGCCTCGGCCTTTGGGGGCCAGGCTGGGAGTGCCTGTAAAATAACAGCCCCATGAGTGGCCTTGAACCCGTGACCCCTGCTGCTCCCTCACCTCGGTTGGCTGCAGTTACCTACCCTCCAATGAAGGGTGTCCTGGCTTCCTTCCCTCCCCTGTCTCACATTCCCTCTCCCCAGACCAAAGTTGCCTGGGCTTACCTCTCAGATAAACCACTTGCACTTGAATATTCTCCCAGAATTGGCTTCTGGGGGAGGCCAAACTGAGACTCTCACTGGCCATCTAAATACATTACTTCCCCAGGCCCCACGCTACTGAGGGCCCATGCACAGAGGCAACGATGGGGGAGGGAAGCCGCACAAGTGGGCTCTGCAGGCTGAGAACCCCGAGATCTACCCAAAGTGGCAACGATTCCATCTTGGTTGGGGGGGCCTGACCTAAATCAGCCTGGAAATCTTGAGAGTGAGATGAGCAGGGCCTTTCTGAGTGCTCTAGGCTCAGGGTGGCAGCTGTAGGTTCCTGCTGAGACAAACCAGGTTGCCCTTGCGGCTCACGTACCTGTACCAAGTAGTGTCTCCATGTACTAGGCGAAGCCACAACTATTCCAAGGCTGCTGCCTCTGGCAGAGACCTGATGGGGGGGTCAGACCCAGAGTGAACCTGTTCCTGCAGAGATGCTCACCCCGCCCTCCTTCTGAGGTCTCTGTCGGCCCCGCGTGAGTGAGACGGCACAGCACTGCCTTATCCAAGTTTAAGCAGCCAACGGGAGAAGTCAACCAGGGACAGGTATTGGGCCAGACCAAACAACGAGTTGGCCAGGTCCAGCCGGCACCTGCCTCATCCACCCAGGGACAGGATCTGCTGCTAGGATGAGTGCAGAGGGTGCATTTTGCTTTGAGTCAGAGCCCAGCCTTCTCCAGCCACTCTCCTTTCTCCCTTCTGTGGCTAGGCCTGTTGTCAGGCTAACCCTTTCCTGCAAACTGCAGAAGGGTCAATGACCCTGCCACACAGCCCTAGTATATCAAAGGGGCAAGAGCGAGAGAGTAGGACTTTTAAAAGACCAGACATCCTTAACGCTCATCTGCAGTCACTATTATCGCTGGAAGTAGATTTCATGTAGTTAATGAGGTCATGGATCATGTTATCCTCCGTCCTGATTCTGACTGGTTCAGATGAAAATCCACAGCTGGGACCTGCCACGGTTATGGGGCCTGTGAACAGTTTTGTCCTAAGAAACAACCACTGATTACAAAATGGAGCTTACAAAATTCCTCAAAGCCAATCTGTACTTCGAATTCTTTGTCAGCTCATGACTTATTCCAACCTGTCCACCAAGGCCAAGAGTAATACCTGTTTACTCAACAAATCTTTCCTGAACGTATTGCACTGGGGTCTGTGATACAGAAAAACTGACGACAGGCAAGGGCCTGCCCGCTGGGAGCCTCCAGTCCAGTGACGGGCAGACGAACAATGACCCAACGACCAACACTAACTGTGTCAGCAGCTGTTCCCAAGGCCTCACGTCCGTGAACTTCTTTAACCTTCTCAGCAGCTCTTTGAGGAAGGCATTATTATGCTCACATCACAGAATGAGGAAACAACTGACCCCCACTGCCTCGATTTACCCAATATCACTTGGCTACCAAATGGCAAGCCAGGCTCCCATCCCACGCTCGTAACCACTATGCACACAAACTGCCCAGAAGCCCAGCCCTGGGGCGATCTGTGCATTTCACACAGCCACTGTGCTCTGGTACCTGGTGTCTCCCTTTCCGAGCCTCAGAACAGAGCTGTCTCACTGTCATGGGGAAGCCACACAGAAAAACAAATGTCTGCTCACCTTTCTGAACATGCCACGCTCTGCTGACCCCTGTTTAGAGCAGTTTTGCAGGAATAATGACTAAAGTCAGTGTTTTGATGGAGAGAAACAAACCACAGACATCTAATGAAATGTTATTCAGGGTGTCGGAGGGCTCTGAGTTTTGACAGAGGTTTTCCCTGCCACCGAGAGCAAGCCCCTGCCACCTTGGTTTCAAGAGTCACTGAAATAGCCTCAGCCCTGTCTCCTTTGCTAGGTTACACGTGCTTTAAAGCACAACGATCACAATGTAGTGTGGCACGTGTGTACAGAAACGTCCATGCACGTGTACATGTATGCACACACATGCCTCCATCTGTATTGCTTCAACACACAGAACCTGCTCATTCCTCACCTCATGCAGCAAAAGACCCGGACATTCCTGCCAGGCACTGTGCCGGGTGCTGGAAGGATGCAGATGACCAATCAGTCCTGGGCTCTGGCTTGAGGTTCTCAGAGTCTAATGAGAAAGACAGACCACGGGAGAACTCACTTTGAGACACTCTGAGAGAAGCGCTGGTGACACACAGAAAGGAGCCACTGGCTCTGCCAGGAGTTGGGTGGGGTAGGGGTAGTGGAGTCAGAGAAGGCTGCCCAGAAGAGGAGACTGCTACTGTGTCTTACACACTAAGTAGGAATAGTTCAGAGTTTCTTTAAAGAAAGCATACAAGGAAACAGGTAGATGGGGGAGTGGCATTTCCCACATTTCCCAGTCAGAACTGAGCAGACAGGGGCTCAAGGTGTGAGCTTGGAGCCAGGAGTCCTGGATTCGGACCCTCACCCCATCTGCTGGGCCCTGGCCCTTGGGCAACTACTTTGCCTATCTCCCTACCTGCAGAAAGGTGACTGCACACCCTCTCACTCAATCCTCACTACAAAGGGCTTGGCCCACCCAGTACCTATTCAATAAACTGCTTACTAAATGGCCCATGGACAGAGTAGACACTTGGCTTATTTTCTACCAGGAGTATGTCTGTTTGCTCCTAATCCAACGTCTCAGAGTTCTGTAGGGCCCCTGGCTCCCAGACTGGGCCTGGAGACATGAGTGAAGGATAACCCTTTGGTTTTATGCATAAACTGTCAATGTTCTCTGACAGGATACTATGTGAGAATAAATACGAAGAGGTAGGAAAAAAATCAGAAGGCTCCGAGAGATAACAGGAAAAGTCTGTCTTCCATTAGCTTGAGGGGCCTGTTATTTAAATGGTCATCTCCTTCGAAGGAGGTACAGTGGGGTGGGATGGGGAGCTTGGCCTGAGGGAAAAGTAAATTTCCTCTAAATCCCATTTAATTGTAGTGAACTGCAGAGAACCAAGAGGAGTCCCAGTTTCAGAAAACAATTCACAAATAAATTGCCCATCAGCACAGCTCCGACTCCATGGCAAACTCCTCTTCGAAACGACAGAGGAAAGGAACAAGGGAAATTTATAATCTCTTTTTCCTGGGCATGTATCAGCCTGTATTTTTGACAAGCAGTGATGGAAAGTAGGCGTCCCGCATGCTTCTACTTTCCTTGCTGTTGGTTCTCTAACTGGCTTTCTGCCCCTCTCTGCTCTCACAACACTCAGTCGATTCTGTGATTCCTACGTGTCCAGTGACCCAGACTTGCATGAGGCTTGTTTAGATTTTAACTGCACTTCTCTTTTCGACTTTCCATGGCTCGTAAGTTTCTCCAGAGGTTTCCCGGCTCCTCATCCTTGGCATGAAGGAACACGAGGCCTCTTTACCTGGAGGGCAGCACAAGGAAGCAGCAGCAACGCTGCTGACGGAGGGAGCAGGGCCCAGGCGGCTTTCAAGACAGGCATTCATTCACAAGAGGACCTGGGGGGAGTGAGAGCAAAGGGACGGCACGATAACCGTGGTTTCGAAGGCACAGAATTGGAGGCCCCTTACAGAACAGTGCTTCTCAAAAGTTAACGTGCACGTGAATCACCTGCAGATTCTGATTCAGCAGGTCTGGGGTGGAGCCTCAAATTCTGTTTCTAACAAGCCCCATGGACTACACTTGGGGTGGCAAGAGTCTAGATAACCTAATTCAACTGTCTCACTTTTCAGAGGAAGACACCAGGCCCAGAGCAAGGAAATGACTTGGGGAAGGGAGGCCAGAGAAGAAATAGGTTGAGTCTAACAGCTGGGTCTATAATTCCTGGTGACAGTACCCTTTCAAAAGAATCATTTAAACAGCCACAAAGATGATGGCCTGAGGGGCTCACCCTCCCACCCCCTCATCGTCAGCCTTGGGTAGGATGTCACCTGGAGACATTGCTCAGTTTTGAACCCGACAGATGTGGGATAACACGTGGGTGCTGTTGAGCCACTGGGTTCTGGGTGGTTCCTAATGCAGCCACGGCTAACGGGTACAGGAGTCTAAGAGAAGCGGCAACTGGCCTCAGCCCCGCTCAGCAGCCAAGTCAGGCAGCTCCTTACTCCAGAGAGACAGGAAGCTGACCTGCTAATTGAGGGGACGGGACAACTTTTAGTAAGAGGTCATTGCTGACTCCAATTTCGTGATGCCTTCTGACTTTCAGCCCTTTGCTCACATTCCTACACATAAAAGAGAAACCAGACTTTTAATCATGGTGGTTGGCTGGAAAAAGTGACACTTTTGCTAATAATAAACATGCCAGCGCTAACACTTTACTGGTCACATGCCTTTTGCCCAGGTCTCCTGGAGCTTCCTAAACACTTGCTCATTCACCACTTGGAGGCCTGAGGCCTCTGCTCACTCAGCAGCAGAGAGAGGCAGCTAACTCCCGGCCTGGAGGACCTTTTGCAGGTTCCTGAGTTGATGGTTTTCTCAGAGGGAAGGAGGACAAGGACTTACCCATGGCCTTGTTGAAGAAGCAAGGTATTGAGGGTAAATAATTTCCTATCAATCCAACTGCTTGCTGCGTCAGAGCCTGGCTTGGGTCTTAATCTAGCTCAGCTTCTTTCTGTGTTATCTTAGGGAAATCACATTTTCTGAGCTTCAGTCTCCGCAACATATTAATAAAACCTTAAAGAGTTGCTGTCAGGGTTATAGATAATAAGTATGTAAGGAAAAGCCTGTGTTCTCTTCCACATGTAGGCACTTAAGGGTAGCTATTTTGTTTATCAGAGCACAGAGTAAGCAGGGTTGCCATGTGTAATCGTGCAGGTTGGTCACTGCACAGACTCCTGGCCAAGGAGGTAAATAAGGCTGAAATCCATCCTGAGCTCCACGGGCCAAGCCTTGCTCCCTGTATGGCCTGCAGCTGCCCAGAAAGAAAGGTCCCTGATTCTAATTTGCACAAAGGCTATATGGCAGTCCTGAGAGAAAGTCCAGGGTATGGAAGGTTAAAGACATGTTTGTGCTGAAACTTCTCTGAAAGAAAGTGGAAAGTGATCCCTCAACTCAGTGACTTGTGAATAACTACACGGCTTAAAAAAAAACTGCCAGTGAATTTTCCCTTTATCCTGAAGACTCCAATTCAGTAGGTCTGAGGAGAGGCCTAGAAATCCGTGCTTTTAGCCAACATTCTGGGTGGCATTTGCACACATCCAGGTTTGAGAACCACTGTGATTTTTCCGGTCTCCTTGACTCAGGCCTGGGCTCTCAGGAGCCAGGAGCAGGTCGATCAAATGGACAAACAGGAAATCATCTCCAGCAGTTCAAGTTCAAATTCCAGGGTTAGGAATCCAGAAGTACCCCCTGTGTCTTGTTAACAAGAACTGTAGTTGACCAGGGCCTCCCAGTAGTTGGGCTGGGGAGCGGCCAGGGCATAAAAAAGGGAATGCGTGGCGAAGGGGCCAGCGTGGGAGGTGGCCACGTCCCTGACAAGTAGCCTCTGATGCACACTAATGATAGGAAAGAGCGTGGCCACCGAAGGCAATTACAGGGGAAGAGACATCGCACAAGCCAGCGAGTCGGGGGAGTACAGGGGGATCTTATTATCCCTCTGTCGGGCTTAATAGGAGTTAATAGTTGGAAGGGAATAAAAGGATGGTGTGCAAAGTTTAGTGCCAATACAGTCTAATACACATGCTATGTTTTTATTTCAAAGAGGATAAAAGGCCCAAATTTTATACTGAAAACAAATGTTAAAAATTAATTATAAAGAAGACACCAGAGGGCCTCGAGCCTGTTCCCCGGGTGACTGATTAAATGCCTGCCTCATTTAGACTGGTATAAACCCAGTCTCTTGGAAGAAGGCCAAAACTATTTGCCAACGTCCACAGAGACTCTCCAAGAAAATGATCCTGGTGCCAGGAAAGAGAAAAACATACTCACCACTGCTGCCCGGAGACAGCCACTGCCACAGGGTGGAATCCAGTCACGGGCAGGAAAGGAGAATGATTCTGCAAGGTCAAGGTGGGCCGAGAGCATCCTTCACCACCTGAAACTGATCATCGATGAACCAAGCAAACGAGGCCACACAGGCCTGTGAGAAAAGTGGTCCAGAGAGGTTCCTTCTCTCTGCAGGCGGAGTGGGGAGTGAGGGAGGCTTTTTTAACCCTTGGATTTTGTTTGGTTTGAGAACATCTTCCCAATTCTGAGACTGTGCAAGCTCTAATTGAAAATTTTAGAGCAGGAAGTAAGCCTCCATTATCTTTTGAATTTTAAAATCATATTTTAATGGCGAGATAACACGTTCCTTGTTAAAATAAAATGAAAAGATTACTGAAAATGCTGACATCCCCCCTTCAATACTCCCCACCCCAAACCCTAGTTCTTTCTTTTTGCCCCAAAGGTAACTGCTGTTAGCAGTCTGGTGTGGGTCATTGCAGACCCAGAGAACACACAAAACAATGTAGAATTGTTTTGTGTAGTATTTTTCTACTGATGATATCACACTGGGCATAATTTTTGCAACTTGCACTTTTTGTTGAAAAACAGGTCTTGGAATTCGATTCATGTTGGTGCATATGCTAATTGCAGCATAGTATTCCAAAGTATGCATACAATTACTCTATGTTCAACAACAAAATATAGCCTTAACTAATATTTTGGGCTTTTCATGATAAGGTTCTAACCTACATTTTCTACTTTATTTCTGCCAATCCTTTTGCCCCACCCCTCCACTTCCAGGGAGACTGTGCACAAACCAAAAGAAACCATTTACAGTGTCCTTCAGCGAGGGCAGCATTTCGTGGAGGGCTGTCTGCATCCTCCGTTCCTGTTCCTCCCCATCCTTCAAGGTCAGCTCCCAGCCCAGCCGGCAGCCATTACACGTGCCCTAGGACTTCTAGTCTGCTTCACATGCCCCTGGGTAGGGGCCTTTCCTCTTCTGCTGGGCATTTGAGTCATTAAAGGACTATTTTTACCTTCCCTTTCTAGGAGTGAGCTAGGAGTGTGTACCAGGGATATAGCAGGTGTTCAACAGATTTTTTTTAAAAAAGAAAATCTTCCTGATTCTCTACATTGCTATAGGGAGGAAGAAGAACAAAAGCTCAACGAGAAGAAGTTAAACTGTGGATACAATACTTTCCTTCCTTCTATATGAAGGGTAACAGAATATGCCACCCCAAAATATGCCTCTTTGGCATATAGATTATTTTGAGTTCAAGGGCATTGAGAATCAGAAGATGCAGGAAAAACTCTAAAAGACAGGGTACAAGTTTTCCCTTTTTAAAGAAAATTTACATTTACAAAGAAAGTTTCCATTTGTCAAAAATGTCTGCCTCTCCCTTAACAGGAAAAGGAGGACTCTTAACAACTCTTACCAGTGGGGAAGGCAACACCCCTTGTTTACCGTACTTTTCCCGGTCACCGTCCCCAAAACCCCTTTTGTTTAGCCCAAGTTCTGACCATATCTCAGGGTACTCATTATTGGGTGCACCCATACATACACGAGCAACGCGCATGCTAATAAACTTCTCCTTTTCTCCTGTTAATCTGTCTTTTACCAGTCTAATTTATAAGGTCTGGCTGGAGAACCCAAGATGGATAGAGGAAAAAACAATTTTTTCCTCCCCTACACCTCATCCATCCTTCCATCGTTTCTTCCTTCTATATGTACTTCTACCCACACCCCCATCCTTCCTCCTCGGTGGTAGCCATGAGAACACAGCCCCCCAGATCTCTGACTGCAGGGGGCTTACTGACTGGCCTGCAGGGTGAGGTTGGGGTGAGACAGTGTCTAGGGTGCAGGTGTTTGGCACGCCTGGGTTACTGCGGATATGGGACAGTAGTGACAGTCACGGTGACGCCATTTCCTGGAACTCCCTCAATGCTGGACAGCCTCCTACTTTCCATGGTGCTTTCATTTCATCCTACTATGACCCAGGAATGGATAACTCCTATTTGGAATTATCCAAATGGATAACTGCATGGAGAGACCCATGGTCTGCCTGAGTGGCCGTGGCAATGCCCACATGAGCCCTCGGGAGCTCAGACCTCTGTGAGCACCTCCAGCCTGAGGCAGCGGAGGCCAAGCGATATCTGCAGCCCAAGAGTCGCTAGAACAAAATGGGTTTCACCATCCCCCTCAACTCTGTCTAACTGTGTCTTGGTCTAGGGAGCTACCACATGCCCAGCACAGACTGAAAAATACTTGGATTTTTTCCCCTTAAACCAGACTATGCCACTTGGGAAAGATGGGCTGCTACCCTCCTTTGCATTCTCTTAGATTCTGAGACTCCACACCTCCTTGGCCTCCCCTCTTTCAGCTTCAGACAACGAACAGCGTAGCTGCAGCTCCCTTTCCCCCTCCTCCGAGCCTCAGCTTGAAAAGCATGGCCTGCCCTGGAAGGCTGGTTGAGGCTTCTCCCTCGGTGCAGCCCCGAGGCGCCCCATCACGTACCACACCGACCTGCAACCACCCCCTCCTGCCTGTCTCCCTGGAGGAAAGAGGGGGGTCTGGGGGGCCAGAGGCAGGAGATGGCACGGTCACAAAGGGGGCTCAAGAGAATGTGCAGGGTGACCGCTTGCAAGTTGGGTTTTAGGCGCTCCAACAGGTTAGCTAAGAAAGCAGTTTCAGCTGAATGGTCATTCCGCCAGCCCTCTCTGGGCTGTCACCCCCAATCCTAGGTGCTGCGTCGCACTTAGCTTCCCCCGCCTCACGGAACTGCCCCTGTTTCTCAGGCTGCCCCACGTGTATCTGCCAACCCTTCCGTGCCTCTGCAGGTTGAACCTGTCTGGTATCCTCATTTCTCAGTTTCCCCCACTTCCAGTTTTGGAAAATAGGCCTTTAAAGACATTCCTGCTTCTCAGCATCCCATCAGCCATTTTTCTGGTTGGTTGCTTCTTGTTTTCCAGAAGTTTCCACTCATCTCCCTGCATCGGGGACTCTGTCCCCACTGACACATGTCTCCTTGTGCCCCCCACCTCTGTTCCTTCTAATTCTCTCCCTGCCTCCTCTGCGCATTTCCCCAATCTCAGACCTCCGTTGCCGCCTCGCACAAGCAGCCGGCCCATGTCCTGTGCGGGGCTGCCTGCCAGGACGGCCTCCCTCCTCAGCGCGATCCGACCTGGCCCCAGACCTGGCTGAGCCCCTTGGCAGTTCTTAATACACGATCCCTTTTCAGGGATGCAGTCAGCATATTTTGGCAGACAGGCGTCTAAAAGCCAGCTCGGGAGTTACTGGGCAGGAACCAGCAGTTTGAAAGGATTAAAACAAACACAGACAAGGCCTACCCGAAGTGTTTTTGCCGACAGAACTGGCAAAGACAGAGGGCAGGTCTGGATATGGAGAGAAAAATTAATTTTCATCAATTTTGTTTTTCACACCACAATGGAATGAACAACGGGTGCTGGCAATGGTAGCAATACTACTAATAATAAGGAATGAAAGTCAAACCAGTAAATTCAATTTCTAAAAGTCATATGAAAATTAAACTTATTCTTGCTTTAATTGTAAGAAGGTAAGTTCAAATCTAGGAGAGGATCTGAAAAAGCCAACAGTAATTTGTGGTGCTTTCCACAGGAAAGAGTGAAGAAAGTATTTTTTTAATGGAAGCATTAAAATTTCCCAACAGGGTTAATTACCTATTCTAATTTTTATTTCAAGGGTACAAAAACACACAAAAGAGTTACTCTGATCTTGATTGGAGAAGCAGCTAAATTACTTTCAAGTTTGTTTTGCATTTCGGATTGCTGCACAAGCTCCCAAATAATTTAGAGGGTTATAGGGTGGCACCTGCCCCCACGCCAACACCCGGGAGGAGTCCTGCCGCACCTTTGATTTTATTCTTCTTTGAGGAGACGAAGACATCACAAATTCCCCAGAGGAGGAGAAGGTGACAGCTATGTTCTACCCTTCTCTTCCAAAATGATGGCGTTTTAAACGTGGCTTTCTCTGTCAGCAGAGTGAGAACTCCAGTTCTTCCCAAGAGAGATGAGATGACTCCAAAGCATCACCAATATGTGTTCCAGACGCCTGTGCTGGCATCGGGAGTGACCAGCCTTTGCCTCAGCCCTGGGGCAACCTGTTCCCTTCACAAGCAAAACCAGACTAGCTATCCTTTTAAAAACATCAGCGTGGCTTTTCTTTCATTACTTAATTTTCATTGACAAGTAAAAACGTGTATATCCCAGCACACAACATGATGCCTTGATACATGCGTACATCATGGAATGGCTTCAGCATGACAATTGATTCAGGTAAGTTCCAGCCCCCATCACGCCATGTCACCAAGTTCTGGCATTCTCTTCCCCTTCGTCTCACGGTGACCTTCCCCCAAAGAAGGAAGCATTTCTACTAGTGTGTTCCTTGGGGAAAGTATTTCCCTTTTCTAAAACGGCATCCTATGAACTGTAGGCAAAGAGCTTCTAGCACTGCTTTTTACTGCCAGGAAGTTAGAACGGTAAGAGAGCACAGACCTTCCTTGTGTGTACACACGTTTCAACTGCACGAGTTTTCCAGGGATGAACTGCAAGCCACAGCTGTACACACTAAAGGGCATCGACGTTATCCCTGTTGTCCCATTAATCATATTTAATGTATAAGTCTAATAATGTTATCTTTACTCCCAGTTCCAAGAATGTATAATTTAACCAGAGCACTTTTCTCCAAAGTGTAAATCAGGCTCATACACTATCTCTCTCAACTTCTTTTGTGCTTCTAAATTAGAAAACCAAAATGTCACTTTTCTCAGATATAAAATCCTCTCAAGGTCAATGTAAAAGAATAAAGCAATTAACTTCCTGGATAAACTGGAGTAGGGTAGTAAGAACACTGTACCCGAAAAAACAGTTAAAAAAATAAAACCCTTTCTACAAACGACACCCCTTGTTTAAGACCAAAATGATGAATGTAATTCCCGGGGCTCCTGTCACATGAACAACCAGGTAGAGGAGTTGGCACCTCCCCCACTGCCAACCGGCTGCAGGAGTGTGCTGTTTGTATGCTGCCGGGCACACTGATGTGCTGTTTGATAAGGCAGATCTGTGGCTAGCTTCTTTGCTTTCATTTTCTTCCCTTTTTGATACCTTCTTTCAAGTTTTCTAATAAAACAAGTTCTATTTGTGAATGTCCAGTGGGGCCATTATGGTCTAACAAATAATGTGAACTCTATACCCTGACTACATACACCGCATTCTGTTATTGAGTCTAGTCATTAGGAAGAAATAGACCTATATGGAAACAAAGAGAGACAGGCAAGGTTCCAACGAGTTACTAAAATCTTTTTTTTTCCCTAGGTTTGATTAAAAATGGGGTTTAAAATTTGCTGTCTCCTGCTTCTGCATAAATAAAAATGCAAACACATTTTTATTTGTACATTCCTTTACAGCAGTCAGCATTGTGACTTGGAGGGATGTAGGGAGCTGCTTACCATAGTTGACTGACTTTCAAAATGGCAGCCTAACTAACGCATGCAGGGCCCAGCCTAGAGCCCTGGAATTCCCATAACCGTGGAGGCTCCACAGTCTGGCCTGAGACCAAATTTCCTTAAACCTGTCCAAAGGCAATTAGTTGTTCTCTAGAGGACCTTGACCTGAAAATACAAAATAGCATGTGGAGCGTGGCTGTCTCAGTAGACCAGGTATGCCAAACACAGGTGGGGTACACCCAAAGCACTTCTAGATCAAGGCAGCGGCTGGGCCCATCACCTCAGCTCGACAGCTGTGGCTTCAGGAGTAAGAGTGGGGCACCCGTAACTGAAGGTCTGTGAAGTTTTTGTCCTCTAGATGGCCGAAGATGTGTCCATGCAGCTCTGACCCATGGGTGCTCATTAGATGTTGGGGAAGGACAAGCTTGTAGCTCAGAATCTGCTTTCAATGAAGCCCCTGAAGAACTGGCCGTGGGTTCTAAAGAGAAGTGGATACACAGAGACGACAGGTGCAGGCAGCAGCCCTCCCGGGCACCTTGCGTTGGGGGTTCCCAGACCCTCTTCCTCCGTGTCAACCCCCACTTCCCCATCAAGCCACTCATTTTCATTACTTCCCAAACACATCTCCCACCAGGTTTCTAGGTCTTTCACTCTCCCACAAATAAGACAGTCACTTCTTCTTCCAACCTCACTGGCAAATCTCACATTTCCTAAATCCACTGAGTACGATGGAAAGACCTCAAAAAGCAGGAGGCTCTTCAAAAATCGCCAGCTTTTGCCACAGGATGCCCTGATCCCCAGCTCCACAAAGGACTGGGCATGTCCTCCTCCCTGCTCCTGGCTGCAAAGAGGCACCCAGTGCTGAAAGCCAAGGAGGCTGCGGCTGGGTGAGGGGTTGTGTGTCGATGAGAATCCGCACTGCCCGCTGCCCTTGCCTTGAGCCCACTCTCTTCCCTGTGAGCTTCTGTGGCAAATTTTCTCAGCCGTTCTGCAGGCACTTTTCTAATCTTTCCAGTCTTGGAGGGGTGGGGGCGGGGAAGCTGGGGGCACATGGCCCTGCTGCTTCCCTGAGCTGTGATGAACACTGCAGGGTGACAGTGACTCTCAGCTCAGTCTCATCGTCTGGGACAGAACCAGCCCATGGCTGGTTCCCGCAGCCCCAGCTGGCAAACAAAACCCTCAGGCACCAGGTGAGCCCTGCAGGGCATGGAGTGGGCTGGGGAGCTAGTGTGTGGGGGGAGGGATGTAGGTGTGGGGTGCCTGAGGAAGGAGGAAGATCACACCCACCGTGAGCCCTTGCTTGGCACGAGGCAGGAGCAAATGAGGAACCGGGACTGGAGCTCTGCAACCCGCTGCTCTCAAAGGCTCTGGCAGCCTCACTCTCTCTGTGACTCATCCTGCTTCACTCTCAGGACTTTTTAATGCCTTTTATCTGCCACAAATGTTCTTGTCAGGGAGCTGGTAGGTGTTAGACGTTCAAGCAGACTCAGGGTGTAAGCACACACACAGAGCCTTTTGAAAAGCACATTTGTCTCACTTAAAAACAACAAAAACAACACACCTGCCTGCCTTAAAGTACTTCTCTGGGAATGAATAGCCTTCCTCTCCATCTGAGCTCCCATTCCACTCCCTTAAGTGGAGGAGGACCTCCTCCCCAAAAGGAGAGCAATGCCTTAGAACCGGATCCACGGCCCCACTGGGGTAGGCACGCCGGCAGTGGGCAGGCAGCGAGGAGGCGTACGCGGACATCAGGGTGGACAGCAGCTGCGCCTGGACACGGGGTGTGCCTGACACAGGGCCACACCAGGGGGATCACAACGGAACTCTCGTCAGAAATGGCGAAGCAACAGGGAGAGGATGTTAGTGAAAGCAAAGTGTGATTAAATAGCAACTCTATTTCCTACCGTTTCTTTAATAATTGACAACATAGGTTGTTTCCCAAATTTTCAAGTCACATTTAAAAACACTCCATGAAGGCACCCTGCTCTAAGAAGCCTGAAGCCACTCACTTTCCCCTGAGGTAGGAATCAACCTGACAGAACCGATTGGGCTCCACAGACATCTGGAGAAGAGTGAGGAATGGCCGCCCCCGCCCCCAGAGGTTGATGACTCCGAGAGGGAGGGAGGCAAGTACATGAAAGCGAGGGTGAGGGAACCGACGGGGAGTGGTGCCGAGAAAACATGCTGGACTACAGACCGGGAGCTCACAGAGGAATCCGGAGAGTCCCGCGGTGGAGGGGGTGTTGGCACAGAATGGCTGGGGGAAGGCAGCCTGGTGTTGGGGACTGCCGGTGTTGGCCCACTACAGGCAGGCGGGTGGCATAGCTGAGGACTGCCAGCACTCGGTAGGGTGGTCACCACAGGCTGGGAAGGGAGCTGGTGGCCGTGGTGTGGAGGGGCTGGCGTGCCCCCACAGACCCCCTTGGAGGAGCTATCATCAAATGTCTTCCAGGCCTTCCTGTGAGAGGAGGATGAGGGTGAGGGCAGTGGGGGTGAAAAGGAACTGTCAGGGCTGAGAGACTTTTGAAGGTGGAATTCACAGCACAGGTGCTGGAGAATACAAGGCAGCAAAAGGAGTGTGTGCCAGGGAGAGGCGGAGGGTGAGGGCTGGGATTCATGGGGCGCAGGATTGCGGGGCAGGAGACACACAGAGGGAACAAAGCACCTCCGTGCGAGCTGCGTCTCTCTGTCTCTGGGCCCCGGGCAGCCGGCAGGTGGCCTCTCCCCCGTGCCCTACACACCTCTGCACCGAGGGGAGCTCAAGTGAGAGACGGCAGCCCCAAGTCCAGCCCTTACAGACAACACAGCGTCGCCAAAACACAAGCCCAAAGAGAGCTTGGGACACAGATGTACGTGGGGCCAAACAGGAAATAGGGCACAAGGGACAATTGTAAAAGCAAAAGAAAGCTGAGAACCCTGTTGACATCTCGACTCAGAGGCCTGGCGTTTCCTGACCACAGATGGGAGGCCCATGCTGGCCAACTAGGGAAACTGGTTCTCTTACCTCTGGGGAAGAGCTGCCACGCTGCTCTGGCCCGGAAAGATCCGGGAGGATTAAGGAAACAGGGCCTATTTTCAGGGAGTATCAAAACTTTACAGACCTTATTTTTAGATCAATATGACGATGCTATTAATATCACTGGATTGTCAGCAAGAAAGGGGCCACAGAAATCAGGCATGTTCCCAGTGGCCACATACCCTCACCCCTCGATACCTATGAGATGGTTCTAACGCTTCCATTTTAAAGCTGCAGCTCCATGAAGGACCCTGCAGGGACCCCAAGGTTCACACGAGGGGCCAGTGGCATCCTGGGATCTCCAGCCCTGGTCCCCCCAACCCTCCCACTGCTCTACAGAATCTTCACAGAGGACTCTGAAGTGTACAATTGTCTCACAGGAACCCCCCGGCCACGACATTAGATGGTCTGTGCAAAATAAAACCACTGAACATTTTACCCCACACTACAGATGGTATTTAAAAGGCGGGGGGCAGGGAGAGTGCAAGAAATAGTCCAAATATGCTATTCTAAGCAGTGGCTGAGCTCTTGGCTGACTCAATCAGCTTGTCTTCTTTTCCAGAGGATGAAGGGAGAAAAAGTGATAAAAGACCACAATTTCACTTCATAAAGCAACTTGGTTTTCTCACACAAATACGTATTTTTCAGTGGAATGTTTAGCCCATCTCATTAATTCCAAAACAACCGTAGGGTATTCTATCTTAGGTTACTGCAGTAGGGTAAATATTGCTTGTTCGAAAAAAATGAAATGATTAGCCAAAAAAATGCAGAGATTGTATCCCCAAACTACTGAAAGAACCTAGTTTCAGAAAAACCACCCATGAGTCAAAAATGACAAAGTATCATTAAAAGAAAGAAATTATATATTTTTGGGGTCTAGTTGAAGCCTTTCTTAAAGGTCTAGATATTTAGCTTAATTTTCTTGACCCTTCGGCGACTTTACTTTTTTTCTTTACCAAAAACATTATTTTTTGTGCCTTTTGAGGAAAAAAATCTAGCTGCTTTCAAAACTTTACAACACAAACAAAAAACAAAACACTTACAAAGTACTCATCAGGTACTGAACAAATCCCCACAACACTGAGAAACTCAATCCCATGCCTGTTCTATTTGAGATTGCCTTGCATTATAATTAGTGGTTTCTTGTAATGTAATCAATTATAGTTTACATTCTCTCTCTTGAATTAGATGGTAAAGCATCTGAAGCAGCAAGTAGTTTCTTTTCAGTATTCTCCAACACTGTTAGCTTGGTGTCTTTTGTATAGGCAACATTCAACAACTTTTTGAATCAATGAATGAATAACTAAATGAATGGCAGGGTTAGTTAGCAGGACCAGCTAGCTATGCTTTCCCTTGTTCACTTTAATGAAAATCCTCTGGGGTAGAGGGAATGGAGGGGAGAATTTGAAAAATACAGGTCAGGAAAGATGGCAAACGTAACACTTGAGCCAATCCTACTCATTTTTGTGCCCTTGGCAGACATTAATAATCAATTACAGGACTCTTGCTGAGCGCTGATTAGGTCTCAGATTTCATTTTGGATGCCAAGCCCAATCAATCTGTGGTAGCTGCCTTAAGTGCTATGGAGAGAAGGATCCGTTTGCTTCCTCTGAGTTAGATCCAGATTTTTAAAAGCAATACTTTACCGAAAAAAAGAAGGCAGGGTTATTTCTCTGGTTTTAATGTCACTTCTTTTATTTTTGAACCCCTTCTTCCTTCCACCGCTGATTTTTTCCCCCTCAATATTCTACCCCATCTTGTTTAAACAGAACTGTCTGGTAATCAAGTTGACTGTCCTTGTGGCTGCTCTTTGTTCCTGCCTGGTGTCCAGGCCCACTCCATGTGGGGTCTCAGCCACCTCCACATCTGGCAGACCGACAGCTGGACGTGACAGTGGGAAACACCGGATCATTGTCCTCGGCTCCCTTGACAGCATCAATCTACAAAAGCTCCCCTGAGCCCTTGGGCTCTCCTTGCAGTTGCTCAGGCTTGGTCCTTAGCACTGAGGATCCCCTGCACTTACTGCAGGGTTTGGTGTGGTCACATGGCTCCCAACCGGACCATGGCCACCGCCACATCTAAAGTCGCTTCCTGCTTGCTGCCAACCATCTACCTTTCTCCCAGAGACGTGGCCTCACTGGGCAACTGGGTACCTGTGAATGGGAGGGTGCCAGTCAGTGATACCTGTGAGAGTCCCGCTGAGTCAACAGAAAGGAAAGGAAGTCAGTCCCTGCCCTCTGGAGGCTTATCTCACAGGGCAGATGAGGCAAACCCAGGGGCAGGATGACTGGGATAAAGTATTAATCTGGCCACCTCATGAAAGCACGAGAGCGGTTTCTTGTTCCCCTCTCCTGGGGGCAAGCTGGAGAGCAGAAGACCTGAGGCTTCCTGGCATATGGAGAAAGGTGAGAGGTTTCTGATAGGTATGCTTTCAAAACCAAGAGGGGGAAAGCTAGCTAGAGGCGGCATCTCAAAGGCTTGAGCAGGCA
This sequence comes from Indri indri, assembly GCA_004363605.1. Taxonomy (NCBI): domain Eukaryota; kingdom Metazoa; phylum Chordata; class Mammalia; order Primates; family Indriidae; genus Indri; species Indri indri. The sequence goes on from RJWJ010000162.1 coordinate 111,909, forward strand.
AAGTGGAGCCTGGCAGAAGGGATCAGTGACTGGAGGACAGATGGGCTCTGCTCGCTGGCACTCCTGGAGAAGCCCTGGGGAGCTGGAGACTTGTCAGTCTCCAGCTCTGTGGGCCACTGTCACAGAAGCAAGCGGGCAGGTCCTGGCCTTGACCAGGTGTGGAGGGAGAGGAAGGTCGTTGGGGATGCTGTGAGCATCTCCGGATTGCCAGTCTGAGTTAGTGTGCAACAGCCACAACAGCCCTTCCCAGATGTTCTGGTCTGCCCTGCAGGACTCGTACAACTCCATAAAGGGGGATACCGTCCCCGCAAGATGACATGTCGGCAGGGGCATGAAGTCAGATTTTATTTTTACAAATTGGCCCAATCATGATATTTCATGGGCCCTCTCATCAGACTTTTCTGTATTGTATTATTTAATAAGAAACAAACACCATGTTTAAATTAGAAAAATAAGATAATGAATTTCTTGCAGCTGAGTGTCATGAAGCAAATGTGAGCTTGTTCCAAGTGAAGAACAAACAAACAGGGTTCTGGGGCTCTCATGCAGGTGTGGGCAGTGGTGCTGCAGGGGCTGGAATCCCTCAGTCAGGAGAGTTAGGAAAGACCAACTCCTGTAAGAAGGTCAGTCTTGGTGTTCAGACTCTACTTCTGGCTTAGATGCTCTTGGCCTTGACTTCTTATTAGATCGTATGTTTTTGTACTTAACACAAAAACATTAAGTTGAATTAAAAGAGTCTTATAAGTCCAAGTCTTATATTAAAACATGGGGGTGCGGAAGGTGGCTGCCGTTGTGAGCACCTGTCACATGCCACGAGCTGCCACGTGCCTTCCCTTCGCTATCTCTAACCGCCACGATTCCCGCGCGGAGGGATTACTGTTCCACTTGCACAGATAAGGCAAAAATGATAAAATGGCTAGAAAAGCTTAAAAACATGCCCATGTTCCCACAAGTGGTAAGACCTCGAGTCGGGCCTCAGACCCGGCACAGCAGGACTTCACACAGGCTTCTTTTCTCAAACACTTCGCCAGGTTGCCTCTCAGCTTCTAAATGGCTCCAAAGTTGGATGTGAGTGGAAGGATCTTTGGGGTGATTTCCATTATTCTGAAAAACATGCTGTGTGCTGGTGAGGGAAAAAGGACAAGGCTGGGCCTGGCATCAGGAGTGGGGTGTTTCCTGGAGGGTGCACGACTGCGCACTGCCAGAGCTGGTGCACAAAGTGCAGACTCGAAGGCTGGGCCACTGGGCTGGGGGAAGCTAGTCTCCAGAGGCTGCTCTTCTCTCCAGGTAGGGGAGAAAGGAAGACGGATATCCTCCACCTCACCTCTTGGGAGGGCGCGAGCTGGGCAGAGGTGCTCAGTGGGTGGCATCTGTGGAGGGGCAGGGCCTGTTTCCATGTCTACTTTTCTGTTTCTCAGTTACTCGTCACTTATTTTTTGCTCGGGGAATGGGGTCTGAGGCATAGGCTGTCTTCTCGCCCCAGGCCACAGAGTGGCAGCGGCGTGAGTGCCAGGGAGACTAATGGTCCTGGCCCTGCAGGGAGATGACCCAGGGACTGGCAGGGACCCTCAGGCAGGCAGGGGTCTCAGTAAAGAATCGGCATGGGACTCGGGCAGGATGGGTCTGCAAAACACATCTGTGTCTCCCGGCGTGGTACACACCTTGCCACTGGGGAACCTACTCAAGTGGGACGGGGGCAGATGGTACAAGAGGAAATGTGGTCTTCGTTTTCCCCAGGTCGGCGGGGCTGGCAGGGCAGTTACTCTATACAGTACGTGTCCATCCATAGGGTACCTGGGCACAGAGGGTACGCTCCTTGCTGGGCAGACACTGCTGTGGGTGTGGAAATTCGGGCCCAAAGGGTCAGGGAGGAAAAGCCCTACCAGGCCCCATCACCCTGAACCACAATGTGAAAGTTTTGGCCTGAAAGTGTTTAATCACAGACTAAACTCATGCGGATCAACAGAGGTCTCCAGTTTCCCCTCCCTGGGTGTTCTGTGGTCATTTGTTTCCTTTGCCCTCTGGGGGTGGGGGTGGGGATGGGGTCAGGGACCCACTGATAAATTAACCCAAGGGTTTCCACCAGTGAAACTCAGAGCTAAGTTCTGGGGAAGGGGAGGCTGTGCCATCGTCCTGTATGGGACTCCCTCCAGCTCCTGCCCCTCCTCCTCTCCTGGCCTCTTCTTAGACCTGTGCTGAGACCCAGACACTCGGCTTCTCTGACCCTCGGCTTGGGCTGGCACCCCTCCAAACCTGAAGCTTCCCCTCCTCCTATTCCCCTGAAGCAAAGAAAAGCCCAACAAACAATTTTAAATGTGTTATCATCAAGGTCTGGTACGCATTTGCTTGGTTTCTTTGAAACTCAGAAAAGATGGGGTCTTTACCCTTAAAAAAAAAAAAAATCAAATTTCATTGTGTATCATGGGTCTGTTTGCTTCTCTGTGAAGTGAAGGCAGGAATCAGCCAGGCAAGTCTATAAAACACCATACAGTTCTAAAGCTGATTTCAGATCCCACACACTGCAGAAGCTTATTAACAAGAAATGTATTTAAACTGACCTAAAGCTCAAGACCAAACACATTTCCACAGCTGCAGATGCATAGGGCTTGTTGTGTCAGAAACACTGCACACACAGTGAGGGGTTTGTTGAGGAACATTCTATCGGACTCCAACCAGGGCCTCCTGGGCTCTGTCCTTTGTGCCAGTGACAGTGCAGATGTGCCCTGGGAGGGGTGAAGTGAGCAGCCACATCAGTACTGGAGAAGTGTGAAGATGTGCTAATGACTGATTCAGAGTCGTCAATGGCTCAATGGAAAGCCCTTTGTGATGGTCCCATCCCCTGGGGCAGGGATCTAAGGACCAGTAATGAAGGACCCATTTCAATTCAACAAAAATGTATTGAGGTCCCACCAGGTGCAGGGCCCTGCACTCAGCTCTGGGAGAGGCCGGCAGAGAGGGACAGAGGACAGTCAGTGGTGTCAGGGCTGCAGCTCAACAGTGTCTAAGTCAGCCGAGCCCCCTGGCATCGCACTGCACCGACTGAACAGTGGGGTTCTTTGCACACCATTGTCCCAGCAAGTCAAATCACTCACTTCCGACGGGGGAGGGGGCTGCGCTCTCTGAGAGTCACCAAGGAACAAATGGACACACTTTTGCTTTCTGCCCGGGATGGTCCGTTCTGCAGCGTCTCGCGGTGACTGAGTGCCTCTCTGTGACAGGCAGCCATGTGGATGTCACAGAAATGTAAAGATGCCCAAAGGGTGCCAATGTCTCTGCCAAATGCTCTCTTCTCTCCACGTCAGTAATCTCCACTGAGCATGGTCCAGAGCACGCACCAGGTGGACAGACACCCTTTTACCATCGGCCCTTCTATTTTCACACGTGAATCTCACTGGTTTAATATGTTGATTTCTGAGTGGAACTAAAGCTGATATTTGAAATTGGATTAAGCATTCCAATGCTCAAGAGTTGAATTGTCTTTAAAACGTGAAGCCTGAAAAATGGCATCTAATAAAATTATAGAGGAAATTCCTTGAAACAGGAAAAATCTTTCTGATATGAGCCAAAAGGAACTTTATACAATGAAGTATGAAAATACCCATGGCAAAAAAGTAAAATTAAAATATCTACTTATAAAGCCTCTTTTTTACTATGTATTTTTGGATACTTCCATTACTTCAAGAAATTCCCATCATCCTTGGGGAGATCCGTAACAAAACCAAAAATGAATCGATGAATGAAGTGACATTTTTGAGCCAAAATTTAAAAAATTTTCAGATAAATTTTGAAACTGCAATTAACTTCATTTAGACCATGAAGATCAATTTAATGGACTACAATAATTTCCACAAATAAAGCACTGATACTCATTTCACATTCAAAAAAAAAATCTACTTATTTACTCTAGTTTTTAAGAATTTAGTACAAAGACACAGTGGGACAAAATCATAAATTTTATCCACAAACCAGATCCTCTTATAAAAAGTATTACCAGAAGATCTCTGCTTAACATCTCTAAGCCCCAGTCAATATTTTGATGCCATCATGTTTGAATACAAGCAATGAGCCTAGAGAGTCTCCTGTAGTTTGCCGCTGTGGGGTTTAATCTGTGTGAGAAGTTCTTATCTCTGACAGAGAGAGATTTGTGGGGGAAACCCTGATCAAACCCAGCAGTTCTGCCTACGCAACAGCAATCAGCTCAGATGCTTGGATCTGGAAGATACTTCACAGAACTGTGGAGTCTGCAGGACTGAAAAGACCCTGATGAACAGACAAGTCATCTTTCATTTGGCAGAGAAGGAATGCTTTGGTCAGAGATTGCTCAGGGTTCAGAGGCTCACTCTTGGTGATTCCAGGTAAGTACTTCACTAACAGGCCCCTCAGCAAGGTGTTGTAAAACCGCCAATGACTGGCTTCAAGTGTTGGTGGGTTATGACCTTATACTGGTAGGCTGGCTCTGGGGTGAGGACAGACTGACAGCAGGTTACCACTCCTGACCTGCGCCTGCAGAAGACATTACTAATCAATTAGATGCAACCTCATCCCTCCTAACACTGACCTCAGGCAGCAAACTCACTTCTGCACATCTCACTAAAGTCCCTACTGTGACAAAGAAAATCCCCCAGTGCAAATCCAGAAAGCTATTTCATCTTCAGTAGTTTTTGGACCACAAGTCTAGGGTCGCTGCTAAAGAAAATGGATTACAAAAGCTTTGTGCTTAAAGGTAGCATTCAGATGTCTACCATTAGCCATGTTTAGAATTCCAAGAATGGACTGGTATGAAGAAGGCTGGCTCAACGAACTTGGTAAAAATACCAACTAAACCCAATACACTGGGCCCTTTGTTTATCTGGGCTGTTCAGTGAAATGTTTCAATTCACAAGTATTTACAAAGAACTGAAATGACCATTCACCAAAGACTTCTTGGGTTGCTCTGAACTGATTAACAATGGAGGGCCCAGCCACTAGAGAGGACTGATAAAACTTGAATTATTTGGAAGCCAGAATCTTCCTGCCAAACTGCATTCCAAAGATACTAAGGAAGTCACATAGGGTACAAAATCGCTTATGTGTTGGCTGGCTCACCTCCTCAACCTCCATCACAAGCTTCTGTTGGTTAATAAAGGTGGAACCCAGAGGCCACTCTAAATACTGCCTAAAACCCTCCTGCCCCTTAAGTCCTGGGAACCTGATGCTTGCCAGAGGGATAGGAATCCACAGCTTTCCAGAAACATGCCAATGCCATTAATCCAACAGTGTATAAGCTGTGGGTGCTAATGACACTTTTGGACCATAATTAGGCTGCAAAAATCCAACAAGTTCTCTCCCGTTCCTAAGCCCTCCCCTGTGGGGATAGGGGAGGCTCTGCTGGTTAAAGAGCATCAGCAGTGGAGACTGGTGATCAGAAGGGGACCATCCACAGCCAAATCTGTGAGGCACGGTGCTGTGTCACATGGCAATCTGAAACTAAGGCAAGTTAATAAAGTGTTAAAATTTTAAGAATAAGATTTGCTTTTAAAAATAACACTGTCAGGTCTATCCATATAATCACATTCCTTGCATTCCGATGAGCCTGCTGGAGAGGGAGAGGGGGTGACTTTCGGTGACTGCTAGGGAACTGCTCATAGCTGGCAGCCTGCTTCGGCTATGCCATGGCCCTCGTGGTACCCATTACTCTTGTCCTGTTAATAATGGTGGCAATTACTAAGTGCCTTCATGTTTTCTTCCCCTGCCCAGGATTTTTGTTGTTAGTTCTGTTGGAATCTAAAGATAGCCATGAAAATGTATTTCATGTATCAATATTACCTAATGCCTGTGTCTGGGGTGGGGGTGGAGGGACAAGGATTTTCTCTGAAGCAGTCAGAATTCTTTTGATGGAGAACTTGAAACTAGAAAAAGTAGGTCACTGCTTGGTGCAGCTGGTTACAGCTCAGCCTGGAGAGCTCAAGGTCCCACCTGGCTGAGAGGACTTCCAGAAGTTCAGGTCAAGTCTATGCATCTTCCAAAGCCTTCTCATCTCAATGTGGTTTTCGAAGGTGTGTTCAGTACGGGGCTGAGCAGGCACTCTCTTGTCTACCTGAATCACAGTGCATGCGGAGGCTGTCATTCTCACCGCAATGTACGGGGGTTTTTGGATTTACAAAGAAAGTGTAAGCAGCAAGGGCAGATTTTCCAGGGTCTGATTCTCAGAACTATTTCATAAGAAGCCAAACTACCAAAATGACCTTCATGATCATGAACCTGTCCCCATTACCTTATTCTCACCCCTTTGACAAGCAAAAATGTATACTTAGTGAAAAAAATTTGGGTTATAAAACATTGTTCAACATAATCATAATTTGGTAAACCAAAAATGTATATAAATACTAAAAGTAGTCAAACAGATAGCAAAATATTAATGGTGGTCCCCTCTACCATCTGCCCCTGAAATTTTTATATCATTTAGAATGATAGCATTGGCTGCGTTATATCCCCTCCAGTAAGTTCTTCATTCCATTATGCAAAGAGGCTAACAGTATAAGTAAGATATGATATCTCGCACCCCTAGACTTCTGCAGAAAATAACCGAAGGACTATTAAGACCACACCAACATACCAGACACTGCTGAGGAAAATTACCATACTTGATTTACACAACTGATGCTTAGTTTGAAGTCTCTTAGCATTTTCATTCATTCAACTGAAAATTACTCTTCTCTGTTCTAGATTAATGGAATTTGGCTAACACAGTAGTCTCCAAACTCTTTTGAGCACATGATCCCAATGGTAAAAGAAAAACTGTGATCATAACACTAATATATGAATATTTATTAATAAAGTAAGTCCATGTACTATACTACACTAACATATTAGGTCCGTTATCAAATGCATGACAATACAACTGTTCTAGGCCTATATTTTTCCAGCACCATAGTGTGTTTGTTATCTTGTGTGTACCCCACTTTGGAGATCTTGAGTTTAAAGAGCAGAGAGAAGAAAGTGGTCAGCATGATATGGCTGTGTAAATTTGCTACCTGGGAGGCTTCCTGGGCAGGGGGCTCCCTCCACTCACCCCTGCACATGCAAGGGCTCTACCAGCTAGCACTTGGAAACTCCCTAGCAGATGCGCAGAGTGGACTCGACCACCTGCACCTGGCAGGTCACCAGCAGGAACTCATTCTTTCCTGGGCTGAAAGTCCCTTCCCATGGGGCAGCTGTGATTGGGGACCTTAATATGGCTGGCTGAGGTCCAAGCAACCTCTGAGAATGAAGCACTTCCCTATTTTTTTTCAGATGGTTTGCCTAGAAGATGATGAAATAGAAAAAAGCTTTAGTGATTCTTTTTCTGCTCAGAAATTTATAAATAGGCAGCTGTCAGAATAATAATATCATAGGTTTCTGAATCTTTTCATAAAAATCTGGTGTCAATTAGGACAGCCAGGAAAGTCAACACACCTTGGTGTCATGCGGCATCTCAGATTCGTCTTTAACACAGTCAATAAAAATTGCTGAGGATCAGCAGGGTTTCCTATTTCCTCCAAATTCTGAGTGATACAGGAGAATTCTTTTATGTTCAAATATGGGGTGTGATGGAGGTTAAAAGCTAAAAAAAAAAATCAACCCAAACTAATGTGACCCCAAAACAAAGCCTCACAAAATGTTGGTTAACCCTCAATCCCATCTTTGCCAGGTGGAAGCTCTAAGGGTGTCTGAGATGCCCAGTGCCTTATCTGACATCCAAGCAGTAGCAGAAGGCAAGAATACATTTGCTCTGCTGAAGAATGAATGATCACTTGACACCCTGGAGTTCACCACTGAGGTATAACTATAGGCCTGTACATCCTGGTGATCTGTTTTATAAACACTTAGGGTCTTCCAAAGGCTAATTTTTTTTTTTTTTTTTTTACTAGATGGTGAAAACAGATGAAAGTAATGACTCCTTGCTTCAAACAGCTCACGGACCAGTGAGGAAGAAGAAAGATGAGTAGAGAACATCAATTCAGGGTGCTCTCCTGAGAGCATGAACAAGCTGCAGGAGGTTGTGGAGGAACCTTGACAGGGGTGAGCAGAAAGGCTTCAGCGAGGAGCTGGCCCTTGGGGACAGGGTCAGCCTCTGCAGGTGGGGCTGGAGTGGAGTTCCCAGCCCAGCGATTAGCTTGTGGGACGCACAGAGGCAGAGTGTGGCTGGCAAGAGTGGCACGTTCAAAATGCTTAGGCCCAGAGGAGGCGGCTGGCTGCCTGCAAAGCACTGCACAGGCTAAGGCATTTCCATTCTATCCTGCAGGCAAGGAAGAAACTGAAGTTGATTTTAAGTAGGACACAGAATTGCCTCTCTTACTTTTCAAAAACATGACTGGATTTGAAAAGGAAAAAAAAGATAACTTGAACAATGTGAAAACAGAAAATGCCCCCAAATAATCTATCTGCTAATATAGGTTAAAATATCACTTTTGTTCTTCTACATTAAGATCCCAAGTTCTAAATCATTGGTCATAGGGGCAGAATCACCTTTTGGTGGATCGGAATCAATCCAGGCAGCCCGGCACTCTGGTGCGTGCTCTGTGGGGATGCACATTCTGTGAAGGCCTCTTATATTCAACAACATGGTGTAATTTTCAGGGAGAACCCAGGCAAAGGGGCCCCACTTTTTACAAGTGTTGTAACTGGACCCCACTTTGAGAAACTGACCATGGATGCCTAGAAATGTGTGCTGGGCAATACTTCAATAGAAACAACTGTATGATGACTTAGATTTCTCAAGAACATATAAAAACTTAATTTGACAAGTCTCATTATGTTAAAAACCAGGAAAATAAGAACAAACACCATGCATGTTCGTGAAATATCACAAAAATGACTTCTCTGAATTCCCCTGTCCTTTTAGCCACCAAGGAAAAGGCAGTAAGTTCCTCAGAGGAGAGTCTGGCACAGAAACGCTGCAGCCTGTTGGCTGGAACGCCCTGCCATCTGCCATTCTCAGTGCCATGCTTTGGCGACACTAAGAAGGGAGGTTTGTGTGTTGGCTGCAAGGTGGTGAGGGTCCCAGGTTGGGCATTACTAGAATGCTGCATGCTGTAGTCTGTAGGCAGGTAATAGGTGGGAACTTCGAAGGTGTTCTCCAAGCTGCAGAAAGGGCTCAGCTCTCTCAAGTCACTATACCAAGGGGAGGACAGGCTTGTAGGGAATAAAGTGGGGTTACCCACCATTAATGTACTGTGGGCACACTGCCACAGGGAGAGAAGTGGGCAGCTGGCTCTGCTCTCCACTGCCTCCCAGGTACATGGGAGACGGCTTCCCAACCTGGGGAGGTGCCCTCACCATCCCTGCCCCCAAGCGCTCCCACCACAAGTGCCAGCCAGCTGACTTTCGTAACCTGCATTTTGCCTGTCTAGATGTTAATGAGGAAGATGCCAAGTGGATTTTTACAATTCTCACACACAGGCTGCTTCCAAAATTCGGAAGTAAACATGGGAGGTAACCTGATGAGAGTTTGTCGCCTTGCTGCTTTGACATCAAACACTGGCCCTGATAGCAGGCTCTGCATTTATAGGGCTGCTTTGGAAAAAAATAAAGGGCTAATCCATCTCCAGAACCTGAATCTCCCACCTGTAGCCTACAACGAGCAACTTGGAGCAAGCGAGGAAGGTTGAGATGGGCCTTTGCCTCCTAACGAAAGAATCCAAGGTGGGACAAAAACCCAGTTGAGCCCTACAGGCTGAATCAAGGATTCCAACCTGCCCAGAAAGATGGGCTCTAGCCACAGAGATCATCTTATCCTGCGAGGGATCACTACAAGGTAGGGGAGGGAGATGAACTCCTGGTGAGTCACAGGCAGACAAAGGTTCTCCAATCCTGTCCAAAGCAGTAACACAAAGTACCACGACCGGAAAGCCCCTTACAAATAACAGTGCGGCATTTTCAGTTTCATATAGGCAGGTTGTTTTCCTTCTCTGGGCCCCAGTCCCCTAAGGTGACACCACAAACAAGTGACTGGGGTAGAGTATCAGGGACAAGACTATTAAGTGTTCTGGTTGTTGAGTAATTCTTATTACCAACTCGCCAAGCTGCTTCCAGATATGGATATTCACTTCTTTTCACCTCTCAGCTCAGAGAATGCCTTTACAACATATTCAAATCTTATGCAGTCTGAAAGCTTGATGACAAGAACTCTCATTTTGGCAAGAGACATGGATAGATAGTTGTTTGGAAGAGCACATTCAAATGGCCAATGAACACAAGGAAAGATGCCCATCCTCAGGGTTGTCAGGGAAACGCAAATCACAGCAACAATGAGCTATCACTTACCACTCTCTTTAATTTTTACCTATCTGGTAGGTGAGAAATCCCACTGCTGGTGGGTCAGGCAGGGTATGGCTCAACTTCACTAGTGGAAATGTAAATTAATTCAATTTTTTTTAGGAAACAATCTGACAACATAGGTTTCAACTTAAAAAACACACTTCCTTATACTCGGATGTCACTTCAGGCAATATTTTTAATATACATTGTTGGGTTGGTTTCCTACTCAGCACCCATTTCGCCCTTCCTCTTTCTAACAGAATGCTAGGTTTCTTATGTATCCACCCCTACTCCTACTCAACTCACCTGATCTTCACCTGTAGCTCCTCTCAAGGACCTATGAGGCCTCACAGTGATGCTATCTCCCTTGCACTGACTGGCTTAGAAACACAGGCCTCAGCCAATCAACCCCTGGCATTCTACTGGCCCCATGGTTTGGCTGAACTCTGAACCAATGGGACTGAAGCAGAAGTTTTCTAAGGGCTTCTGGGAAAGCTGGTTTCTCACTCTTACAAGAGACACTAGAAGCCCCTCTCCTCCTCTGGCAGTTGTCGCATTCAGCAGCCAGGCCAGAAATGACAAAACTCATCTTGCCTTCAGTCTGAGGATGAAGCACGAATATGGAGGAGAACAAGAACCCGTTTGGACCACATCCACACACACCCTGTCAATGACCTTTTGGGCCAATGAATCATTTTTGTTAGTTTTCTTTATAATTTGTGACATATTTTAAACACAGAGAAACGTACTGAGAATAAGTTAAAAAATATCCAAGTGTCCATAACTCAGATTTTATAAATGTTCACATTTTGCCATATGCTCCAGTTCCACGGCCTTTATCAGCCTTTATAGACACATTTGAAACCCCCTGTGCAGGTTTTCCTGACTTCATTCCTGTCCCTCCCTCTCCAAAAGCAATCACTACTCTAAGTTGGCAGGTACCCTTCCCTTCCCTTTTAACAGTATATGATATATGTAAGTAGGCTGAACCATATGAATTGGCCGATATCAACCCTTCTACCTACATATTTTACCTACATATACCTATTGAGTATAGTGAAGCCTCATGTACATACGAAAGTTTTTTATAAATGGCATCAATGTATTTATATAATTTATGAACTCTCGTCACCACTATACTTTTGAGGTTTATCTGTGTTGATCCCTGTCATTTTAACACTTAGAATTGCATTGATTGGATGTGCCATAAAGTATGTTTTCACCTCCTATAGATGGAAGTTTAGGTTGTTTTCCTTTCTTTTCTGCTATAGATGCTGCAATGTACATCCTGGTGCATCTCCTTGTGCTCATGGAGGGGTTTCTCCAGAGTAGGAAACCAAGATGGAGTTGCTGGGTAGGAGCTGGTCTTCGGACTTACCAGACCTGCAGCACTGTCTGAATTTACAATCCTGCCATCCAGGTGTGAGCTTCTACTTCGGCGCTTCCTCTCAGTTTTGTCAGATATCAACATTTAACTAATCTATTAGCTATGAAATGGTGGCTTTTAGAGGCTTTAATGTGCATTTTCCGACGCCTAGTTGAATTTTTCATGTTTATGGACTATTCAGTTTTCCGCATCTGCCTACACTATTGGCTTGTTAGCAGTTTTCTTACTGAATCCTCGGAGTTCTTTGGGTAGTCTGAATTAGTTCCTTGTTATATTTTATAAATAATTTCTCCCAGTGAGGGGCTTTTTTCTACCTTTAAAAAGTGGTTTCTGCTTATCATTTAAAAGGTTGAACTTTTAGGCTGTGAACTTCATCAATCTTTTCCATTTATCATTTGTGCTTTTTTGGTCTTGTTTAAGAAATCCTTCCCTCCCTGAGGTCATAAAGATATTTGTCTGTTTTTCTTCTAAACATTTTAAAACTCTGTCTTTCACATTTAAGTCTTAGATCCATCTGGAATTTATTTTTGTGTGAGATGTGAGAAAGCTATCTATGTATTTCCCTATATGAAAAATCAGTCATCCGACCACAGTATACTGATTTGGCTTCCTTCTCCCACTAATAGATAATGCCATTTCTGAAATAAAACTCTGCTATGCCTTTAGGCCAAAGGGTCAGACTAGAGAATCCAAATATGCTATGTTGTGCTCTGAAAAATACCACGTTTTTAAAATAACTGTATCTTCATGAAAAAAACCTATCTCATTGGGCAAGACTACCTTCTCTATTCTTTGTCTTGGTTTTTCTTGGTCCTTTACTCTTCCACATGAATTTTAAGATTAGCTTGTTAAATTCTGTGGAAAACTTTTTCAAAGCTTTTATTAAAATGGTACTGAATTAATATATTAATTTGGGTAAACTTGCTATTTTTGCCGTATTAGTTCATCTCTCCATTTACTCATTCTCTCTTGTCTTTCAATGAAGTTTTAAGATTATTTCTATACACATCGCACATTTGTTATTAGATTTATTTCTGAGTTTCTTGGTTTTTACAGTTAATGGAATCTTTTACATTTTTTACTTAGAAGTTGCAAGCACTTAGGAATCCTATTGAACTGGTATCTATTAAACTTTCTGAATTCACAGAATAGTTCTAATCATGTAGATTATATTGGATTTTCTAAATAGACTACCGTATGGGTTTCAAAAAAATGAAATTTTTTCCCTTTTCAATCCTAATACTCCTTACAAGAGTTACCGGTAATGAAAATTATTGACTCAATAAACATTTGCTAGCATCTGCTCTGGGCAAGAATATTGGTTCAACACTGGGGATCCAGCAGTTTCTGCCTTCTGAGAGCATAATCTAGTAAGAGACTCCAATTTTTAAACCAAGACTTTACTTCCTATAACAGAAAAATGGAGAGTATTATGGAAAAACATGGGGGGAAAAAGGAGGCGGCTTAACTCTAAATAAAACAAAACAATATGAATTTCACAGACAAGCACAGTTTAAGTCTTCTGTCAGGAACAGTGACACGGAAGTTCCTAAGGCCTGGCTCAGGTAGAAGGTGCCAGAAAGAAAGAAGGAAAAAATGTAGTGTAGAAGAGTTAAGGGTCAGAAACGATTGAGAAGAAAATAAAACCCACTAGTTGTCACCCACTGGGTTGGTCATCATTGTAAGTGCTTTGCAGCCACTAACTCATTTAATTCCCCAGCTTCGTTGAGATGGTACTACTGACTCCATTTGCCCCACAGAGAAGACAGAGACCAGCTGAGAGGCACAAGGGGTGCATTGACCAGCCTCTTAACCCTTGTTCTACTTCCTCAGAGAGGATGAAAGGACCCCAAGAAAGCACATCCCCCTGGACACAGGGGGCCTAGGGTTGGAATGAGGGGGCTGGTCTAGAAGTATAGCTCTGTCTGCAATACTGGGTGTGGAAGGTCCCACTGGCACGGAGTACGGGCCCCAAACGTGCACGCCCCATGCAGCAAACCAGAGCCTTGGGACTAACTGGCCTCACACACCTTGGACGGCAGTTCATCGATTACCTATTGTTCATCTAGCCTGCTCCTTGAAGGGGTAGGAGAACCTCACCCCATCCAACCCCAAATGACTTATTTTAGAATCCCTTCTAACCACATACACTGAGGAGTTCAGAAAAAGACAATTTTCTCCATCTTGTTAAATTTCCCAGCAGTGGGAGTGCACTTGGGATGCTGTCCACCCTGACTGCCTTGGTCTGGCTGTGTCCTCAAGAGGAAGCAGTGACCTCTGGCAGGCTCAGGCCATCCACCTCATGTGTGTGTCCACTGACCCGATGAGATGCACCCTGTGCTGGGAGGCAGACATCCTTGGTTCCAGTCTCAGGCCTGCCCTTACTATGCTGTTTCCCCATAGGCAGACAACCCTGGGTTCAGTGTCATCTTTGTCAAGCTGGACAAGACGCACGGGAAGTTTCTCTCATGTCCCTGATCTAAACCATGCACCTTAACTGAGGTTGTCTCTCTCTGTGCCTTGGCAACCAAACCTAAGACAACTTGTTAGCTGGTTGTCATCAGCTTCTGTGCTCAGAAGTGCTCCTCTTCTTGGTAACAGAAAGCCTGAGTCTGTGGGAGGGGTGTGAGTGGGTAGGTTAGGGCTTGTAAGTCTATGACAGCCAACGGCGCTTTCCAGCCCTGAGCAGAACACACAAGCAAGACACACGACCCAAACCAGAAAGCAGCAATGCCAGTTCTCTGCCGATTTTAAACCTAAGTTACAACCAGGAGAGTGAGTGCGGTCAATTACTGATCCCCAACTTTAGTTTTAGAAGGAAAAATAAACAAAATGAAGCCCAATGGTTTCCTGTTCTGTCAAAGGATGTTGGCAGCTTCTATTTTTAATTATCTAAAAGAAAATATACAGAGCTAAAGCTCTGGGTGCAGGCAAAACTAGGATCCTACTCTGACCCCACGCTTACTTGCTACATGACCTTGGGCAATTCACTCAGGTGCCTGGAGTCTCAATCGTCTCAACTAGAAAGCTGGAACAGCGGCATCTCCACTGAAGGGTACCCATGAGCATAAAATGAGATCATATACGAAAAGTCCCTGGTAACTATTTGAATACTACACAAACAACCTAAAGCAAAATTAATTTATAGGGAGATATAAAAGGAGCCTTTAATGTGGCATATCACACAGGTGTGCAACATGTATACTACGGATCTGTGCGTTTTATTGCACACACAATAGACCTCAATTTAAAAAGTTACAGGAGCAGAAGTGCATGGCCAGAGACATGCATGAAGGCTTTTTAACAATTAACGACCACCACTCACTCATTCTTGTGAAAAACAGAAACGAACACCCAGCGGGAGGTGAATATTAAATAAATCCAGGTACTTCCACACAGTAGAATATTACTTATCTATTAAATTTTGTTTCCAGGAAGAATGTTTAACATCATGAGAATGTGCTCAAAATAAAATGACAAGCAGGAAGAAAACAGGATATGAAACTATGCACAGAGCCGACCTCCAATTTATAGCTCCTATGTGCGCAGACCAAGACAAGGGGAATTAGAGGAAGGGATTATCAGCTGTCATCCCTGGGGGGATGGCTGTGGGTGGTACTTATTTTTCCTTGATACTTTTCTGTATTTTCCAAACTGTCTAAAATGAACACATATTACTTTTAGAATCAGAGAAAAAAACGCATAGTAAAAAATAAATGTGTGCCATACAGCTCTTATAAGAAGTGGCGACATTATGGAAATGAGGCACACGCTGAAGCACGGCACCCCCAAAGGACGTGGGGGTTGGTCTCACCACCAGAGAAAACAGAGCTGTGGCTCCAGCCCCGAGACGGAAAAGCTGGAAATTGGGTTTAAAGAATATTGCAGTGGCTGGGCGTCGTGGCTCACACCTGTAATCCTAGCACTCTGGGAGGCCGAGGTGGGAGGATTGTTTGAGCTCAGGAGTTAGAGACCAGCCTGAGCAAGAGCGAGACCCCGTCTCTACTAAAAATAGAAAGAAATTAATCGGACAACTAAAAATATATAGAAAAAATTAGCCGGGCATGGTGGCGCATGCCTGTAGTCCTAGCTACTCGGGAGGCTGAGGCAGAAGGGTCGCTTGAGCCCAGGAGTTTGAGGTTGCTATGAGCTAGGATGACGCCACGGCACTCTAGCCTGGGCAACACAGTGAGACTCTGTCTCGGAAAAAAAAAAAAAAAAAAATATCGGAAACACTGACTAAAAAGCCCAACGAATCACTTCAGCCATCTGATTAGGAAGTGTGGAATCACAGAGAAAGAGGGAAAAGCCTTCAGAATTATTTTAGAATTTCACAGAAGTTTCTCAATGAAAAAGACCTCGTTTCTGAACAATTATTTTTTATTTTTTTCTCAGAGAATCAGGGATCACTTTAGTATTGTTTTATTATCATGATTCTGTAAAACAGAAAATTGTCTAAAAGGTTGAGGATGGCCTTAGATTTTTGAATTTAAATGATGGGAAATTGGAGCTTACCCCCAAAATAAAAAGAATATTAAATCCCTGTAGCTATGAGTATTTTTACTGAGTGGAATTTTACACTCATTCCCTTCCTCTTTAAAAAAAAAAGATCTGAAGTAGAATATCATCTTTGATTTTTGGTTTTTATATCAAAATGTCTTAACATTCCTGAAAGGATAATATTAAAGACGGCCAAAAAGTGGATCCGTCTTATCCTAACCACTTCACCATGAGGTACCGGGGGGAAGAGGGACTATTTAATTACTGAGGCAGAGTGGTCAGGAGCCACTGCCAGGGAAGGGGTGCACCGGTACCCCAAAGCCTCCTAAACCCATCAAACAAGGTGCACCCTGCAGCCCTGTGCCTGTCAGCTGTCCCCACAGGACACAGCGGACACTGTGCTGGCCCCACCCTTGCCTGGATGTCAGGTCATTCTGAGACCCAGCCAGGAGCCTCCATGGGCTCAGGGAGCAGACTGCACACACCCAGAGAAGAAGGGCGGCAATCTCAAGAAGAGGGCCACCTCGAAATTCCAAGGACAGGGCAGGAAGAGGTGCCAGTGCAAAGGGCCAGTGGGTGAGTGCATTTCCCACAGAGGGTCGCTGGGCAGGTAATAGAGTGTGGGCTTCAGCCAAAGGCTTTTGATCTTTCCACAATTAACAATCTGGGCTGTGGCGTTACATTTATATTCATAAGGAGCTTTTCAGGAGAGAAGCAGCCCCGGCCTCTGTCTTTCATGAAAACTGCAGATGCTTTCACTATTCATCCTATGAAAGCCCGGGCCTGCTTCCTTCCACCCATCCGTCTATCCAGGCTTTATTTAGTGCACCATTCACTGTGCTGGGCTACGGACACAAAGCTGGATCTACCAGTATTCCTGGCCTTAGGGAGATCAGTTGCCGAGTGAGGAAGACAGGGATGTATGACAGAAACCGACTGTACCACGGGGCCGCGACATAAAGAATTACAGGGCGTGGTGATGTGGGAGACCAAGCAGGCACGAGACTGACGGGGATCTGGGGCTCGAGGTGTGGCCTGGGGAAGACCGGCAGATTTCACACCTTGGTAGCCTGCCTCCCGCCCCTGGCAATGCCTAGCTTGTCTAAAACCCTCTTTAAAAGGAGCGAGTACTCTGGAGTGACTGCAGGGACGTGTGAGTAGAGGGAGGTTGAGGCAGGCTGGGGGCCCAGCTGGACTGGGCTAGAAGCGCCACACTGTAGAGCTGGCAAACCCTGCCGACTGGAGACGCGCCCAAAGGTGGCAGCCTGGGGCTCAGGTGCAGCAGGAGATGGCCCGGGCAGCAGGTTTGGGGCTGTGCGGTACCTATCCTTCCCCTGGAAATGGCGACCCCTGGCTGGAGCAACTGAGAGCCATTCATGCAGTAGTGGTTGGGGCCACTTTTAATCCATGCCCCCTTACTAAAAAATAACCGAAAAACTTCACAGCCCCTCCCTCTGAGAGACTGTGAAATGCACCCCCACCCCACCACACCCCTGCCCCAGGAGAGTCAGGGTGGCGTCCTTTGGTCTATGCTGCACTTTCCCACCAGCCACGATCTGTCTTGCCCCTCTGAGTTCTTTCGCACTTGAATATAAAATGACAATATTAAAAATTCTACTCCAAACTACCCAGCCCCCTCCCCTGGTCACCTACAGTTCTCGTGGACCAGGTTCCCACCTTCACCCCACCTCTGAGTAGGGATCATCACATCTGCGGTGGCAGGAAGGAGGACTAGGTAGGAAGCTGAGACCTGGAAGGCAATGACAAGGGCCGAACCTGGGTGGGGCTTTGGGGGGCCTGAGAGTAATTCTGTCTGAATTACTAGGTGTAGACGGCCCCAACGCTGTGCACTTCTCGTCCCAGACTTGCACACCCCATGCAGTGAAGCTGAGAAGTGACAGAAGCAAGATAACTGGGGCCTTGGGCAGTAGGGAAGAGGGCAAGCTCAAGGATGATGCCAAGATCTGCGACTTGGCCCTCTGTGCCGTTAGCAGACATGGGGGAGCAAGGAAAGGACCTAGGGAGAAGATAATGAGTTGAGCAGATCTGCTAAAGCTTTGGTGGGAAATAAGTGGTGAAGTACGTGGTCGAGCCTCCCTGGAGCCTTATTTGGGAGATGACTGACAAGCCACAAAACAAGGCATAAAACCTGGGTCCTATTTAGGGTTCCTGCCTCCTTGATTTCTTCCCTGCTCCCTCCCTCCCTACATTGACCATGCAGCACTCCTTGCTGTGCACCGGCCACTGTCAGGGTTTGGGGGATACAAGATCGAACCATCTCCTAACCTCAGGGAACTTTGTCTCTCCCACTGGACTATTTTAAACGACAACACAAAGAAGGTTCCCTTGAAGCAGCACCTTTGAGCTGAGATCTGAAGGAGAACAGAGTTAGGGATCTAGAAGGCATTTTGATGAGGGAAGATGAAGACTGGGAACAGGATCCTGAGACCCCAGTCCGGGGTGGAGAGCGGAGACTCCTTTAGACGGCGGCTGAGAATTAAACCCACTAACTCAGCAAGTCCTAGTCTGTCTCACTTCATGATTCCCAGGGCCCTTTCCCACAGGTTCTTTCAGTTCCTGCCAATGACTCTGTGAACTAGACGTTATTATCCTCTTTTTAGAGATGTGGAAACTGAAGCTAAGAAACCAGACCAGGCGGCCAGTCAGTCACAGCATGGTTCAAGTGCAGAACACCCCACTCACCTTCAGATCTGCTGAATCAGAACCTCGGGTTTGGGAAGGGGTGGGCCGGGGGTCTGAATTTACAATACTCACCCCCAGGTGGTCTCCATGCACCCCCATTAGGGAACTCCTGGATCCCTGCGTGATTACAGCACTGGGAGTCCCACGTGATACTCTGTGTGTGTGTCTCCCCACTTACCTATCCGTCTCCCAGTGAAGTGTTCCTTGACTGACCATAAACCCACCCACCCATCCCCGACCTGGCAACTCTACCTGGGCCAGATTTAAGCCACCATCCTGGGAACCAAGCCAGCAAATGTACGCACGGAGTCTGCAGAGGGTAACCTAAGCCAGCCTACTTTGTTTCTTCCCACCGTAATGCGCATTTGCAAGGCATTTCATCCACATTACACTGGTATCGACATGAATTTCAAAATGATGACCACGAGGAACTGCTAGATTTTAGAATGGCACTGTGCGTGGACAAAGAATCAAATGGAAGTGGGGTGAGAAAGTCAACCATTTCATATGCAAAGTGACTCTCAACAGTGCATGGGGCCAATTCACCTCTTTCTGTTGAAAGTGAACAGGGAATAATGAAGAAAGCATCTGAATAAATTACATATGGCAGTCTTGGTTCTGTATATTTACAGGGATGTGTTGTTATGTTATTGGTAATTTTGCACTTCTAATCTGATGACCAGCTAACGGTTCACCCTTTCACATGCCTGCTTCTCCTTTTCGCTTTCAGGTTTTTAGAAACCTGAAAACATGGTTAAGAGAAAAAACAAAGCAAAAGATCTAAAACATTTGACCTAGTTCTCCCGTAGGCTCGAAAATGCAGAGACGTGTCTCGGATAAAAGGGAGGATGAAGTTCCAAATAAACTGGAATCATGAAGGCTAGAAAAGATACGGAGTGGCGCAATCCACAAAAAGTCTTTAGACGTGTAGTCTTTTTTTACTCTGCAAATTTTTACTCAAAAGATGTTGATGGCTTTGCCCCCTAGCCGTGGGCAGAAACACATACAGCACCATACAAGGATGAACATGCTGTGGCGGGAGGAGGAGGAAGACAAAAGCCTTGCTCTTGAGAACCTGACTTGATGTGCTAATAAGTAAGACAATAAAATCGTGAGCAAGATTTAAAGATAATATTAAAAGGGAAAAAAACCTCAGAAAACAGCCAACAGATTCCTCTGCAATACTGGGTAACGAGCCATTTAGATTGATAGGATTTGAAGAGACTAAAATAAAAAAACAGAATGTGATTTTAGAGTACTCTTCCGGGCATGATGGTAGAAGACCTAGAAGAATGAAAATGGCTATTCTCATTGCTTATGCTTAATAAAGACGCCAGTATCTTTCACTAGAGTTGAGGACAAAGTTGGAAAACTCGTTTCTCAAAGTGTGACTCTGTTTTACATTAGAAATCCAAAGTGATAAGAGATTTCAGGACAATTTATCCACTGCCCATTCAAAGGTCCTACCTTTTCCATAGGAAGGGACTGGCAAGAAAAGATATTTTATTTTCAATACCAGTCATTTTTGCCCGATGTGTTATTCCTTGGTCTTGCAAATAACATCAATGCTATATCATTTAAAGTGACATCAGAAATGCTCTTTATTTCCCTAATGCATCAGGGCCCTGTGTCTGGACAGTCAAAGCATTATCTATCAAGTTAAGAGTTCGGCTGGGCACTATGGCTCACACCTGTAATCCTAGCACTCTGGGAGGCTGAGGTGGGAGGATCGCTTGAGGTCAGGAGTTTGAGACCAGCCTGAGCAAGAGTGAGACCCTGTGTCGACCAAACACAGAAAAATTAGCTGGGTATGGTGATGCGTGCCTATAGTCCCAGCTACTTGGGAGACTGAGGCAGTAGGATCGCTTGAGCCGAGGAGTTTGAGGTTGCTATGAGCTGGGCCGACACCATAGCACTCTAGCCCAGGTGACAGAGTGAGACTCCATCTTAAAAAAAAAAGAAGAGTCCTATGTCCTGAAGAAGACTGGCAGTCCCCACAGGTGAAGGCTGAAATGGGAAGTCTGAGGTGTGCCAGTATGTCATAACCACTGGCCTCCAAATGGCTCATCTGCTACCCAGAGGGCCCAAGGGGCAGGAGAAGCCACTTCAGTTGTTCTTGAAGCTAATGCGCACTCTCTAGTTCCCAGCATGTCCCCGGATGAGCAGCACCCTCAACATAAAAACTAACTAAAAATGCCAGTATTATATCACCTTTAATCAGGAAGTGTGCAGAAAACACATTAACCTGCACAGACAAGGACTGGGAAGGAAGCATTTAAGTGCATTCATCACCAGTTTGTGCCGATTTTCACCCCTTCACAGACAGGGGAGGTGAGCCTGACTCTGGCTGGGACGCCTGCCCATGGTGGGTGTGGGGGTCCCTGTAGAGGAACCAGAAGCCTGCACAATGTGAGCCAGGGCCCAGCTTCCCTCTCCCTTTGCCCTGGTGGCCTGGCACACATTCTGGAAGTGGTTCCTGAAACTCTGCCTCCCAGAACCCAGAATGAGGCACCACCTCACACCAGCCTCCTCTCAGGGACCAGTCCCGTGGCTGCCCAAGTGGGTGCCAGGGCCTCACGGACAACTAGCATGTGTGCTTCCCCCTGCAAGACCACCTGTCCTGCAGATATGCCATGGGCTGTAAGTAGAGACAGGCTCATGCCCAGGGTTCTAGATGCCTAGAGCAAAAGGAAACCCATAGCAGACCCAGGTGGAGCTGCAGAGAGTTTAGGGAGGGAAGGAAAGATAATGGTGCCTCCTGGTCTCATTCCTTCTTGTACTTCCATCTTGTCGGGCATAGAGGCAGAAGAAACAAAATGGTGTTTTCAAAGGTACGACAGAGAAGATGGGCCCTCCCCCGGATCCACCCCACCTCAGCCCTGTCTGCACCGCACAACAGCTGCTATAAAAAGAGCAATCACAGCACTGTCTGCTCAGGGCCTACTGGGAGCCAGTGTCCTCGGCACTTTACAAACGTCGTCTCGTTCAATCCCTAGAATAACCCTGTGAGGCGTACCACGGGGACAGAGGAGACAAGGGGGCTGAGGGGCAGTGACACCTGTCCGAACCCCCAGGGATGGGCAGGGCAGGGCAGTGCGGACGCCCAGCTACCGCAGCCCTCACTGCCACACTGAACCACACAACCAGGATGCCAAGGCTGGAGGAGAGACCCCGTGGCTGGTCTGAACGCTGGGGCCAGCTTTGTGTGGGCTCCTGCCCACCCCTTCGCAGGCCGACGATCGCAGTCGATGGGGCAAAATGAATGATTAGCACCAGATCACAGTCTCCTGGGGCCTCAGGAGCCCATGCCATCCTGGGAGACTTAAGGATTCAGGCAAAGAAATAAGGGCAGGGACAGACGGACTCAGAGGAGGCCCCGAGGCTGTGGCAAGAGCGCCAGGAGTGGGCGGCCACACGAGGAGGCCGAGAGCCCGTGGGGCCTTGAGCCAGCTACTCAATGTCACTGTGCCGCGGTGTCCTCTGCTATTCAATGGGGATCCTGCCTCAGAGGTTGCCGTGAGGATCAAACGTCAAACTTTAAGTCTTCATTAACCCGTAGCTGTTCCCAGATAGACTGGATAGTATAGCAACTTATTGACCGAGATTTTTTAGAAAAAGATCGTGAAACCTATAGCACTTTCTTTGCCTCTGCAATGGCGTTCATCTCATTCATTATTCTGGGTGCCCCCCCAACAGCACTGCTTATGACAGGGCTGGAAACAGTGTAGCAGGAGGGGGGACGGGAGAACGCGGCAGCAAGGGGTCAAAGACGTCCAGGAGGCACCACAGGGTTGGCTGCCACTGTGGGCGAGGAGGGCTGGATCTCGCAGGAACCATCCAAGGAGGCTAAGCAGTGGGGTTCAGGGCTGTCAGCAGAGGGTGAACAGGGCAAGCAGATCTCTGCCAGTCCCACGTCCCCTGCTGGAGGGTGATGGCTAGCGAGGAACAGGAAGCGAGAGGCAGGGATTTTCCTAGCAGGGCCCCCAGGGTTGCACCTGCAGGAAGCTGCTTGTAACTCTAGGCTCTGCAATGACCGCCGGCTGAGAGGACAGGCAGTGGTACACAAGGTGTCCAATATATTCACTCAACGAACACTTACTAAGCACCTGCTGTGTTGTTGCAGGCAGAGTGGGGCACACAGCAGAGAACAGGCAAGATCCTTGCTCCTTCCTCCACTGTCACGAAGGCAATGACAATTAAGAAGCAAAAAACAAAGGGAACTTTAGGCAGGGATAAAGTACTTGGAAGAAGATAAAACAGACTAATGGGGTAAGGTGGAAGGCCTCCTTTAGGTACAAGGACCAAGAACAGTCTCTCTGAGGAAGTGAAGTTTGAAGTGAAGCTTGGATTATGAGAAGGAGCCAGCCACAGAATTCGAGGGGCAAGTACAAAAATCCTGAGGTGCAAAGCGGCTGGTGAGTTCTAGGAACAGCTGAGAGGCCTGCTTGAGAGGAACACAGTGACCTGGAGGGCAGCAGGGAGATGGGGAAGAAGGGCGGGCAGGGGCCAGGTCCCAGAAGACCTCGGAGTAAGCCAAGGTAAAGAGCCTGGATTTTATTTTGAGTGTGCTGAGGCGCCAGCGGAACATTTTTAAGCAGGGGAATTACATGATCTGGTTGCTGTGTGAAGTAGAGCAAGATTAGAACTAGGAAGATGAGTAACTATCATTTTTGTAGGTCAGAAATAGCCGAACATCGGCAATTTCCTACGGCTCAACCTGATTCCAGTCCTACTGGACTGTCACTGTGACCAAGAGCAACGCCTTAAGGCTATGGTGTCTGCAACCACCTTGGCATCTTCCAAGACAGACCCATGGAGCATGGCTGCTGACCCAGGAGGAGGAATTGAACTCCCCAGGTGGCTGGTAGTGGAGGCATAGCAGGAGGGTCTGATCATGCCCCTGTGACCCCCACAGCACACAGGACGTGATTTCTCAGTTAATGCTTCCTTTCCGCCATCCTCCTTGCTGTTGGGTTACTCATGCTCTGCCCACGCACAGCCAACTCCCCATCCACGCCCCTGGAGGCACAGGGTTATCTGCCTGACCACAGACATGACATAGTGGAAGAAGGACCTCAGCACCACTGCTAGCCTCCCGTGCTTTTGAGTTTTGCTTTTCCTACTTCCTCTAGCTTCCTCTGAAGGGCAATTCTTCAGGGCAGAAGAGAGGGGTCTGCATAAGAGGTGACGATGGTGTGTGATCAGTGTATGTTTTCTGTATAACGGCAAGCCTCAGTCTGTACCATGTCTGGACCCTGTCTTAAGAATTTGGGGGTTAAGTAAAATGCAGACTGGCCAATTTCCAAGCCTACTTTAGCACTCAGACCAGATTAGCACACATTCTTATTTTCCTACGCATCCACGTTTTACTTGGGTGCATATGACAGTTCTGCAATGGTGTGAAGGTTATGCTATCATATATGTGTCAGAATACGTCACAAAAGTTTATCTCTGGGCTGCGTAACCACATCTAGTATCCAGTATTTGCCATGCATTTTTAGATATCCCATGAGATTACTATTACCGCCCTTAATTTCAAAAACAGTAAGCAGTCTAATAAGGAAACAATACCTTGATGCTACTGTACACTTTGATTTTCATGTTGCTATCCTTGAAGCACAGAGGAAAAGCACTTGTTTTACTCCTTGGCCACCTGGAGACCGTTAGACAGAAATCCTATCGTGGGAGAGACAATGAAACTTCGAGTCATTGATTATCAACCAGTAAAGCACTGTATTTGGGATAGAATTGGAAGAAAGGGTAAGGGCTTTTTTCTTTGAATCTATTAGAAACTAGTTACTGAGGGCCTTTGGGGCTTCCCAGAGCCGTTCTTAATTTATTCTTTCTAAGATATGATGGGTTTGTTAACATTGGTCAATCGTCTAGAGTAGCAAAATAGGTCATTGACCTGAAATAAAGTGCTTAAAATATGTAAATTACATAAAGAGGAAACCACCAAGGTATTTTACTGTCTCCCTGGAACTGAGTTCTACAAAACACCACCAAAATCAGGTCCTTTTCAAGTACATAGAAGATATATTTCTTTTGTGGGAGGGAACATCCTGACCCCCAAATAATAATGTTACAGGGAGCCCAGAGACAGCATTGACTAGAAGATCCAATACTGGCTACTAATGGCGGCCAGCTCTACCAGCGTGGGCTGGTCTTTTCATTCCATCTCATTTCTCAAGGGAATTCAAGACATGCTTGTGGGGTAACGGAAATGCCCCATTCCCTAGTGCAGGGAAGGCCAACACAGCCAGCCTCTCAAAGAATTCCATCTCACTTTTAGACACATTTAAAAATACAATGAATAGATTTGTATATCGGTAAATACTGACACAAATGATTTCTAATACTCCCCAGTAATTTCACTCCCAACATCACCCTTGATAAATAAGAGATAATCAATAGTATCTACCAAGTGGAAATGACTTTCCTCCTGCTTCTTGATTCAACCCCAACAGACCATGAAACAGTATCATTTTGCCCAGGTATAAGCTTTTATATTAAAAAGCAGTTCCCTTTTAATTATTCATCAAAATGAAGGAAGTATTTTTTTAGTGAATACTTGAACCAATAGTTCAACATCAAATAGGATGTTTGTCTCGAATGTTTCTGATACTGAGAGATATTCCATTTTGCTTTTCTTCCTCAGGACAGAAGCCTAAACAATCAAACAAACAAAAAACCTTTTTTAATGATCAAGAGTTTCTGGTGGAGAAAAGGTCACTCTCTAGGTTAAAATAAATGGTTTACAGCAGTGTTTTTTAAAAATTCCATTACGGTCTTTTAAATGAATTTAAAGAGGGCTGCATGAACACATGCTCTCTGGGTTACCATTTAATGAATGTGTGTTTGTGTGTGTGTATGTTTCACAGGAGCACTATAGAATTCAGACCATCAGAAAAAGATTATATATACCATAATCCTCCCCAGGGATTTAGTGCCAACTCCACCTATAATAAACAAAAGGCCACATAGAGACAGTGCCACTAAAGTGGGGTGGGGGTGTTACTGTCTGCTCACTCAAAAATCCGCATTTCAAGGCATACTATCTCTTTGCTCAGAAGGTAGTCAGCCCAGCATCACTTTAATTCTTTCCTTCCTTACAATCTCTGTGGAAAGTTTCTTCTATCCTCAAGACCTCAGAAAAATCTATGTACTGCTTAATATGCTAAATGTATTATTGCTGTATTAAGTCGTTACACATTCCTTCCATGTGCGATGCATCAGTGCTGTGGTTCGAAGACAAAGGTAATGTGCCTTCTATAAAACAGGCACAAAGACACCAAACACACTCCATACCTACATGCTAATTTTTTTTCCATAAGCTTAACAATCACATTCCAACTCATATCTGCTATCATTACCCTTAAAAATCTATCCTCACACCATCTGCAAAATATCAATTCTATGATTACTTTTCAGCAGACGATTAAGGCATTTCAAAAATTTTTGTAGTAAATACACAAAACAAAAACAACATATTGCCTAGTAAATGTTCTGTCTTCTTGTTTTTACTTAATCACTTCAACATGAATACGATGCCGCCAGGAAAAGCTTGTTTAGGAATAGAAGCAAAAGAAAAGCTTTTTGGTCCCTTTTCACGCTGGTTACTTATAAGTTATCGATCTGGGGTGGTTTCTCTCTCACTCTTTCTCATAGAGGCAGAGGCTTCATTATTCTCACCCTAATGGCTGTCACTTCTACCCACAGATTAAATCATACATGTATATTACATTCACCTATTTTATACATAATATAAATTGGCAGTATATTAAAAATATAGTGGATCATTTTTAAAAAATGATGGCAACATATCAAATAGAATATACAGTAAGTTTACAGAAAACAAACCCAGGACAAATGTTACTGTACTTTATTCATTCTTATAGACAGCTCCTTCCCACTAAAATATAATAAAATGCATATATTTTCTACAGTTTAAAACAGAGTGGTACTTTATATAGTAAAATTTCTATTACGGATAGATCAGCTATTTCCATAATGGAAATTTATAATGATTTAATCATTAACAATATAAACATCTTTTGTTAGAAGCACATTTTACATTGATTAGAGCCAGTTGGGCTGAGCAAGCTTTTAAAGTACTGAAACTAAAAATAGGTTTATCAGGATCTGTAAAGATATTTTTGCTAAGTGTTCACTGGCCTAAAAATATCCTTTAAAAACAATTTAGATTATTTGGCTGAGAGGTTCATATGCACATATCGACCCATAGGCTGTGATTTCCTGTATGACAGAGTATCCGACCAAATTAGTAACACAATCCAGGTCAAGTTTACAGGCATAATAGAGTTCCCGAAAATGTAAGAGTCTGTGGAGATGTTTTTTAACGACGGTGGTGTGGATGTATGGGGAGAAGGGTGGGAAGTATGAGAAGGTGAAAACCAAAGTTGAAGAATAAAATAAAGATATAGAAAATACAGTTGAAGTGATGTTTCCTTGCTCACTGTAGTATCCTTTGTAATGAAAAGGCAACACTGATTTTCACATACCTTGATGGGAACACACCAGGGACTGTTCCACAGACACATCAATCCTAGAACCATCCCTAAACTGAAACAACACACCCCAGAAGTAGTTACCTGTCAATTTACAAAAAAAAAACCCGGCTGTGTGCTTTATAAACACATACTTATTTTAGTGGTTCCTCTGAAAAAAAAAAAAAATTCCATTCCTAATTAGCTGTCTATAACACAACAAAGTCAGTGGTCACTAGCTAGAAAATGAAGGGGGCCGGGCAGGCACGACACCTTTGTCTTTCATCCCTAGCAATGAACATGCCAGGGAAGTGCAGACGGCTTCCATGAATTCAAGGTTGCCTAATTACTAAAATAAAACACACTTTATACATAAATCAGTAAATCAGCCTGCAATGGCAAGACGGCCAGCCGGTTACTAGATAGAATGAATATGCATGGGCACCACCTCCTAGGAGAGCCTCCGTCCCTGGACTGGATCACAAAATCCAAAAGGGCAGTTCCAGGAGGGCGGCCGGCAAAGCCCGGTGAGACATGACACGCGCTGTACCCGCAGAGAAAAATGCCCGGTGAAGAAGTCAGGGGCGGGGGCGACCTCAGCCCGAAGGAGCTCCGGTGAGTGCGAGGACGACCCCTTACCTTGGGGAAGGGGAGGAGCAGGCGGCGGGCAGCTGGGCCCCGGTCCCCGTCCCCGTCCTGTCCCCGTGCCGCACAGGGGCCCGGCGCGGCGCGCACAGGGGCAGCCGATGCCGAGCCGGCGAGGACCGTAGCCCTCGGCCACCCTGGGGAGCGCGACTGGCTACTTACCCTGTCGGCGTTATTAGAAGATGTTAACGGCTCCGTTAGATCGAGGAGAAATCTCTTTCTTTTTTGTCATATGGAAATTCTAAGTTAAAAAAAATCCGAGGCAGCAGTGGGCTCCCTGGTAGAGCGGATACGAGCCTGCACTCCGCCCCCAGCCACCGCTGCACTCCTTGCCAGCCCCCAACTTGCTGCAGTGGGGGCCAAAAATCAATCCCAAGCTGGGAGCGGGAGCGCTCGGGCGCGCAGGCAGACAAAGACTTCCTACCCCGGGCAGGGCCGGAGTCTGGCTTTGCTTTGAAAGCGGTAACCTGCAAGTGGCATAACGATAAAGGGTTCCTCCACGTTGTTTTTCTCCAGAGGTTTCTTTTATGACACCTGAAATACTTAAGGACTGACACTGTCCCATGACGGTGGGACAGTCATGCCCCATGGTTCTCCAAAAAACAGTCCCAACCTTCTTGTGCCAGAACAGAGAGCGCCTGGCAGTCTCCTGCCCGTCCCCACCCCCATACTCGGCACCCTGTGTTCTTTCCTGACACAACCACCCTTTGGGCAGCCAGTCCCCAAAGACCTTCCTCAGCCCTGCCACAGAACAGCCTTTAAAAGCCCCTTGGGTTTGAGGGGGGTAGGGCGGAAGGAGGGAGGGAAGAACCGAAGGAAGAAACGGAGGAAGAAACTAGGTTTGGTCCATTCAGAGGTGCCATGGTTAATATCAATCAAATGTTGCTGCTTTTAGTTCCAGGATAAGCTGTTTTACTAAACGGGTGAAAAATTAAAAAAAAAAAAAAAAAAAAGTCTTGAGCTAGGAGGTTTGCTCTGACTACACTTCAAGCAGGAGAAATACCACGTGTGACTGTGCAGTGTTGCTTGGCTGATGGGTCATTTAACCCCC
Organism: Indri indri; assembly: GCA_004363605.1. Taxonomy (NCBI): domain Eukaryota; kingdom Metazoa; phylum Chordata; class Mammalia; order Primates; family Indriidae; genus Indri; species Indri indri. Next base: position 140,980 of record RJWJ010000162.1, read on the forward strand.
GAGGTGGGCCCAGACCATCTAGGTTTGTCACACACCAAACACCCAGCAAGGCCTGCCATGTTGGTGACTGAAGCAACCCATGCCACACAGCCTTATGTGAGATTCGGTACTATTTGCTGGAAAATATATTCAACTCTATTAAGAACTCAGTAATTTTGGAATCCGTGATAAACAGATCTGTGGAGGCTGGCCCTGGGTTGGGGAATAGTTGACTTCCAACTTGCTCAACACTCATGGTCTTCCACACCTGGAATCAGGGCAGGCTGCGTCAGCTTAATAGGCTTTGTTTTTTGGTAACTCTTCCAGTTCTTGGTCTAGTGACCGGTTGTTAAGGGATCTCTGTAGTTAATATATAATCATGTTAAACATGCCTGTTGTGAATTTTAATTATTTTAACTAATTACCTTTTTCTATTTCTTATTATTCATTTGTAACTATATGTGTTCTTCAAAAGTAATAAAACACCGTTAGTAAAATGACCATTTTTCAATAAATTAGACTGGCCTTTCTTACCATGATTCTCAATCAGTAAGAATTAATGGTACGATAAATATAGATATTACAACTGAAAATACAAATGAGAAAAAAATTGGAGGTTTCACTAGGACCTCAGAATACAGTGCCCAATGCTTTCTCTTCTTCATCCATGGTAGCACACGGAAGGGCAGGATAAAATGTGATGAAGTTTCAGAATAATGGATATTTGTAGAAAGACACATATACTTTACAACACCGCTGTGCTTTTTTTTTTTAATTGGCTTTTAATGAGCAGCTGCAAAAAGTTCAACAACAAGCCAGTAACCACTTCAGGCTCTGCTTTATGAGAAATGTGATCTGCCTGCATAACCCGGAGCCCTGCAAATTCCAGTAAACTAGGAGCAATACAGTTTTAAAAATAAATCAATATGCCAAAGTCATTGCACTGGGACATGCATGTCCTGGTAGGTAAGGGTGGTGGGGAGAGGGAGACATATTGAGAGTCACCTTATATACACAGAGAGAGCTGCAGTTGTCTTCTCAGTTTTACCAAAAGAATGAAAAATATCATTAGTTTTTTCAAGACAAATGCAAGCAACTGGCTTTGTTGCTGTGTCTCTCTCCATCCCTCCCTCCTCCTCCACGGCTTTAGAGAAAGGCTGCCTTAAGATTGTAGCAGCAATGGAATCACAGAGTCTGGCTACATTAGCAGAATCACAGACAGCACCAGGGTGATGTCTTCGCTCTCCAGCTCTCTAATTATTTACCCAGATCAAGCCTGACTGCTGGAAAATCAGCTCTCTCCAGGAGGTAACCGAGCTGAAAGGTTCTTTTCACAGAGAAATGATAGGCTGGTGGCTGGCATCGAGCCTACAGGCCAGTGAGCCCTTGTGGGCAGTGTCATGAAATAAACACCCAAGATCACACCATTTTCCTCGATCATTCCCAGGAAAAGTATGGGTCAGTTTTTAAAAATTAGGCAAGAAGAGCCTAACTGTGGTGCAGAGAACACACAAAGATTGAACCCCTGGAAGACACTGTTCTTAAAATTAATTTTGTGAAATGAGGAAAGGAGGCCTGCTGAGATTGTTGGTGTTTTATAGCTGGAGCATCCATTGAAAGTCCCTATATGCAGACAAAGCAGATTGCTTCATTGTTCCCACTTACGGGTGCTGTTTCCTCATGCGAGTCTCCTGAAAACAGAAAATGTTCAGGAAACATTTACGTTCTAATTTGCTCCCGTTCTTACAAAAACAGAAAGCCACCAGCACTCAGGCAGCTCACAAGCTCCCCTAAAGCTCTGAGTCACTCCCCAAACTCCACAGAATAAAACATTTAGAAAAATCAATTTAAATCAATCAATATCATTTATATTTGCCTATTTTTACAAGCTTTGTTTGAGGCGATGCTTAATTTAAATGCTTTCTACTTTGTTATTTGCTTTCCTAGGACTGTAAAACTACTGTCACACATATGCAAATTTTAAATTTATCAGGCCTGAGATAAGACAAGTCACCTTCAGATTCCTTTATTTTTCACCACTCACAAATGAACATGGCAGCCAGCGAGGGTCTGGCGTGAATGTGTGGGCAAGGCACACCGCGGTGACAAGGTTCGTCCGGTAAAATATGTGATAGGCTTGGGGAGACGATGTGTGTATTTTTGGTTAGTATTTCGAATTATGCTGTGTTTATTCTGACATTAAAATCCATTTGTATTCTCCACATATACAGCCACCTCTTAATAGCACGTTTGAGGATTCTTTTTCCTGCTTCCTGATCAGGACTGGAATTCAAAATCTGCCGAGGTTGATTAGCTTGCTGATTTTTAAAAACAAATTTCCCTTTTTAAAAATCCCTCTTTTTTGGGCAACTGACATTCTAACTTAGAGCTTGAGAAGCTGTGGGATTTTATTCCAGCATTCAATATCCAACCAAACCACTTCCTTGAAGTGTGACTTAAGGGAATGTATTCATCAAATTTCTACAGTGAAATGCTTGCAGCCATATTATAGCATCTACCTTCTAAAGAGGGGGCTCAATATTATTTAGAAAGTAACTAATATGAGTTTGCTAAAAGTCTACAGCTAGCTTCTTTTATTAGACACCACAGAAGCACATCAAGTATTCCACAGAACAAAGTATTAATAGAAGAATTAATAGAATTTTGAAGAGGGTATAAATTTAACCAGGTGGGACTGTGGGGTCATCCCTGTATCCGGTATAAAAACCACTGCCCAGCTGTCTTGTGAAGCCATTTCAAATATAGAAAAATTCACCTTGGTGGGAGGAAAAAAAGAAAAAAACACCTCACCACATCTCATGTTAAAAATTTGTTTTACAGGAAAAAAACAGAATTTACATTAAATCGCTACTCATTGGGAGAACATTTATTAATTATAAACAATTTCCTCTTTAATACTTCAAAAAATTAAATGGCATGTAAAGGGATTTCCCATTTCTAAGGGAAAACAAAAATCTCACCATTCTCATAGCCATTACACAGAACACAGACAACAGTGTTCAAACATAGACACTGTTTTACCCTCTACAGGAAAATGTTTATTGTAGTGATTAGAGTAAAAAAGAAAAGAAAAGAAAACCTCTTAGGATGTTAGGGACATTTCTACTGCTCGTAGGATGTGCAGTTGCTTAAACATTTTGAGCTTTTTGTCTCAAATGCATCTAGCTCTACTCAGACCAAAATCACTGTTTTGTTCACCTGACTGCAGGATAAGCTCCATTCTCCTTCTTGGGGCTTGCTAATGGTCCCTGAGCTGGAGTTCCCCTGTTTATTTTTCACCCTACAGTACAAGATATAAAGTTATCAGAGCATTGGTCCATAAACTTAAAGCAAACAGGCTAAGGCTGAGTCGCCTAGCCTGGAAGAGGGTCAGTCAATTGGCTTTCTGGCTAACTTGGCCAGGGACTGCAGGATAGGGAGCCAGCACAATCGACTGCATGGGGGGGGGGGGGACCCGGGGCTCTCAACAGGGAGTAGGGTATCCTGGGGAACAGTGGGCCACGTGGGACCGCTCAGCTCCCAGCCCAGCGTCCTGTGCTTTCCCCCTGGCTCCGGATTCCCTTGGATGCTCACTGCGGTGGCCTTGGCGCTAGTCATTATTGACTGTGTGATCCCCACGTTATGGAGGCAGACCAGGTGGACCACGAGTGCTTTGCCTCTCGCGAGGAATCACAAGACATTAATTATAAAAAACCAACACTACCCTGTAGAGTTAGAGGGTCAGAGTGGTTTAAGCCATTAAAGTATCAGCATTTGAAAGGAAAACACAATAGACCTGAATGTGGTTTGCATTTATACAAACTTGACATTTGTGGCACTACAGCAAGCTATGGTAGATGGCAGTTCTATTTTGCAGAAGAGGCAAGGTGACAAGAAGTGACCCAGCAAGTTCATGTCCAAGTCCAGGATTATGTCTACTGACTTCAGTGTGTTCTCCCTCAGGAGTATGAAGCTCTGAACGTCCAGCTAATATCGGGATGGGGCTGTCCTATGCTTACATGGTGACTTGGAGGTGGGGTGGATGCAGGCGTGAGGGAGATGCAGGAGCCAGGGACGACAGCAGGGTTGGGGCTTACGCAGATGGCTGGCTGTGGTTCCTGGTACCTGGCAACTACAGGAGAGACTTTCAGTCCCCTGAAATGTGCCCACATCTTGGTTGCCACAAGGCTAAGAATGTCCCACAAGGGAGCAGCTGGGGCAGGGAGGGTGGGATGGGGTCCCTGAACCACACCCCCTGTTATACCTAATGGCCTGAACCCTTGGGCCACCGTCTGAAGCCTACTTTGTAGAATTTAGGTGTGGCAGAGGTGCTGGTGATAAACCTGACTCAGCCCCAACTACCAGAGGACTTTGCCCCTGGGTGAGGCCTTAGTTTGTGAGCACAAGAGGAGCTTTCTTAAAAGGGACAAGAGTCGTGTTAGCAGGTGCCTTTCAAAAAGATAGGGATGTACACAATGGCAGGTGTACAAATCCCTTCCCCCACCTGCTGACCTCCGCCAGGCAGAGAGAATCAAAGGCAAAAGCAATGCATCAAGTACAAGCAAACATACAAAGAAGGGAATTGCTCTGATAGGACCAATCCAGCTTCCAGAACCGGGGCCAATTCCTGCCCTAATCTCACTCACCAAGAAGCAACAGCACATGGAGAGAAAGCAGACGGAAGACAGCTCAGACGCTGCATGCAACTCAGCATGGCATAAATAAATTAAATAAACAATAAATCACATAATCTCCCTGAATCCTGTGATGTGGCTGGCAGGGACCTTTTCTGATTTTAGGTGTGTACCTCACTAGAGCTGTCAACCATCTCTGCCTATATAAAACAGAGGGATTACTGCTGTTATTCACTGGATAAAAAATATCCCCAGCTGTTTGTTCTGAATAGCCCTTTCCAGAAACCAGTCTTCTCTCATCAGTAACAACAATGAGTACCTACTATGTGCCAGGCACTCGTCTCAGGGTGCTGCATGCACACACTCATTCAGTCAGTCCTTAAGACTACCTTACCAAGTAGTACACTATCTTACAGACTCAAAAACTGACACACAGAGAGGTCAAGTAACTTACCCAAAGGCACACAGCATCGAGCAAGTGGCATAGCCAAGATCTGAAGCCAGGCCATTGGAACCCAAGCTCCACCGCTCTCATAAACAGGCTCAGGAGCTCAGCCCAGCGCTGCAGGTTTCAGCCACTCATCCTCCCTCCTTTGCTCCCCCCACCCCCCGAAGCCTGTGCCCATCTGCCTTGGTTCCTCTTCTTGCTGACATGGGTACATGGAAGTATCTGAGATGACAGGTGTTGTGTACTCCTGAGCATGAACCTGTTCCCTACTCTCTCGGCATTGCTCCAGCTACAGTTTGGGTTGTCCTGAGACAGAATACTTCATTATCAACTTGGGTAAAAAAAAATTCAGGGTGGATACTCCACCAAAGCCAACAGCCAGGGTTGATAGCATATGGTTATATACTTTACAGAGACAGAAGTCTAATATTCAAACAGAAATCATTCTGAAAGTCTTTGGAACGCTTTTAAAAATGATCTGCAGAGGCAGACATAAATCATTAGGAAGGAAACTTTTCCTCCTAATAGGAATAAAACCCTAAGGAAAAAAAAAGTTAAGGCAATGACTTACTAATACGTGTGAAGGCAAGTGAAAGTGGGCCCTGGGGAGGCACATTACGGAAGCGTGGAGGCCCAGCTGGGAGGAGGCAGCTAGGAAATAAGGCCCCTGGAGCACACCCGAGCCTCTGACTACTTCTTTCTTTTTCCTCTTCCATGGCTCATGACTCAGAATCACCAGGAACAGGGAGTGAGAAGGGCCCAGAAGCCTGGACTGAGGCAGCTTGGAGTCCAGGCCTCTGAGGCTGGACATGGCCAGGCTCTGTCTCTTTCTAGCTGTGTGACCTTGAGCCACTGGTCTGCCCTCTCTGAGCCAGTTTCTTCATTTGTGAAATGGAAATACTACTACCTACTGCATTGGTGGTTATTAAAATAAAATGAAAACATCCACATCAAGTGCCGAGCTCAGGAAATGCTACGAAGTGATAGCACCAGCAAAAATAATAAATAGTAGGCATGGAAGAGGCCAACAATTCTCTTTACGTCCTGGATCACAATGCTTAAGGACCAGGTGGCCAATTCAGGTTCAGCATGAGGGACGGAGAGCACACACTCCTGGACAGCCCCAACTCAAATGCTATCCCCAGAACCCGAGCCGCTGCAGGACGTGAACCAAATGGACCCCAGGCCCTGACCAGCCCCTGCCCGCCCACTGGCCCCTTGCGGCAGAGCAGGGATTGCAGACAGGAGGCCAGGAAGAAGTGACCTGACCTGGGGGAAAAGGGGAGAAGCTGAGGGGTAAATGTGACCAGGTGAATGAAGGCTCCTCCTGCAGGCTGGATGGACTAACTTTAAAACTGCACCAGGTCTCTTTGAAGATAACTCTTTCAGGCCAACGTGTCTGCACAACAGGTTCAGAGGGTGTTTGAGGGATCTCCTCATCAGCTGATGGAGCGTTCATGTCACCATCAGGGTTACAAGTAATTATGGCCCCTTCCATGTGGGGCTCTCGTTTTCAATATTGTAACCTTAAATCATTAATGAACTCAAGCCTCTGTCAGAGTTGCGTGTGTCGGTGAGAACGGCGCCCCACTGCCCACGCAGGCTGCTGAGCCCTTCTGCAAAGCGTTCTCGGGCCTGGCTGGGCCTGTCGCAGGCCTGTGGCCGTGAGGCAGCTTCCCCACCTCCCCCAACCCACAGACTCAACGACAAAGGCTCTGCCAGCCCGAGCGACCCTGCAGCCTGTGTCAGCGAGCACTCCACCACCCCCTCGGCAAACGCGGTCGAACCCTGGCTGCTGGCCCGGGCCCCCATGCTGCCTGGGGACAATGAACCCTCTCAGTGTGCCTTACATCCAATGACCAAACATCCTTCTCAAGGCAAGGCTGCCCGGCCATTCTCAAGTACAGTACCTCCCATAAATAAAGATATAAATGATGCTAATGTGGACGATTGGGCCATTCTTGTGCATAAAAGGACTTCTCTGTGTGGGCCTGTTGTGAATTGTCCTTTTTCAGTGGCTTGATTGTCAGCCCGGAGACTGACAGCACAGTGGAGAAGAGCAGTTCCTCTGCCCGCCGGTGCTGGCCCTGTTCGTGGGGAGGTGCTCCCAGTCAGGGCCACCCAGAGGCACCCACCTCCTTCAGGCTTCAGAGCCCTCGCTGAGGCTGCTGAGGGCCAGGGCAGGTGGTATCCCCCAGTCCAGCGCCTGGCAGGGAGGAGCCTCGCCACGCTCTTCGCCCCTCCAAAGTTGCCAAAAGGTCTCTTGGCTGAGGGACAAGTTTGGACAAGCTACTGCTCTTCTTCACTGGGGCTGTGCTCTGCTCACCCTCGGGGATTAATGCTCCTTTCCCGCCGAGGCTGCAGGGGGATGGGAAAACCTGTCGGTGTGCCAACTGCCAGCCCCAGCCTGTGGGGGTGAGCCTCAGCGGTCCCCTCACCCAACTTCGGGCACTGCAGCAGACGCTACCAATGACAGCCACAGAGGTACCACACCCCAGCCCAGCCAGCCAGAAGCATCACTCTGGTGGCACCAAGGGGACAAAGTCCCCAGACAGAGGTAGAATGAGGAAAGAGGCTGGGGGTAGCCCACTGGGGACTGCAGTGCACTGAGGATAGACTCTAAGAGTCTGTGCCGGGCAAGGCGGGCCCAAGAACTGGCGCTCTGGTCTCTGCCTGCCCCACCTCCATTTCTATCCCACACTGAAATACTTGACATACTTGCAGTTCCTTCTCGCCCTCCCTCAGGCCTCTGCGTAAGTCCACATAGGAATCGCTCAGCCTCTAAGGCCCCCTCCTCCACCAAGACTGAGCTCTGGAAGCCGCTCCGCCCTGGCCCAGCAGATGAGGCCCTCCGCACTGTGGATCCACTCCCTCCTGACAATCCCCTCTACTGACCAGCTTCCACCCTTCCCCCAGGGGACAGCACAGCAGAGCTAGTGGCCTTCATCTTCACGAGCTTGTCCAGAGCAAGGGCCTGGCCTCCCAGGTTCCTTGAAGGATCTCCTGGGGAGGGAGGGGGTGGCTCTGAGGGTCTGGCTCTGCTGTTTGAGGCCCTCCTCGAAGCAGCAGCCCAAAAAGGGGGCTGTGGGGTCCAGCCAGGATGGCTCAAAGTGGACTAGCTGGACTGTGCTTCGTGAGTTGCCAAGGCAGGTCGGCTACTCTGGAGGCTGGGGGACGTGGGGAGAGGACAGCGTGGGGAGAGTCACTGACGTCCTTTCCCCTCCACTACTGATACTCACTCACCAGCTGCGACTGAAAGTTCTCATTCTTTCAAAGAAGGGGGTGGAGGAAAGCGTTTTCCAAAAGTACCACCAGAGCGCTGGGAGGCCGCTGAGAGCACAGGTGTGGGAGGGAGGTGGCAGCGGCAGGAAGGACGGCGGTCTGCGGGAGTGTTTGTGGGGGTGTGTGCTGGGCAGGGGCAGTGAGAGCAGCAGCAGGGTGGGGGCCAAGATGAAAGCCCAACACACCCACATTCGAGGAAATCCAAAGGCCTCCATCACCAGCCAGAGCATCCGGTCAAGAGCCAAAGACAACATGGCAGGCGGCCTCTGTGGGAACACGTGGTACCAGCAGAGCCTGTGCAAAGGCCCTTCCCCAGGGAGTGGCAGGTGAGGACGAACGGTGATTCCTGCCTGCAGGGGAGCTGGGGTGGGAGTGGCCCCTGTGAGCCCCTACACATGCGCTAGGAGACATGAGGAAAGAGATCCAAGGCCTAGAGGTACAGGAACAAGTGGGGGCCTTGGGAGTGAGGAGTTTGGCCAAAGCCATCAGAGGAAGCTTGCGGGGTGACCTGCAAACCAGAGCCTGAGGAGACGCAGGTCAGCAAACCAGAGGAAGGCAGATGAGTGACTGACCCCACACTGAGGCCAGGGCTGCAGGGCACAGAAGGCCCGGCGAGCAGGCCCAGTGTGGCAGGAGGCCAGGGCGGCTGGAAAGGCAGGCTTGGGCAGATGGGGGAGACGTGCGCTGTCTCATCCTCACCAAGAAAACCTTAGGAGTTTTCAGTGGCACATGTTCTGTGGACTGACCTATGCTGCAGCAGCTGGGGAAGGATGACTGGAGACAGGAGCAATCCGAGGAGGCAGAGACCAGCCTGTGCATGAGATGGAGCAGCGGAACGAGGCCAGCATCAGAGCGGCTAGAGAAGCAGGGCACTGCAGGGGTGGAGGCGGCAGGACTCAGGGAGAAGCACCAAGGTGTGTCCCCCGACTCCCAGGGAGAAGCATGGCACGGGGAAGACCGCCGGCTCGGGTTTGCCCACGTGGAAGGTGATGCCCGGGGGAGCTGGAGAGCAGGGTCTGGATGAGCCATTCCTGGAGACACAGTCCTAGGGGTCACTGCCTGGGGGCGGCGCAGAAGTGATGAGACCGAAAGGAGGCAGGAAAGGAGGAAGGGGCCAGGGACATTGAAAGCTAGCACCATGCCCAAGTGCACATACGGGGGATGGACATCCTGGCTGCAACGCTTATTGCACATCCTAAAACTGCTGTTGATACAACCAGAAGCACCTGGGGACTTCGACACCCATCAGTGTGCAGGCGTGTCCCTAAGATTCTGAGTCATTCTGGAGAGAGACCCTGGCATCAGCATGTGTGGAAGGTCACAAATAATCATAACAGGGAAAACAGAGTCAAGAGAATGGAGAGAAATATTCCAATTCTACAAAGGAGGAGCAGGACCAAGAATCTGGTTATTAACAATTTTTTTCCTAAAGACTCTCCTGGGTAGTTCTGAGGCACGGCCGGTTTGGAGGATCTCAGTTCTAGGGAGAAATGGTGGGGTGCAGGCTACGGGCCTCCTTGGGTCACTGGCCCGCCTTACCCACCTCAGCACTCCGCGCTCAGTGTCTGCCTCTCGTCAGATACAAGGCTCCTGGGAGTGTTGGGCAGGGTGGGGTCACCCTGGCAGGACAAAGGAGATGGTCACAGCTGCAAGGCATTCTTTACCCGCTTCTCTTCCCCACATACCTATTTTTAAAGTTATAGGATGGTGAGGGCAGAAGAAACCAAGCTCCACCAAGAGTAAGTCCACTTGCCTGAGGACTCGTGTTCTTGAACAGGCTCTGAAAGCTTCACAGTCAAGTCAAAGTCCAAAGACTCTCTGCATTTATGGGGAAAGATCTGGCTAGAAAGAGGTCTGTCTGTGGGTGAATGAAGCGTGCAACTTCTCAACTGGTCCTGCCTTGACTGAGGTCATTAAGTATGCTCAAGGTAAAATTATTTCACACACAGGGGTCCAGACACAAACCAGATGGCGAATCTCACCACGTGTAACACAAGATGTGTGGAGAGATGAAAGATGAAGCGGTGGGGGAAAGATCTTTGAAGGGGCAAACCCAGACTTTCCTCCCTAAACCCCTTCTCCCAAGGCCAAAACTCTCTGCAAGCTCTTCAGAAATGCACTCAAAGCTCAACAAACCAGCCAAGACCTGGGAGGTGCTGGGACAATTGAGACTGTCCAATGGGTCCCTGAGTGAAAGAGCAGCAAAAATATCATGCATTGTGTCCCCACTAGGAGGATTCAGTTCTATTTAAAAATGTAAAAGCAAAATCTCAACAAGAACAACCATGATTCGCAAGGCGGCTGCACAGCGCCCACCACGTCGAGAGCGCACCGTGGTCAGCACTGACCAGTCTCCAATTTCTGGAGTACGTACTGCCCTTAGCTCACACAGTCCACGAAGAGGACTTCATGGCAAAGCTGACTCCCTTCCCTGATTCTCCAACACAGAGCCACTAGCCACGTGTGACTTTTTAAGTTTAAATTTTAATTAAAATTAAATAAGATTTAAAAATTTCAGTTTCCCAGTCACACTAGCCACAGTTCAAGTGCTCAGCAGCCACACGTAGCCAGTGGCATGCAGTGGACAGCGCAAATAAAGAACGTTTCCATCCTTGCAAAAGGTTCTGTCAGACAACGCCATTCAAGAAATAGGCTCTATGAGGAGCCAGTCAAAGTGAAGAATGTTCAGTGATTTTGGCCACCATTAGTGGAATCCTTGGGCTATTACAAAAAAAGAAGAAAACCCTTGAATATAGTTGATTTTCCTGCATTTAACAGCATCTCCAAAGAACCAGCAGCATCTCTATAAATGTTCACCTTGTGCTGCTTTTGTTTTTTATTTTACCGACAATTTAAATCCTTGCCTTACAGGGTGTTTGTCTGGCTGTTTACCTTAATCCAACATCCCAGCTCTGCAAATACCGGGCCAAGGTATATCTCCTAAGGGGACTCATGAAGGCTAGAGCTTCATCCGGGCTTAAAATTCATGCTCCCAAAGTTATTCCCAGGGATTACATTCGAGTGCAAGAGCCCAACAATATGGGTCTGTAGTAGGTTTCTCAGTTTTAAGTATTATCTTCAACTCTGCAATCTTCTATTTTTAACAAAAAGAGAAAAATGATTTTGAAGAACTTATGAAGAAACACAGGTGCTTGCAGGAGTATTAAAAAAACATACCAACAAAATGATTATGAAGAGGGTGTGGCCACCCTGATGGACAATAACATTGGCTATGACACTGGATTTTCAAATCCATGGGGACAGAATTCATAGACTGCACACCTCCTCTGCTTGGGTGAAACAAAAAAATCAAGTCCATCGGCTATTGGGTTTGCACGTCCAACTGTCACATGTCAGTGTGATGAAAGCACAGTCTGAAGGGGACCAAGGCCACAGTAAGATGGAGGAAGAAACTGAACCTGAAAATGGGATCAACCGTTTTCACTGGATTTTTTGATTTTTAAAAATGAGAATCTCACTTCTTCAACCAGCTCCCACCATACACCTCAAAACCAAAACAAACACACACCATCCATTACCTTTCCACCAAATTCCTACATAATCATAGTGGATCTGCCTATCAATAAGAAATAACTTTTGCCACAGCGTACATCTCAAACAAAAACTAAGCAGGGTAAATAGTCAAGCCTACTTCCTTTAATGTCATAGGACATTTGGACATGTCTAAGTATTAGGTTTCCACTTAAACAGGAATAGTTCAGGCTTATTTGAAATGGCATACACGTTAAAGTACAATAAGGATAACATTATAATATGCCAGTAATAAGTATGTTATATACTTATATAATATACATGTATCAATAAGCACAATAATATATAGAACAATAGGTCACCTGGCTGACTGTGACCCCCAAGTTATCCCCCTCTTATACAAGGGCTATATACTCTTAAAAGGCACTTGGCGGTGCACTAAAAGTTTTTTCGGTATTTCAATATTTCCTTTAATGAAACTAACTTACATTAAGCTCAGCAGTTATAAGGTGTAAATAAACTGACTTGCAGATTTTCTCTCAGCAAGCAATTACACCTGAAAATAAACTTTTTATTAAATGTAAAGTTAAAATGATTACAAGTAATACATACCAAACTGGTACTTCACTGATAATTGAATTAGTGTATCTATTTTTCTTTACCTAGATGTGCTTTTTATTAAAGTGAAAAAATTCACAATTTTTTTAAAAAAGCATCTTATTCTTAATCCATGACATCAACCTAGTTCTTATTTAAATCACTGCTGGAAGAAAAGGTAGTCCCACTGCTGTGCTTCTATTAAATGAACATAATTTTAAATATGCTGCATCTAATGGAAAAGTGCTCTCTTTGGTTTCTGAAAATGTAGCAGTTGCAAGAAAATAAAAATACAGGAGCTCCAGTTATTTCCTAATCTGGCTTTGGCATACATAAAAATCAAACCCTAACAATTACAATGTACATTTCTGTGAAACAGCTGTAAATTCAACTCTATTTCAAAATTTGTGCTAAATATTTTTTTAAATGATGTAAAAGATTTACAGAGAACTTGGTGAGTATACATATGTTGCTTTTAATTCTACTGCTAAGATTTATAAAAGACATGTACTTAAAATTGTTCTATTGGTCTTTAAATATTCTTACCCGTAAGATGTTAAGGACTGGTGAGAAAACAATTTATTAAAAGTGTGTATTTACATTACCAAACCGAGTATTATAATACCAAAAGATGATCTTTAATATTTTTTAATCAGAAAACAGTTCATGTAATTTCTACTTAGTTCATATTACTTTCTCCCTTCCATTTATTAAAATAAATTAGTAAAACTATCCAAAATTTAAGACAACAGCAAGGCCTATAAATGCAGGTTGCAGACTCAAATTTCCCTGGGAAATTTTTCCTTCCAATTTTCTTTTTTTTGGTATTTAATTTTTCCCATTTATTGGTGACATCCAATAAGTCTCAGTTTTAACATTTGCAAATATGTTTCTCTGTAGGTTAAAATTAATGAAGCTTATTCAAATAGCTAATTCCTGAGTTTAAAGTTCTTGTATAACCTATCTTTTGCTAAAAGCTCAACAGCATAATTTCCCAAGCTTAAGCTATCAAATTTGATTGCCTCTCTTTGTGCAAAAAGCCATATGCTACAAATAGTTCCTAATTGGTACAAAACTGTTGGTACGTATTAGTACATATATGAGGGAATATAAGATTTTACTTATAAACAATATTACTAAAACACGTAGCTGTCTTATAATTATATACTGTTAAACTTCGGCAACTGGTTAGTTTTCAAATAATTCCATTTTCTCAGCTTTACATTCCCTCTTACTGCTAATCGGAAACCTTAAAAAACGAATCGGAAGCATTTCAGCAAAGTAAATGCAAAAGCTCTTGCTGTGGAAAAATGGTAGGCATGATCAGGGTTTGATGACATGTCTTTTATATCTTAATAGCCTCACTTGTCCTATTTTGCACTCTTAGTGGTAAGTAGATTCTTCTAGCTAACGGATATAACCTGAGGCTAAAACAGTGAAAATTCTGGCATAATGTACTTTAAAAAATCTTGAATATTGCACAGGAACTAGAAGAGACATTTGTCCAGAGTATGATTTTTTTTTTTGGTCATAAAAAAAGCAAATTAGAACCCGATTAGCAAAGAGCCCATTGACTTCATTCGCTTACAGGAGACAAAGCATTCCTGGTAGAAGCCAGGCTGCATCCCACCCAGCAGACTGGGAAAAACATAACATACCCTACACTGTGCTGGGGGAAGCAGGGTTAAGGCTAATACGATAGAGACCCCATGTTCCCAGACAACCAGTGGCAACCAAGTCAGCTATCAAGTCACTATATAAAGTAACCAAAAATATCACATTCCCAGAAACATCTACCATCATAGTCACTGCTCTATCAGGAAAACTGATTTTAAATAATTAAATACAAAACTCTGAAAGTGAGATTCCTTCACTTATCATTCAATGGGAAAGTTAAAAAGAAAAAAAAAGAAGATCTGGCTTTCTTAACGCATGGCTACTCCTCTGCTCAGTTGTTCTTAAAAATAATTTATGTAAAGCAGACTTTTCTCTAAATATACTGTGCTCTCCCATATACACATTGAAAATGATATTTGCATACAGTGAGTGTATGCACTGATACACACATGGTACAAATTTAAAAAATATGGACTGCATAAATCAGTAGCTGATTTTAAATACACACCAACTTAAACAGATTTGTTTGCAATTTCTGAATTTCTCAGGTAGAAAAGATCTTTCTTGCTGGCTGTGGTTCCAGATGATGTTTGTAGTCTACAGAGTGTACAAAAAGGCTTCCCATATAAACAAAGAAAGAAAGGTTCTAGGATCTTGATATCCTAACCTTGCCTTTGCTATTAAACATCCACCCGAAGAATGTGACAGAGACCAGCGAAATCACTCTGTCATGCTACAGTAAACATGGTATTTTGTGTGCTGCCCAAGACATTTTTTCTCATGAATATAAGTTGCCTGCCATTTATTATGAGATTTTTCCCCGATTGACACCCCATTATGTATATTCAGTCAAGCTCAAACGAGATTTCAAGTGATCAATATACTATTTGCACTGAAAGTCTATTAGCAGCTCTAGCAATAAACTCTGCAGAGAAGCAAAAATGGAAGCGATATTTAGTGAACTGAATTACATGAAAAACCATGTTTTGGGCAAGGGGGCAGAGACGGGAAGGCAGAAAAGCAAGGGACAAGAGAAGGTAGAGGAGATGTTGTTCCTAATAAAAATCAGCCTTCTAGAACCTGACCACTGACGAAATGCATTAAATGCCTAAGAAGTCTGCAAAAATATCTTAAATTACATGTTGAGATCTCTAAAGAGGCAAGGAGGGGTTTAAACAAGCATAGGTCCCCTTTGAGAGAACAGACCAACAGACCGCTTCCTCCTTAAAGAGCTATACTTGGAAGCACTTGATATCCATCAAACAGAGACTGCAGACCCAGCCCCAGGGAAATCTGTAAAATCCCTCACCATGCAACCTCCGTGTGTGAAATGGCAATGGCCTCTTATATACTTTAACACTTTCCACTTTATAACTTATGTGTACCAGACCCTAACAGCATGACCTCCATCAGCATTTTGGTTAATGTATGTGGTAGGAAAGGTAGCTTGACAGTAGCCAAAGGATTTCATCTGGCCCCAAAGAACTCTGCCCCTGAGACTCGATGTGTCTACAGGTCAGAAGCCATCTGATTGAGCCAGGAGAAGATTAGAACAGGCAGGGCCACCCAGAAAGATATGACAACTCTATCAATTCAGCATTAACTAGACACCAAAGGTTCAAGTTCTATTACCATGAAAAATAACATGGCAGGGAGGCTTAGAGAAGAACACCAATCAATGGCTGTGATGGCGGTCATCTAGGTTAGGCATCCGCCCCGCCCAAGGGGATGACATCACCTTCTCCTAGACTCTTCTTTACGGTGCTAGAATCTTGGGTAGAAGGAATGAAAAATGGGAAAAACTTCTCTGCATGGATCTCCAGAATTATTGGTATTTATTTGCTTTGCTGAACTTACATTTTGAACCACTCTCAGGCAGAGGAGCAGAGTCACTATCCACTGTATCAAAAGAACACCTGTAAGACCAAAATGTTTAGATCGTTAGCACTCTTGACAGTTTCCAAATTCCATGAGTAGCAAAGAAGACGTACAGTAATTTGACCAAAGGAGATGCATCCTGAGCTACGTCTGAATGATAACTTTTTCTCATATTTTTAGTTCCAAACCTAGAAGTGGACTACTTTTAAATTAGCAACCTAAGAGATGACACATTGCAACAAATGTACTTTACTTACTTGTAAGAACAATCATATTTGTTCACTGCCTCATCTTGATGGTCCTACGAACCAAGATACTCAAACACAGCAGATTCAGAGCCCAATCTCTAATAGAAAAGAAACAAAAATCCTCCCTACTACCCAAGTCTCCTCAAAGTGAGGTACTAAATAATCCTAAACAGCAATTCTAGTTTGTGTAGGATGCATGTGTATGTGGCAAAATGTGCACACCAAAGCACATTCTTCAATCTTGCAGAGATGTATGTGCAAGTATTTAATGTCACATAATTTTAAAGAAGGAGCAATTTCCAAATGGTTTTTTCAAAGGCTACTCTCTACTGCCTCAATCTAACACTCACACACCCAAAAACATATGAATATATTTATTTTTGAATACTTAAAGCCCATGATATCACTAACCCTTCAACTCCACGTAATACGTGGACTAGCGTACTGTATTTTCTTCAAATTCCTTGCAAAACACATATAACCTAACCCCCTCATATGGAAAAACATAGATGCTTGGAGGCCAACTCTAAAATAAGTCAGACATCAGATGCCCCCCTCCATCCTGCAAAGCTGTCCAGTATCCTAAAAAGCACAGCATACGTTAACATCATGAGATGTTAGGTAAAGAATGAGATTTGTTGTCATTTGTGGGCTAATGCAGCCCAGGTGTTTATTCAGCCAGCATGTTTACTTCACTGGGAGGTGGGTGTTTTGAAATGCTCCTCATACAATGCTTTGTGCATATTTACTGTCTAACTCAAGGAGGTACTGTTCTGGAACCTTCTCACACTGCAATTAACTGTGCAAGTGGGCAGAGCTAACTTCCACAAAACAATCACTACCTCTCTTAAGAAAAGACCCTCTTTGAAACCAGGCTGCCAGGGCACCAGTGTCTGAGCAAAGCACCCAAGACGTCCTATCAATTTGATTCTTGAAGCTGCCGATGAAATCCATTTTGATTTTAGAATGACCCACAATCACAGGCAATTTACCTGATTGTGTGTTCTGGTGACTCTCAAAGGCTTCCAGGTGCTAGGATTTTCAGGTATGGTTTATAGATTTAAAAGAGGAGAAAGATGATATAAGGAAAAAGAAAAAAAAAAGAAAAAAGCAGAAGGTAGTTTCAGTGGCTTTGAATTTACGTTATTAGTTCAGAAACAAAGAAGTGATTTTCACCTGGAGTACCCCTTCAGACTAAAAGAACTGTTGAGTTCCTGCTAACTGGTCACTACATTCAAATTTGGCAATGCATTAATTCATTCTAGCCATCAGGGGGAAAGTATCGTTTTCTCTTCTTTAAATGATTTCTTTAACTTAAAAAAATCAATGGTAACATCAAGTAGATATCCTTCTGAAAATTTTGAAAAGGAAAGAAAAAAGTCTTTGTATCTTTCTTCGTCTTGGTCAGACTCGCTGTCTGCAGTAGATGATGCAGGAAGCATAGCTATAATAATGAATTGTGAATTTATAATGCCTCTTTCTTCAGAGGAGCTCAAACATTTTCTTTCCCATAGATCTGAAGTAAGATTTGAAATCTTGCCTTATTGCAGAAATGGCCTTCCTCTAATCGGACGTGACATGACTGGTTTCTGTTTGAAGGACCAAGCAGTAAAAGGTAAACTCATTCATCTGTTTCGTGCTCTAATTATGTCTCTCTGTTCTGAGATGCCAGGTGCTGGTCTATCCCACAAGCTGGTTTATTCCATACATTGCCTAAAAATGAGCCTCCTCTTCCTAAAATAACTTACTTTCATAAAGAAATTTTATTAGGAATACCAGAGCAAAAATAACTCTTTTGGTTTCACTATCTGCTTTAATATTTGCCCTTCTGATGCATGTCTTTTAGCCTCAGGATCTTAAAATTTGGAAGCAGCTCTTGATTCATATCCCTTTTCTATCAAAAATCAACCTCTCAAAGTTAAATGGGCATTTTAACAAGCTGACAGGTGAAACGAAATAAGACCGTGCTTTTCAAGACCTACCTATGGATTAAAGCCTACCTTCCAAATGTGAGTAATTATTTAAATAAAGGTAACATCCAAGCCTAGAGACGGCCTCTCCCTGCACCACTGCAACTGCGAATTCCTTTCCTGGTCTTTCATGCAGATGCTCAGAAACAGGGTGGGGCTCCCTGCTCTTACATGCAATGTTAAGGGAGTCCGTGCTGTAAAGAAAACTCAATTAATCGTTCGTATTCCAGTTTTTTCAGTAGACTTCACAAATACCTTTGAAATAATCATGTTAAGAATGCCACTGTTTCTAAAGTTCAGATTTAGATTAAAACCTTTGTGTCAAACCAAATATGCTGTGCACAAGCATGGATGACAGGTATTGAAATGAAGGTGACAAGTCAAGGAATCGGGGGGAAAAACCTCCCTGAAGACTTGTGAAAAGGAGACTAGCTTCTCTGTTGATGGATGTCTCTGTTGATACTTTAAAATTTTTTTTTTTTTTTTTTTTTTTTTTTTACAAGTACAGTTCTTTAGAGTCTACAAGTAAAATCCAACCCTGCTAAGCCATGCTGGCTCCCTAATGAGTCAGCAGGCCACTGAGCAGTTCAGACCACATAGCCCAGGGTAAATGAGCAAGGGCTATCTTCGGACACACCCATTTTACTAATCCTGACTCTGATTTTTAAAAAATCATCTTTATGCTACTTGGTGTCTGACCTCAGAACTTGCATCAAAAACTGCACCCCTCCACCTCCACCAAAGAGGACTCAGGCTTGAATGTGGAAGCACTACTACCCTTCGGCTCCTTTACTGAGTACAACCGGATTAGGGTTTATTTCTTCCTCAATGGGTAACTCTTGTTTCATTTTCTCTTCGGTCTGCATGTTATCAGTTTGACATTCCCTTCAGTGGCATATGACAAATCAAATTGGCCTTCATTGCATTCATCAGAGGATGTTTTCTATTTCTCAAGACTGCTTCCCCCACTCCTTTTACAATCATATACACACTGAGAAAAAAAAATTATATATATGTCTTGGGTGTTTTTGTTTTGGGGGGATTTTGTTGGTTTGTTTTGAGGGGGGAGAGAGAGGATAGTGAGGATGGTAAGAAGTAATGAATGGATACAACTCACCATAAAGAAATAAAAAAGCAACTGATAGCCATAAAACCAAGAGCACCGTCTCAAAATATGATTTTAAATACCTGGTGCCTACACCTTAAATGTAAAGCATTCATCTCCAAATGCAGATATTATTAGCTTTACAAACTTTACAAAAATATGAAGTAAATTATTTTCTTTTTGCATGATTCAGCACTTTTAATACTAATTTCTGCCAAGAAGCTAAAAGGTAAAGGGAATATTGTCTGGATGCCTTAATATCTCACACACTCTTTACTGAATCACCTGCACTCCTGCTACTACAGGGGCTTATCAGAAATACTGGGGGTCACTGGTTTGCTGCCGTAACATTCAGTGACCACCTCAGAGCAGCTCAATTTCACTCTCCAGCGTCAAAGTGGTTTTGGGGGACAGAATGACCCGCCGCAGGAGCTTAGCCCCACCACGGGATGACCCTCACCCAGGAGCCAAACACAAATGTATGCATACTCGAATGCACTAGTCTAACCCCATCAGCAGCAGCTACAAGCTCCCACCTGATGTGTCTTTTCAACCTTTGTCAAGTATCTCAAGACAAGAATTTCCTGAAGCCCTTCCCCCAAATCGAAGCTTTCGTCCGAGCCTCCAACCTGCGGGAGGGGTAAGAGGAGGCCAAAGAAGCGAGAGACCTACGACTCGCTCTGCAAACTTGACCTGGGCACCGCACAGATTCGCGTCCGCGTCCGAGGACCCCGCATGTCCCTCGCACTGTCCCCGCTGCGTCCCACGCCCGCGGTGCACTCACCTGCCGGTAAGCAAGCCACACGCCTCGGCGGTCCAGACTTCCGTCGCGACCTCCGCAGGCAAGCCTCGGTGCTGGGTGCCCGGCGCGCCCTCAGGAGTGGCCGGGACAGCGGGCCGCCGCGGGGCAGGGCGGTGAGACGCCGGGAGCCGGCAGGAGGAGCACGCCCGGGCGGGTCCGCGCTGAGCCCGAGCGAGCGGGCGAGCCGGGCGGGAGGGGCCATTTGTAACCGAGCAGACGCTACCACCGCCCCTTACTCGCGGGGGGCGGGGGCGGTCAGGTGATGGCGGCCCACCCTCCGCAGCCGAGCCGGGTGGTTCCTGCCCGGGAGGAGCCCCCTGGCGCGCTCTGATTGGAACTCCCGCCGCAGTGGCGGGGGAGGGGGGACACGTGACCGCCCGGCCAGGCCGCCCGGCGCGCCCCATCAGCGGTGGGCACCCCACCTTCCTCCTGGAAAAGCCGGGGGACACAGGGAAGGCGGGGGAGCACGCGGGGCGCAGGAGAGCCTACCAGCCCCTTTAGCCGCAGTGCCGGTGATCCCGGCCGCCGAACTCGGGGAGGAAGGGCTCGCACGCGGCCGGCCGGCCTTCACTGTCCTCCCGCCCTGCCCTTGGCCGCAGTACCCTCCCCTCGGCTGCAGTAACCGCCCCCCACATCTCCAGGCATAGGCACGCTCAATGCAGACCACTGCCCCTCCGGAGATGCCAGTACCACTTAAGAACGGTGTTTTCTTTCCTCCTCTCTGCACACCAGCACATTGTGCCCGGGAGGAACTCCTGACGATGCATGGCAGACACCGCCCAGCTCCAGGGCTCGGAGACCCCCCGACCACGCCCGGGAAGCCTGACGGTTCCCAGGTCATAGAGCGGAGGGACTTGGGCCTGCTCCCTGCGGCGGAGGAGGCGGCGTCGCGGGAGCTACATGCTCCGATCCTCCCCAGGAAGGAGGCCGGGTGGCGGGGGAGAGGGCTGTCATGGGGTGCGCACCCACTTCACAGCTTGTGGGAGCACGTTTCTAATAAAGGTCAAATTAGAACAACTGGTGGTGCCGGCAGGGATGTGCCGCATGGTCATGAGAAGCCCGGCTATTAATCACCCATAACGAGCCTTGCTTTTCTTATGTGGGAAAATGGGTGGTGCGGGAGTCTCCGGAGTTGCGCTGTTGTAAGCTCTGGTGCTCCTCGGAGCCGGTGGATTCCGCAGCCTCTCACCCCACCTCCCTGCGGCCCTCTCTCCGGGTTGCACCACCCTAGATGGCAGGAATTCGGAGAAAATGCGGTGTCACGTCCGCGCCTATACCCCCCAGACGCGTCTGCGCCAACTCCAGCAACACGTGGGGACGGTGAATCCGGGCGTCTGCTCTCCACTTGAGTAGTTATGTGGGTATACTTATGTGATTATTTATTATAACCAAACTGAACGCAGGTCTGTTTCTACACCGGATTCTTTCGAACTTCGGTCCGAGGGAGTTTTGTACTCGGTTTGGGCGGGGACACAGTTTGCGGCCAAGGCCACTGCAGCGCTCAGCTGAGCCCAGGACACCGGTGGTGTGGTGGGGTGGGATGGGGAGGAACAGAGGCCCTGGGTCCTCGGGTGCTCCACCTTTGTTCCTCACTTCGACCAGTTGGGCAACACGTCCCACGCCCTAGAGCGCCTTTTCCAACTGGAATGTGATTCTCAGATAGTGTTGAAGCCGGGGACCTTGATCCATTCGTACCTTTGCTTCGCTGGGCACAGGACAAGTAATCAGCAGATTTACCTGGAAAAAGGGTTTATCCATAAAGCGTCGGGCACAAACGCTAGGTAGGGAACGTGTGAGGAAGCTTAGAATCTACGCATTATAAATTGATGGTGGTGGTGGGGGGGAGCATCTGATGTAAAATGAAATGGCTCTATTAAACTAATATGAAGCTTCCAGGTGGACGCCTTGCTACCTTTGCGTCCTCCCCTCCCCCGCTTCCTCCAAACCACAAAGGTTGGGCAAATCTCATGAAGTGTAAGTCTGTCGGGGTGGGGTGGGAGGGAAGGATACTCGGTTTAAAAAACACCACTCTTAAATAAGAAAAGTGGGTAAGTTTTCCATTTCTAGGTGTTAATGTTTGTTACCGCCACACTAAAATTGGAGGTTGATTGCGACAAGAGAATCCCCGAGCACAGGACGCAGACAATTTTCACAATTAAAAATTAAAAAAAAAATAGCCTTCCTTCTCCCTGTGGCCCCCCCCCCCCGCTTCCCTAATCAGCTACCCTCGCAAGGACTGGGGGCCGGGAGAGGGGGAGACTGTAGTCCCACCGGGTGCGCCAGGGAGGCAGTGGGGCCACTTGTTGCGACATGGCCAGAGAAGATAATTTCTGAAAGGGTCTGGAGGGGATTCAGAATCAAAATCTCTTCTCCTGGATACGACGCCCTGGAAGCCGAGGCAGGCGGCAAGCACCGACTCAGTGCCTCGAGGAGATACGCTTTTTAACTTGAACTCTGGGCCATCTTTATTCGAAATACTTGTTTTGCACGTCTGGGAATTTACTCTCTGCAGTTAAACGCGTGACACACGCACGGGGTAGCTCCGCGGGGGGAGGGCGCGTGGCACAGGAGCTTTGGACAGTCACGGGCTCTGCCCTTGGGAAGGAGTGCGAAGGGCACCGCCTTGGTGTGGCTGCGGACGTGAGAGAGGTAACTCGGAAAGGCCCTCCTCCGGCTGCTTTGGTTGCGGGGGGCTGCGCACAAAGGTGCCGGGGCGGTCCGCGTGCACGCACAGCGCCCGCCGCAGTGAAGGGCAGAAGTGTCGAGGGCAGAGGGACTGGACAAGCCCAGGCGTATTTTCCGGATTCCGAGTTCATCTGTATACCGGGTCACTCTCTGTTGAGAAAATGCGCGACACTCGAGAGGGACAGTGACACTAACCGAGTGTCCACGCAGAGCCGACCCGCTTGCCATGAGAGCGGGCCAGGAGGCTCCTCGGCGCTCGGCTCCCGCAGAGGCTGCAAGTAGCAAAGCAGTCTCGCCGGCGCCGGGCCCGCCAGCCTTTGCCTTCAGCGTCCTCCGGTGGCATCGTCCGGGGTTTGCGGAGCAGAAGCCGAGGACACGAGCAACTTGCTGCGGCTTTGGAGTGACCACGCCTTAGAGCTGTGAAAAACTGCCTCGTGGTGACTTGGGGGCGGAGAGGTTAACAAAGTGCGGAATTTGTCTCGGTTTTTACCTAAAATGAAGCTGGTAGTACTGGGTGCTTAAATGGCTTTCTGCCAGGACCTTGGAGGTGGGGGTGGGGTGGGGTGGAAGGGCGTGAGTGCTAGGTTTACGACAAGGGACATGCCCGATTTCAGGGAGCTCCCCCCTCGGGCCGCGCTCTCTGGAACTCTAAGTGGAAGAGCCGAATGGAAGCGCCACCGCGCCCGGGCTCATCTCCCCGCATTAAGACATCTGACGTTGCCCTCCAAACTCTAGGTCCTGGAGACCTAGAGTCTCTAGGTCCTCTGCGCGGGCAGGGAACTGCAAGAGTGTCTGCCCGCCGTCGCCCCTCGACATGGACCCTTTTCCTTTTCCTTTCATTCCTAGGGCAGGTTAACGCCGGCAGGGACCGCAGTGCGACTGGCATGCACTTCACCGCCCCCTCTGCGCCCCGCGCCGACTGCGGGGCTGCTGCGACAGCTGGGCCTTCGCCTCCTAGTGCCTTCCGCCTCCTCCCCGCGGCCACACCTCAGTCACTCACCCCCGTCCCCCACACTCTGCCGCCTTCCCTCCCCCACGCGCTCAGGGAGCCAATACTGCCAGGAGCGAGTGGAAGCTCAGGTCCGTGTGCAGGTGTCCCTGTGCACGAGTAGGGGAGCGCACGAGACCGCGATCCGCGACCCCACTGCCGCCCTCAGCTCGGGATCCACCCACGTGGAACCCGCCGGCCCCCGCGGGTTCCCAGCGCCAGTCTCCCGAGCTCAGCTGCGGGTGCAGTTCCCTCGAAGCCCCAAGGCGCTCCTACTGGTCAGTGTCCATCTCAGTCGTTCCCCTATGCCGGGACTTGGCCAGCTGGGAAGCCTATTTGTCCCCCGCCTGCACCCCCAGCTATCACTGGACAAAGCCGCCCGGCTTCCCGCTCCTCCCCAGAGTGGGAAGGAGTCCCCGGCATCGGGGAAGAGACGAGCATGGGAAGAGACGAGCACGGAAAGAGCCTGCCGGCGCCAGGCCACCGTGCGGTCCCTGGCCCTGGCCCTGGCCCTGCCTGCGGGGTGCAGGGCTGGCGCTGCGGGTACCGCCCGCGCAGGGCAGGCACCCCACCCACTGTTCTTCCAGCGCCCGCACCCGGTCGCCGCGGCGCAGCAGGGAGGAGGCCCCGCGGCGCCGGTTCCTCCACACCCACGTGCCCCTCGTGTGCGCGCCCCCGGCCTGCAGATGCTACCCGGCTGGCGCCGCCAGGATTTCCGGGCGGCCCCACCCTCCCGGGCCGCTACGCCTCGCTCCCTGCATTCGTAGTCTCCTTGGCGTCTCCGCTGCAGCATCTAAGCCCAGGCGCCGCCTCTGCGAGGCAGGCTGCTCTGCTTGCCTGAGGGCCGCTGCCCAAAGGCCGCGACTGCCGCCGGGGTCCCGTACTCACCTCTTCTTGTGGACCGGGGTGGGGGGTGGGGTTCAGTCGCTGCACCAGGGGTGTTCAGCCACCGCCCACGGTCTCTTGGAGGGTGTAGCGGGAAGGCGTTCCCGAGGCGCCAGCACCCTCCTTAAGCCCTTACTCGGCTTTCTGCACAGCACCTTCATCAGCCGGCCACCCTCCCTGACAGCAGGGGAGGCATGGCTCTTGTGCTTTCTCCCGCTTCTCTTCTTTCTCGCTGTCACACCAACGCCCATCTATACACACACCTGAACACCGAGAAGCCAAGGCCAGCGTCTCCTTCTCAAACTCCTAATTCCAACACTGTGCAGCGCACATCACGTCGCTGACAGCAAGGTGAGGGGGTGGCACTTACGAGCTAGGTGGTTTCTTAAAATATAGGAAATAACCTTCTGCCCCTTGGCCTTTGCGTTCTTAAGAGGATTGTACTTTATTTTAAAATATATATAGCCCAGGAGCATTCGTACATTTAAAAAAATTAAAGTGTTTTGAGACAATCGTAGATTCACATACAGCTGTAAGAAATAATACACACAGATTCTGTGCACATTTACCCAGCTTCGCCCAATGGTAACAATTCCCAAAACTATGTAGAATATCACAACCAGGATATTAGCACTGACACAACCCACCCAATCTTATTTAGATTTCCCCAGTTTTACTTGTACTCATTTCACACTCTTTCTCCCTCTCTCCCCCTTCCTCTGCGCGTATAATTGGTTCTATACAGTTTTTTACATGTGTAAGTTTACGTGTCCACCACGACAGTCAAGATACAGAACCGAACTTACCAGAGGATCCTTCTTACTGCCTTTTATTACATAACCACACCTACCTGGGGAAGGGTTGCAATTCCTGATATCCACTAATCTATTTTCCATTGTTTCCAATTTTGTCATTTCAAAATGTTGGATAAGTGAAATTATACAATACGGTAGTCATTTTGAATTGTCTTTATTGACTCAGCATAATTTCCTTGAAATTCATCGAAGTTATTGTGCGTAATCAGTAGTTCATTCTTTTTTATTACTGGGTAGCATCATGGTGTGGAGGTACCACAAAGGTAAACTGTTTAACCATTCCCTTGTTGAAGGACTCGTTGAAGGATTGATTCCAGATTTTTGCTGTTACAAATAAAGTTACTATGAACATTCCTGTACAGGTTTTTGTGGGAATATAATTTTTCTCTGGGATAAATGCTCAAGAGGGCAATTGCTGGGTCGTATGGTAAATACATTTAGTTTTGTAAGCACTGCTGTACTCTTTTCCAGAATACCTGTACCATTTTACGTTTCCAACAGCAATGTATGAGTGATCAATTTTTTCCTCATACTTGGCAGCATTTGGTGTTGTCACTTTTTTTTATTTTAGCCATTCCGATAGGTGTCGTAATATGTCATTGTGGTTTTAATTTACATTTCCCTGATGGCCAATGATATCGAACATCTTTTTTATGTGATGATTTGCCATCTGTATACCATTTTTATTTCTTTTTCTCTTTTTGGTGAAATGTCTGTTCATGTCCTTTGTCCATGTTCTAAATAGAGATTTGTTTTTGTTTTTGTTTAACTGTTGATTTTGAAGAGTTCTTCATATATTTTAGAAGAAGTCCTTTGTAAGATACGTGGTTTACAAATAATTTGTCCCAGTCTCTAGATTGTCTTTTCATCCTCTTCTTGTGAGCTTTTGTAGAACACAACTTTCCAATTTTGATGAGACTCAATTTATCAATCTTTCCTTTTATGGATCTTTCTTTTGGTGTCAAATCTAAGAACTTTTGTTTAGCCCCAAATCTTGAAGATTTTCTCCAATTTTAAAAGTAAGATTTATGGTTCTACATTTTACATTTAAGTCTGTGGTTTAGTTTTTCTATAAGATGTAAGTTTAACCTGAGGTGCATTTTTTGCCTGTGGACACCCAGTTGTTCTAGCATCATTGAAAAGGCTATTACTTTTCCATTAAATTGCTTTTGAGGTTTATAAAAAAAAAATCAGCTGGCATATTTGTGTGGGTTTATTTTTTAGTTGATCATGTATCCTGTGACCATGCTGAATTTACTTATCATACCCAGGAATTTTCTATAATATGCAGACAATCATGTTTTCTGCAAATAGCACCAGTTTTATTTCTTCCTTTCTAATCTGTATACTATTTTTTTTCTTGTCTTATTTCAGTGGCTAGAACTTTCAGTACTATGTTGGTAAGAGTAGTGAAAGCAGATATCCTTGCCATATTTCTGATCTTAGGGGGAAAACATTCAGTCTTTCACCTTAAGTATATTGGCTGCGGAGTTTTCGTAGGTGCTATTTTTAGAGACGAGGTCTCAGCTGGTTCTTTTGCACAGGTGTGCAGTGCTATGATTAACCTCACCGCAGCCTTGAACTCCTAGGTTCAACTGATCCTTCTGCCTCAGCCTCCTGAGTTGCTGGGACTACAGGCCTTGCCACCATGCCCAGCTAATTGAAAAAAAAAAAAAATTAGAGACAGGATCTCACTATATTGCCCAAGCTAGAGTGCAGTGGTGCAATCATAGCTCACTGCGGTCTGGATCATAGATCACTCCTGGGCTCAAGTGATCTTCCTGCCTCAGCCTCATGAGTTCCTAAGATTACAGGTGTGAGCCGCCACACCTGGCATAGATGCTCTTTATCCCATTGAGGTAATTCTCTTCTATTCCTAACTTGCTGTGAGTTTTTATATTGGATGAGTGTTAGATTTTATAAAATAGTTTATCTGCATCCAATGATATGATCCCATGATATGGTGAAATGATATCATTGATTGATTTTCAAATGTTGAACCCAGCTTGCTTACCTGGAATAAATCCCACTTGATCATGGTGTATAATTATTCTTATACATACTTGGATTCAATTTTGTTATGGATTTTTGCATCTAAGTTCATAAGAAATATTGGCATGAGATTTACTTGTTTCTTTTTTACTTTATTTGGCTTCAGTATCAGGACCTCATAAAATGAATTAGCAAATGTTTCCTCATCTTCTGTTTATGGAATAGATTGTATAAAATAGTTGTTAATTCTTCTGTAAATGTTTGGTAGAATTCTTTAGTAAAAATCATTTGACCCTGAACATATTTCTTAATGAGATTTTAAATTATAAATTTAGTTTCTTTAATGGTTATAGGACTATTCGGATTATGTATTTCTTCTGCTTGAGTTGTGGTAGTTTATAATTTTCAAGAAATTTGCTCATTTTTCTGACTTTTTGAATTTCTTCTAATAAGTTGAACATTTGTAGTATTCCTTTATTATTTTCCTTTTAATGACTGCCAGATCTGTAGCAACATCCCCAGTTTCATTCCTGATATTGGTAATTTGTGTCTTCTCTTTTTTATTTTTGTCAATCTTGCTAAGGGTTTATCAATTTTATTGATTTTGTTGAAGAACCAGCTTTTGGTTTCATTGATTTTTCTCTATCATGTTCTTCTTTTTCAATTTCATTGTTTTTTATCTTTATTTTTTCATTCCTCCTGTTGCTTTGGGTGTGTACTTTCCTGTACTTTTCTAGCTTCTTTTTTTTTATTTGAGCATATTACAGGGGTACAAATGTTTAGGTTACATATATTGCCTTTGCCCCACCTGAGTCAGAGCTTCAAGCCTGTCCATCCCCCAGATGGTGCACACTGCACCCATTCTAGCTTTTTGAGATAGGAACATACATTACTGGTTTGAGACTTTTCCTCTGTTCTAATGTAAGCATTTAGTGCTATGAATTTCCATTTTGGCACTGCTTTAATTGTATCTCACAAATTTTGACATGTGTTTTTTTTTTTTTCGGTTCTATTATATTTAAAATTTCTCCTGAGACTTCCTCTTTAACCCATGATTTATTTAGAAGTGTGTTGTTTAAGTTTCAACTGTTTGGAGATTTTTTTATTACCTTTCTTGATTCTATGATATTATAATCAGAGAATACACTTCATATGATTCGATTATTTTACATTTTGGGGGGTTTGTTTTGTGAGCCAAGATATGGTCTATCTTGGTGAATGTTCCATTGGCTCTTGAGAAAAGTGTATATTCTGCTGTTGTTGGGTGGAGTGTTCTACATATGTTAATTAGATCCTATTGGTTGATGATTTTGTTGAGTTCTTCTATAGCTTTACCAATTTTCTGTCTAGTAGTTCTATTAGTTGCTAAGTGGGGATTGTTGAAATTCCCAACTACAATTTTGGATTTGTCTATTTCTCCTTTTAGTTCTATCAGTTTTTCCTTTATGTATTTGCAAGCTCTGTGGTTTGGTGCATACTCAATTCAGATTGCCATATCTTCCTGGTAGGTTGATCCTTTTATCACTATGTAATGTCCTTCTTTGTCTCTAGTAATTTTCTTTGCTCTGAAGTCTGCTTTATCTCAATATAGCCACTTCTGCTTTTTAAAAATTAATATTTGAATGGCATATCTTTTTTCATCCCTTTAATTTCAAGCTATTTACATTGTAGAATTTGAACATTCATGAATATTGTTAAAGGTTTCTTTGCTGGAAATTGATGAAATTCTAAAATTCATTTTGTCTAATAAAAAGCTTATGGTTCCATGACAGTGGATTTGGCAAGGATTCCTTGGCTATAAGACCAAAAGCGCACATAACAAAAGAAAACATAGATAAATTGGACTTCCTCAAAATTTAAAACTTTTGTGCATTATAGGACACTATCAAAAGAATGAAAAGACAGTCCATAAAATAGAATATATTGTAAATAACATATGCGATAAGGAATTAATAGCCAGACTATATAAACAACTCCTATAACTTAACAATAAAAACAACAAAACAACAGCAAATTAAAAAATGGGCAGACACCCTAAGGCCCAGGCAAGAAGATGCCCACCACAGTACATTTCTTCAAAGCAAAGGGGCTAGACATGTCTGACCTGGAAGTACTAACAGCAGCTCTGTCCAGCCTCAGAGTTCATACCAAAGTACTGCCCAGGCAGGGAGACACCCACAATTGTGTAATTCTATGGAGCATAGTATCTGGACCTGTCTGTTTGGAGCTATGACTCTGCCTAACCTCAGAACCCAGCCTGCAGCCTTGCCCATCCACGGAACTCCAATAATAGTATCACCCAGCCTGGAAATGCACCTCATGAACCTTCCCAATCAGATATGATTGCAGTGCCCAGCCAGCAACTCTGCCTGATTGCAGAGCACAGCCAGTGGCCTTGCTGGACAGTGGAGCCCAGCCAGCAGACCCTCTCAACCTCAGAGCAAAGATAGTGGCCCAGCCAACCAGAGAACTGGCAGCAAGCTCTGCCTGTCTGGGATTGTTATCAGCTGCCCTATCCAGAATCACAAGCTATACAAAATAGTGAAGGTTTATCCTTGCCAAAGAATACCTATAAAGGCCAGAAAATGAGGCTGTCTCCTCAAATACACACACACCAATGCAAAGACACAAGGATTACATAGAATCAGGGAATTATGCTACCACCAAAAGAAACTAATAAAGTTCCAATAATGGATACTGAAGAAATGGAGATATATAAAATGACAAAGAATTCAGAATAATTCTCTTAAGGAAGTTCAGCAAACTACAAGAACACATAGATAGAAAGTTAAATGAAATTTGGAAAGCAATGCACAAATGAAATGAAAAATTTGACCAAAAAGAAAGAAAGAAAGAAAGAAACATAAGAGAACTAAACAGAAATCCTAGAGATGAAGAGTACGATGACTGAACTGGAAATTTTAATAGAAAGCTTCAGCAGCAAACTCAATCAAGCAGAAGAATCAGTGAGCTTGAAGACATTTGAAAATATACAGTCAGAGGAGCAAAATTAAAAAAAAAAAAAACATAGAAAGGAATGAAGAAAGCTTACAGGAATTATGGAACACCGTCAAGAGAACTAATAGGAGTTAAAAGTGAGAAGAAAGAGAAAAATGGCCAGAAAGCATATTTAAAGAAGCAATGACTGAAAACTTCCCAAATCTATGGAATGATGCCAACATCCAGGCACAGGAAACAGAGAGGTCTCCAAAAAAATTCAATTCAAAGAGGAGTTCATGAAGACATAATTATTAAACTATCAAAAAAATTCTTAGAGCAGCAAAATATAACAAACTTATCACATACAAGAGAGTCCAAATACAGCTATCAGCAGGTTTCTCAGCAGAAACCCTGCAGGCCAGGAAAGAGTGAGTTGATATATTCAAAATGATGAGGGGAAAAAACTGCCAACAGAAAATACTGTACCAAGGAAATCACTCAGAAATTAAGAAAAAATTAAAACTTTGCTAAACAAAGCTAAAGGAATTTCTCATTAGATCTGCTTTACAGGAATTGCTAAAGGAAGGGTTTTTTTAAGCTGATAGGAAAAGCTGCTAATTAGTAACATAAAACATGAAATCACAAAACTTGAAGGTATAAGTAATGCATTGTCATATTCAGAATACTATAATACTGTAATGGTCATGTTAAAGAGATTTTATCTTTAGTATGAGCATTAGAAGACAAAACTATTTAAAGAACTATACGAAAATAAATTGCTAAGGGACACAAATTATAAAATGATGTAAATTTTGACATCAAAAACATAAAATGGTTGTAAAACATCAACTCAAAAAATATAAAATGGGGGGAGTAAAAGTACAGAATTATCATATCCAATCAAATTAAATTATTATCAAAATTAATTCTTAAAAAATAGCCTGTTAAAAGATGTTTTTTGTAAGCTTCATGGTAACCACAAAGCAAAAGCTTATAGTAGAGGCACAAAACAAAAATAGAAAGGATTCAAAGCATACCACTACAGAAAACCATCAAACCACAAAGGAAGATATCAAAAGAGGAAGAAAGAAATAAAATATCTACAAAAGAACCAGAAAAAATTTTGCAAAATGGCAGTATAAGTCCTTACCTACAAATGATTACTTTTTCCCCAATAATTACTTCGAATGTAAATGGATTAAATTCTCCATTAAAAAAATCATGTGGCTGAATTGATAAACAAATAAGACCCAACTATATGTTGCCTAGAAAGACTCACCAAACTTTTAAGGACATACATAGACTGAAAGTGAAGGGATGAAAAAGACATTCCATGCAAATGAAAACAAAAAGACAGCAGGGGTAACTATACTTATATCAGACAAAATACACTTTAAGTCAAAACTGTAAAAAGAGACAAGGAAGGATATTATATAATGATAAAGGGGTCAACTCACCAAGAAGATATAACAATTGTAAATATATATGTACCCTACATCAGAGCACCTAAATATATAAAGCAAATATTAAAGGATCTGAAGGGAGCAATAAATTGCAATACAATAATAGTAACAGGGGACTTTAATACTGCGTGTTCAACAATGAGCATATCATTCAGACAGAAAATTAATAAGGAAACACTGGACTTGAACTACATTTAAAACCAAATGGACCTAACAGGCATTTACAGAACATTTCATCCAATGGCAACAGATACACATTCTTCTCAAGTGTACATGAAGTATTCCACAGGATAGATCATATGTTAGGCCATAAAACAAGTCTGAGCAAATTTAAGAGGATTGAAAACATATAAAGCATATTTTATTATCACAATGATATGGAACTAGAAGTCCGTAATAGGAGAAATCTTGGAAAATTCACAAATATGTGGAAATTAAATGACAACGTCCTGAGCAACTGAGT
Source organism: Indri indri (assembly GCA_004363605.1). Taxonomy (NCBI): domain Eukaryota; kingdom Metazoa; phylum Chordata; class Mammalia; order Primates; family Indriidae; genus Indri; species Indri indri. Next base: position 173,263 of record RJWJ010000162.1, read on the forward strand.
CATAGAGGAAATCAAAAGGGAAATCAAAAAAATATCTTGAGACAAATGAAAATGGAAATACAACGTACCAAAACTTATGGGAAGCAAAAAATTAGTTCTAAGAGGGAAACTTATAGCAATAAATGCCTATTTCAGGAAAGAAAAAAGTTTTCAAATAAACAACCTAATGTTACACCTCAAGGAACTAGAAGAAGAACAAACTGTGCCAAAAGTTAACAGAATGAAAGAAATAGCAAAGAGTACAGCAGAAATAAATAAAATAGAGACCAGAAAACAACAGAACAAAATCAACAAAACTAAGAGTTTGGGTTTTTTTAATCTTTTAAAAAGATTAAAAAAGAAAAAATAAGAAAAAAAGAACTAAGAAAAAGAGAGAGAAGACTCAAATAAAATCAGAAAGGGAAGAAGAGACATAACTGATATCAAAGAAATACAAAGGATCATAAGAGATCACTATGAAAAATTATATGCCAACAAATTGAATAACCTAGAAGAAATGTGTAAATTACTGGACACATACAACATATCAAGATTGAATCATGAAAAAAATTTTAAAAATCACAGACCAATAATGAGTAAGGAGATTGAATCATTAATAAGATGTGTCCATCAAAGAAATGGCCAGGATCTGATGCCTTTATGGTTGAATTCTACCAAACATTTAAAGAACTAATTTCAATCCTTCTCAAACTCTTCCAAAAAATCAAAGAGATAGGAATGTTTCCAAACTCATTTTACAAGACCAGCATCACCCTGATAACAAAACCAGACAAGGACTTTACAAGAAAAGAAAATTACAAGCTAATATCACTGATGAGCATAGTTGTAAAAATCCTCAACAAAATACCAACAAACCAAATTCAACAGCACATTGATATGATCATTCACCATAATCAAGTGGAATATATCCCTGGGATGCAAGGATGGTTTGACATGTGCAAATCAATAAATGTGATACATCACATTAATAGAGTGACTCTTAACAAATTAGTTATATTAATAGAAGGAAGCTGCCTCAACACAATAAAAGCCATAAATGACAAGCCCACAGCTAACATTATACTGAACAATAAAAAGTTGAAAGCTTTTCTTCTAACATCAGGAACAAGACTAGGAGTCCCACTGTCTTAGTCCATTTTGTATTGCTGTAACAGAATACCTGAGGCTGGGTAATTCACGAAGAAAAGAGGTTTATTTAGCTCATGGTTCTGCAGACTGGGAAGTACAAGAAACATGGTGCCAGCATCTGCTTGGCTTCTGGTGAGGGCCTCATGCTGCTACCACTGAAGGCTAAAAGCAGAAGGCAAGTGTGCATGTGCAAAGAGATCACATGGTGAGGGAGGATGCAAAAGAGAGAAACAGAGGAAGCCAGACCCTTTTTAATAACTTGCTCTTGCAGGGAACTAATCTATTCCTGAGAGAATCAGAACTCACTCACCCTTGAGGGAGGGTATTAATCTATTCATGAGGGATTCACCCCCAGGATCCAAACACCTCCCACTAGACCTCACCACCCAACAGTGCTACAATGGGCATTAAATATTAACATGAATTTTGGTCTGGACAAACCACATCCAAACTATAGCACCTACTCCCAGCACTTCTATTCAACATAATACTGGAAGTCCTTGCCAGAGCAATTAGGCAAGAGAAAGAAATAAAGGCATCTAAATAGGAAAAGATGATGTCAAGTTGTTTCTCTTTGCTGATGACATGATCTTACATATAGAAAACTCTAAAGACTCCAGAAACAAACTGTTCGATCTAACAAGTGAATACAGTAAACTCGCAGAATACAAAATCAACACATAAAAATCAGTAGTGTTTCTATACACTAACAATGAATTATCTGAAAAAGAAATCAAGAAAGCAATCCATTTACAATAGCTACAACAAATTCTTAGGAATAAATCTAACCAAAGAGATGAAAGATCTGTATACTGAAAACTATTAAACTTTGATGAAAGACATTCAAGAAGATGCAAATAAATGGAAATATATTCTATGTTCATGAATTTGAAGAATTAATATTGTTAAATGCCCATACTACCCAAAGTAATCTACAGATTCAATGCAATCTCTATCAAAATTTCAATGTTATTTTTCGTGGAAATGGAAAAAACAATCCTAAAACTCATATGAAACCACAAACCCTGAATAGCTAAGACAATCTTGAGCAAAAAGAGGAAAGCTGGAGGCATCATGCTACTTGATTTCAAACTATATTACAAAGCTATAGTAATTAAAATAGAATGGTACTGGCATAAAAATAGACACACCAACCAATGGAACAGAATAGAGAGTCCAGAAATGAACTCATGCATTTACCATCAATTGATTTTCAGCAATGGTACCAAGAACACACAGCAGGAAAAGGACAGTCTCTTCACCAGACAGTGTTGAGGAAACTGTATATCCACATACAGAAGAATGAAATTGGACTTTTATCTCAGACTATATATAAAAATCAACACAAAATTGATTAAAGACTTAAACATAAGACCTGAAACTATAAAACTACTAGAGGAAAACATGGGAAGAAAACTATTCAACATTTGTCTGGGCAATGATTTTTTAGATTTGACCCCAAAAGCACAGGCAACAAAAGCAAAAATAGATAAATGGCTTCTGAACAGCAAAAGAAACAATCAACAGGATAAAGAGACATCCTACAGATTGGGAGAAAATATTTGCAAGCCATACATCTGATACTAGGTTAATGTCCAAAATATATAAGGCTCTCAAACAACTCAATAGCAAGAAAACAAATAACCCAATTAAAAAATGGGCAAAGGACCTGAATAGATGTTTCTCAATAGAAGGAACACAAATGGCCATCAGATACATGAAAAAATGCTGAACATTACCAATCATTAGGGAAATGCAAATTAAAACCACAATGAGATATCATCTCATACCTGTCAGAATGGCTATTATCAAAAAGACAGAAGGTAATTGTTGGCAAAAATGTAAAGAAAAGAGAGCTGTTGTACATTGTTGGTGGGAATGTAAATTAGTATAGCTATTATGAAAACTATATGGAGATTCCTCAAAAAACTAAAAATAGAATTACTGTGTGATTATTATATTACAGCAATCCCACTTCTGGTACACATCCAAAGTATTTGAAATTAGTATGTCAAAGAGATATCTGCACTCTTGTGTTCATTTCAGCATGATTCACAATGGCCAACTTGTGGAATAAAACACAGTGTTTATTGATGGAATGAATGGATAAAGAAAATGTATGTATGTATAATGGAATATTATTCAGCCTTAAAAAGGAAGGAAATTCTGTCATTTGCCACACATGGATGAACCTGGAAGACGTTGTGCTAAGTGAAATAAGCCAGGCACCAAGGGACAGAAACCACAGTATCTCACTTATACATGGAATCTAAAACAATCGAACTCATGGAAGCAGAAAATAGGATGGTGGTTACTAGAGGCTGGGGAAAGGGGAATTTGGAGATGTTAGTGAAAGGATACAAAGTTTCAGTTAGACAGAAGGAATAAGTTTTTTGAGAGCCATTGCACAGCATGGTGACTATAGTTAATAATAATGTAATGTATATTTCAAAGTTGCTAAGAGAGTAAATTTCAAATGTTCATACCATAAAAAATAATATTTAAGGTGATGGATATATTAATTAGCTTGACTTAATCATTCCACATTGTATACATATATCGTAACAATACTTTGTACCCCATACATATATACAATAAAAAATGGGCAAAGGAGTTGAATTAACATTTCATTAAAGACATACAAATGGCCAATAAGCACATGAAAAGATGTTCAACAGCAAGAGTCAGTATAGAAATGCAATCAAAATCACAATGAGATACCACTTCACACTCATTAGAATGGCTGTTTTGTCTTTAATAAAAACAAAAAACTCCTAAACAGAAAACAAGTGGTGGCAAGGATATGGAGAAATTGGAACCCTTGTGCATTGATAGCAGGAATGTAAATGGTACAGCTGCTGTGAAAAACAGTACTGTATGGTGGCTGCTCAAAAAAATTAAACACAGAATTACCATATGATGCAGCAATTTCACTTCTGGGCATATACTCAAAAGAATTCAAAGCAGGGACTCAAACAGATACATGTACATAAATGTTCATAGCAGCATTATTCATAACAACTCACATGTCCCTTAACAGAGGAATGGATAAACAAAATGTCATATATATATAAATGGAATATTATTTGGCCTTAAAAAGCAATGCAATTCTGATACATGCCACAACATGGATGAACCTTAAAAACATTATGCTAAGCGAGCTAACGCAGACACAAAGGGGCAAATATTGTAAGATTCCACTTTACCACAATAAAAGTTATGCGAAAAAGCTTCTGGTTTGATTTGTGAGAGATATTTATCCTATACCATCAAGGTGTGTCCATGTAGCTCACGATGGCTCACCAACAAAAGTTCTTTCCTCGCCCCCACCTCATCCCAATTTTATTTTTGTTTACTTTTGGCAACTTCAATCTACTCCACTCAGGTTTCCTGCTGCATCAATTAGAGAATACTTTTTCTACATTTGGTGGTGGGAATGAAAATAGCCAAGGCGTGTGACTGCTGTGGCTCAGGAAGGACCCTCTCCTCATCTCCCCACTGCTGTGGTCACTGAGGACAACACAGACCTTGGTGAACAATCACGGTGCCTGTGCCATTGACTTGCCTCCTCAAAGACAAATATGTGGGCTAAGTGAAAACAGTCTGACTTGTTTTTCCTTCAAGGTTTTTTGTTTTTTGTTTTTTGTTTTTGTTTTTTGGCTCTTTGTGTATTTTTAGCCTTCACTAATATTATGACTGTACCACTGCAAAGATAAAAATGAAATTACTGAAATCTATTTTTTTCAATCTCTATGCCACCAGGGTTGGGGAACCTGCAGCCTCACAGCCACATGTGGCCCTCCCGATCCCTTTGTGTGGCCCCTTGACCAAATCCAAACTTCACAGGACAGATCCCTTTATTAAAAGGATTTGTTCTATAAAATTTGGATTCAGTCAAAAGGCCGCACTCAAGGATCCAGAAGCCTAGACCATCAAAAAGACAGATACCATATTCTCTGACCTACTACTTTCTGATACTGAGACCACGACGCAGTCTAAGCAGCATGAGAACTCTGGAGCCCTGAGATCTGCCCCTAGCCAGGTTGGTGGACAGGGGCTTGTTGAGCCACTTCTGGAGGTCCCCTGTCTGTAATCTGAGTAGGTTGGGCTAGTGGACCCCAAAGGTTCTCACACATTCTAAAGGGGAAGATCAAAGGTCCTGGAAAGTTACCCTGTCCCTAACAAATATTCACTCTCCTCTCTTAACACAGAATATGTCATATTTTGTAAAAAAAAAGATATTCTTCATATGACATTGAAACTCTCACCCACTTAAGTATCACTCACATCAAAAGGCTTAATCATTCCTTTTTTTGTGATTGGGCTCTGTCCACAGGATGGGCTATATCACCTATAGGGCCTAATGCAAAAGGAAAATGTGGAGCCCCCTGTTTAAAAATTATTAAGGATTTCAAAGTGGAGAAAGCAGAGCATTAAACCAAGCATGAAATCCCCCAAGCACAATTGCACAGGTTGCATGCTCATGAAGCCAGCCCTGTCTGCATGTAAAAAGTTACCCCACACCACTCCTGGGAAAACATTTAAGTTGATTGAGCACCCTGAGTACACTGAGAAGTTATGTGTGTGGGTTGCATTTTATACACAAATAACACTAATAGGAGGCCAACCTTCCAACCTGCTATGCAGTTAGTCTCTCACGAGCCGAGCCGTTTGTGTTAATGAGCAGGTCCTGATTAGTAGAGATGCAGCACAATGAAATGAAAAGTCTACAAAACTGGCTGGAAAAAGCCCTCAAGATTCTTCATTTAGCAAATATTTATTGAGCATCAACTAAGTGCCCGACCCTGGGCTAAGTATTCCACAGTAATGAGACACGTCTGTCACCCTTGGCAAAGTCATCAGTTTTTAATACCTTGGTTCACTGGGTTATTAGGTGGGAACAGGAGTTTTGCTCACACGAAAACCTTTAGAAAAGAAGATGGCTCCAGAAGGTCAAGTTAGATTACTAATTATAGTAATCTATAGTGTCATTTTGCAAAACTTTAATGACAGTATTTGTTAAAAAATGACATTATCAAAAACGGAGAATAAGTGTAGATTGTAGGGTCGCAGGGTAGCTTCTGATTTTCCTTTTTTTCACTTTCTTTCATCTGAACAACTCAGTGGGAGATTCCATGCCCAGAAACCATAACCAGGTCCTCCAATATCTTGTATGAATTTATAGAATTTCACCCTCAGACTTCAAAAACATAAAAACCTGTAAAGAGGAACTATCTGGCATACCTGTTTTACAGGTTTTACACAATCTCTCTATTCCATTAAAAAAAAAAAATCAACCGAATTGTTCTAAATGGAATCACATTTGAAATGTACTAGAAAACTCGGATATTAAAAGGAAAACTGCATTGAATCCTTTTGTACAACAAAGAATAATTTTTATAAAGCAAAAAATTACCCCTAATTTGGTTGATGTGCACACTCAGGCTTAAGCGCGTGGAGTTTCGCAACTGCACACACAGGAACCAATTTAGACTGCTCGGTGTTCCTCCTCTTCCTTTTCAAGGCCTGAGGATGTGCGGGTGGGGGTAGAGGTAGGAATGGAGGGAGCATGTCAGCATAGGTTCAGAATCTACTGCCTACTCAAGTGAAAAGTATTTCTCTATGCAAAGCAAGACAATAGGACCCAGAGCCTTCCCAGTGATCAACACTAGTTTGAGAATGGGAGCACTTTTTAAGAAACACGCCGTGAAGAGTGACATCAGTTAAACTCACAGAATTTTAGCCGCTGTGATGCGGTGGTGTGGTGTGGAAGGTTCTAAATACAGATTGCCAAACGCTCAAGGAGGTGTGTGATTGAAATAATGACATTTTCAGAGATGTAGTTTACCAGCCTCAGGTGCTCTGTGAAGGAAATACAGGCATACTCTTGTACAAGGGGGGAAGAAAGAATCTAAGAGAAAATTCCCTGTAAGATTTATGACTAGGTCTAAATAATGAGAGATTGTTAAAAAAAAAAAAAAAGGAATTAAAAATTATCTGAAGCTAGACTCCTGGGTGGTATCAGCAGAAGAGGTAAACCAGAGGGGAGGATGAGGGTTGGAAAGTGAAACCATGCCAACGTCGCTGTCTTCTTAAGGTGAGGATACAGTGAATCTTTCTAAAAATCAGTAGACAAATACAAATTTAATTGTGTATGTTGCAATTTAAGAACAATCGCTAGAAAAATAAACCTATTTCTTCCAGACTATTACAGGAGAAAAGATGGAACAAAGCAAACACAATCAAGTCAACAAAAGAATAGGAAACAGAAAGGACAAAACTGTGCAGCAAGGAGAAAAGATAAAGATGAAATGAGTGCAAACACATCAGTAATCAAAATAATTGTGAATGGCTTAAATTCACCTGAAATTCATCTGTGTAAAGATTGATTGGCTTTAAAAAGTCGAAGCTAGATAGATACTATTAGAGTTAGAGATTAAAGCAAGTCGCAAGAATTGTTTGGTTTCCCGGTGCATACAAAAGTTATGTTTACACTATGCTGTAGTCTAGGAAGTGTGCAACAGCATGAAATCTAAAAAACAAGGTGCATACCTTAATTAAAAAAACACTTTGATGCTAAAAAGTGATAACAATTATCTGAGACTCTGGCGAGTCATAATCTTTTTGCTGGAGGAGAGTGTTGTCTAAATGTTGATGGCTACGGACTGGTGGTGTTGCTGACGGTTGGGGTAGCTGCAGCAATTTCTTAAAGTAAGACACCAGTGACATTTCCTGCATCAATTGACTCTTCTTTTCATGAAAGATTTCTCTGCAGCATGTGATGCTGTTGGATAGCATTTTACCCACACTAGAACTTCTTTCGAAATTGGAGTCAGTCCTCTCAAACCCTGCTGCTGCTTTATCAACTAATTTTATGTAATATTCTAAATTTTTTGTTGTCATTTCAACAGTGTTCACAGTATCTTCACCAGGAACAGACACCATCTCAAGAAACCACTTTTTTTGCTCATCCATAAGAAGCAACTTATCGGTTCAAGTTTTATCATGAGATTGTAGCAATTCAGTCACATCTTCATCTCCACTTCTAATCCCAGTTCTCTTGCTGTGTCTACCACATCTGCAGGTACTTTCTCCACTCAAGAGTCAGTGGAGAAAGAGCCCCTCAGAGTCATCCATGAGGGTTAGAGTCAACTTCTTCCAAACTCTTGTTAATGTTGAGATTTTGACCTCCTCCCATGAATCGTGAATGTTCTTCATGGTGTCTAGAATGGCGAATCCTTACTTTGCCCAGATCCATCAGAGGAATCACCATCTATGGCAGCTATAGCCTTATGAAATGTAATTTATGGAATAATAAGACTTGAAAGTCAAAATGACTCCTTGATCCACAGGCTGTAGAATGGATGCTGCATTGGTAGACATAAAAACAACATCCATCTCCTTGTGCATCCCCATCAGAACTCTTGGGTGGCCAGGTGCATTGTCAGTCAGCAGTAATATTTTGAAAGGAATCTTTTTTCTGAGCAGAAGATCTCAACAGTGGGCTTAACATATTTAGTAAACCATGTTATAAACAGATGTGCTGTCATCTAGGCTTTGTTGTTCCATTTATAGAGCGTAGGCAGAGCAGATTTAGCATTATTCTGAAGGGCCCTAGGATTTTCGAAAGGGTAAATGAGCATTGGCTTAAACTTAAAGTCACCAGCTGCATTAGCTCCTAACAGTAGGGTCAAAAAGACTGCAAAGCTTTGAAGCCAGGTATTTACTTCCCCACTATAGCTATGAACATTCTATATGGCATCTTCTTCCAATATAAGATTGTTTTGTCTACATCAAAAATCTGTTGTCTAGCATATCCACCTTCATCAGTGATCTTAGCTACATCTTGTGGATAACCTGCTTCAGCTTCCACATTAGCACTTGCTGCTTCACTTTGCACTTTTATGTTATGGAGACAGCTTCTTTCCTTAAACCTCAGAAAACAACCCCTGTGAGCTTCAAACTTTCCTTCTATAGCTTTATCACCTCTCTCAGCCTTCATAGAATTGAAGACAATTGGGGCCTCTTCTGGATTAGGCTCGGGCTTAGAGGAATGTGTGGCTGGTTTGATCTTCTATCCAGATCACTGAAACTTTCTCCTGATCAACAATAAGGCTGTCACTTTCTTATCATTTGTGCGTTCATTGGAGTAGCACTTTTAATTTCCTTCATGAACTTTTTCTTTGCATTCACAACTTGGCTGTTTGGTACAAGAGGCCTAGCTTTTGGCCTGTCTTGGCTTTTGCATGCCTTCCTCACCAAGCTTAATCATTTCTAGCTTTTGGGTTAAAGTGAGAGCTGTGCAACTTTTCCTTTCACTTGAACACTTAGAGGCCATCGTAAGGTTATTAATTGGCCTAATTTCAATACTGTTGTGTCTCAGGGAACAGGGAGGCCCAAGGAGAGGGAGAGAGGTGGGGGAACAACTGGTCGGTGGGACATTAAGAACATACACAACGTTGTAGATTAAGTTTGCTGTCTTATATGGCGCAGTTTGTGGTGTCCCAAAACAGTTGCAATAGTAACATCAAAGATCACTGATCACAGATCACTGTAACTGATAATGATAATGAAAACAGTTGAAATACTGTGAGACTTACCAAAATTGGATACAGAGACAGGAAGTAAACACATGCTGTTGGAAAAATGAAATGGTACCCACGGGCTTGCTCAACACAGCGTTGCCACAAACCTTCCATCTGTAAAAATTGCAGTATGTGCGAAGCACAGTAAAGTGAAATGAAATGCAGTGAGGTATGCCTGTACACTAGGTGCCTTTAATTTCTTCTCTTTGGAGAAAAGGAATCCTAGGAAAAAAGAGAGAAGGGAAACATTTGCATTAGAGAGAGCACCAAGATGGAGCTGAGCCTACTAATGCTTGCAATGTTTGTAAGCACCGGTGTTCGAGCTGCTGGCTACCAGAAACACATTAAGTGATATCCTCTTTGAGTAGTGTATTAATGAGGGTTCTCCACAGAACCAATTATATATATATGTGTGTGTGTATATGTATGTGTGTGTGTGTGTGTGTGTGTGTGTGTGTGTGTGTGTGTGTGTAGAGAGAGAGACAGAGAGAGAGACTTACTATGTAATATTGGCTCACACAGTTGTGGAGGCTGAGAATTCCCACAGTCTGCGTCTGCAGGCTGCAGACCCAAGAGAGCTGGTGGTATAGTTCAAAGCCTGAGAGCCAGAGAGCTGATGGTGTAGATTCCAGTCTAGGTCTGCAGGCCTGAGAACCAGGAGCACCAGGGCAGGAAGTCAATGTCCCAGCTCAAGCAGTGAGGCAGAGAGTGAATTCAACCTTCCTCTGCCTTTTTGTTCTTTTCAGGGCCTCAACAGTTTGAATGATGCTCACCCACAGTGGGGAGGACAACCTGCTTTACTCAGCCCACCAAGTCAAATGCTGATCTCTTCTAGCAACCCCCTCACAGACACACCCAGAAGTCGTGTTTAACCAGCCATCAGGTAGCCTGTGGCCCAGTCCAGTTGACACATAAACTTTGCCCTCAGGTATAGGGAATTTAGGTTTGCCTGGGGTTGCCTCTGGAACAAATCACTCTTAGAGAGAACCGCCGGTAGAGCACATAGGTGCTAGAGACTGGGGGGTCAGAGTTAGGTTCAAAGAGAACCTTGCTCCTATGTCTTCAGGAATTCCAAGAATTATGTCCATTTCACAATCATTATTCAGTTAAGCCAGAAGAGAGACATTGTTAGGACAAAAATTATTTTATTACTTACTCTGATCACCTCCTGTTCACCCTGTTGGTGAAGGAGAGAATTCCTGCCCTAAATAGTGTGAGAAAGCAGAACATACCACACTTGACACAGGACAGATGAGATTAGCAGCAGGTCGTTAGTCATATAAACTCACAGCCTGGGGGAGGAGAACACCACTTACACAGAGGGCCACATGGGGGTTGCACAGGGGAGCAGATGAACCAGAAGGGGCTAGGGAAGGCAGGCTTCATAGTAACCAGAGGTTGGGGTGCCCCTGGCTCCCACAGAAGGATATGATTGGTTTATTTGAATAATTCCACAGCTGTCAGGAAGGTAAAACTCATTAGGTTGAGGACTGGGTAGGGTGCAACTGCTCTGGCTGATTAAGGAAATAGCCAGGTGGGGAACCTTTCCTGGTGGGGTGGCTACATATCCATCAATAGCAGGGGAACTCATGGAGCCGTACGTGCCTCAAAGATGTCAAGGCAGCACTTGAAGTTTTAGGTCTTACCTTGATGAAGGCTCCTAGTCCAAAATTTAGTTAAAAACAATATGAGGAAAAGTGTACCCCCAGATATGGATGATAAGTGAGTATACCTTTTTACCTTAATCTAGTGAACACTGATGTAAATTTCAAAGAAGTGAAATAAAATTGTTGATTCTTTTTCTGTTTTTGTCCCAAAAAAATAAGGTTATATTTATGGATATCAGAAGATAGTTTTTCAGTTATTTTACTTACACTGTCTTCTTTCAAACTTATTTGAACTAATAAGATGGTGCAGCAAATTTGCCACATAGAATAATAGCAAAACAAATCAATAGCTTTCCTTTACACCACCAATAATAAAGAGTGAAATAGAAAAATAATTCCAGTTACAATAACAATGTAAATGATAAAATGCTTTGAAATAACAAGAGATGTATATAATCTATATATAATAAAACTTCACTGAAGTATTTAAAAGAGTGATTTAATGAAGAGACATACAATGTTCATGGACAATAAGATTTACTATAATAGATATGTTTATTTTGAATATATTAGTCTGTAAGTTTCATATAAACTCAAATAAAATCCCAATAGGATTTGTCTTGGAAGTTGACAAGCTGATTCTAAAATTAATCTGGAATGGAAAATGAATAAGAATAGCTAAGACATATGTTTGAAAAGGAAAAACAATGAAGGATCCCAATACCAAAACATACTGTAAAGCTTTAGTAATTAAAAATGTAGTATTGGCCCAGGAATAAACAAATTAATGGAAGTTGAGATACAAATTTATATAAATGTGAATTTTGTATAAGAAAAAGAAAGTACATTTATTTCGGTGAGTAAGGTGTGAACTACTCAGCAAACATGGTTAAGATAATTTGCTATTCATTTGAAGAAAAATAAACTTAGATTTTATCTCTTGTTATATACAAAACAAAAATTAGCTTTGTTAAGCAAGACACAAAATGAAAAATATTGAAAAATTATCCACATTAAAAACTACAGTATGGCAAAAGGATGTTATTCAAAAAATTAAATTACATGCTATTGACCTGAAAAACTACAATATACATAACAAAGAATTGATGTTGAGAATATATAAAAAATTACCAGTCCAATTAAAAAAACTCAACACTGCCTAGTTAAAAATGGAAAAAATATGAATAGACAGTTTATACAAAAAAGACAAATGGCCAAAAAACATGTGACATAATGCTTAATCTCAACAGTAGTTAGGAAAATGAAAATTAGAACAATGAGGTATTAGTTTTAACCCATCAAAATTATTTAAATGTTATATGTTGGAGTTCAAGGCAATCGTGAGATATAATTGCACCACTGCACCCCAGCCTGGGTGATAGTGCAAGAGCCTGCCTTTAAAAATAAATAAATAAATGTTATATGTTGATAAACATCCTGAATTGAAAAGAGTAAGGTGGAATTATACACTCTTATGTATGTTGTTGGGAGTGAATATTGGTAGTTTTTTTGATGTCTATTAGGTAGTATGTTTTAAAAGAGCAGAAATCAATGAAATAGAAACTGACAAAGAATGGTATAAATTAACGAGGCCAAAATTTGTTAGTTGAAGAGATCAACCAAACAGCTATGCAGATCTAGAAAATAAAGGAGAGAAAGAAAGAGGACACAAGTTACCAATATCAGGAGTGAAAGAAAGGGTATTGCTACAGGTCTTACAGGCATTAAAAGGATAACAAAAGAATATTATAAACAATTTCATGCCAACATATTTGATAAGTTAGATGAAAAGAATAAATTCCTTTGAATTCTTTGACAAATACAAATTACCAAAAGAGATACAAGATGAAATAAGGTGAAATCTGAATAGCCCTATAGAGAAATTGAATGAATCATCAAAAACCTTCTGGCATATAAAAACCATCTAGGCTCAGATGGTTTTACTGGTGAATTCTATCAAATGTAATAAATGACACTAATCTTATATAAATTCTTTCATAAAATAGAGAAGGAGGTAATACTTTCTAACTTGTTTTATGAAGCTAAGACAACCCTAATACCAAAACCTGACACAGACATTACCAAAAAAATTATAGACCAATATCCTTCATAAATATCCTTAATAAAATATTAGCAAATTGGGTCCAGCATTGTATTAAAATAATAATATACCACGACCAAGTTGTATTTATCTGAGGAATGCAAGGTTGGTTTAACATGTTTTTTTAAAAATCAATGTCATTTACCACATTAATAAAATAAAAGGAGAAGCCCATACAATCATCTGAGTAGATACCAATAAAGCATTTGGCAATATTTAACATTCATTCATAATAACAACTCATGGCAAACTAGGAATTAGAAGGCTACTCCTCAAACTGATAAAATGAGTCTATTAAAAACTAATGGCTAACATCATGCTTAATGGTAACATTTTGAACACTTGCTTCCTAAGATTGGGAATGAGGCAAGAAGGCCTATCTTCATAACTTCTATTCAGTCTTGTAATGGAGATGCTAGCCATTGCCATAAAGCAAGAAAAAGAAATAAAAGACACAAATATTAGAAAGAAAGATAAAAATGTTTCTTTTTGCAGATGACATAATTTTCAGGTAGAAAATTCTATGTAATCTATAAAATAACTATTGCACTAGAAAATAAATTTAGTTAGGTCATAGGATACAAAATTAATATACCAAAATGAATCATATTTTTATGTACCAGCAGCAAACAATTGAAAATATTTTAAAAAATGAATCTCATTGTTTTTAAAAATATTAAAGTAAAATATTCAGGATAAATTTTAACAAAAGATATACAAAAACTTTTTACTAAAAACTACAAAATGTGCTGAGATAAATTAAAGAAGACCTAAATAAATGGCAAGATATAGTATGTTAATTAATTGGAAAATCCCATACTATTAAGAAGCTGATTCTCTCCAAATTATCCTATAGATTTTTCTTCATCCCAATCTTAAAAAAAGAAACTGACAACTAGATTTTAAAATTTATTTGGAAATGCCAGTAACCTAGAATATACAAACAACCCTGAAAAAGAATAACAAAGTTAGAGAACTTACACCACCTGACTGTAAGATTTACTATAATGCTACAGTAATCAAGATAGAATGGTACTGGAATAAAGGTCAGTAAATATGTCAATTGCACAGAACAGTGAGCCCAGAAATACATGCAAGCTAATATAGTCATTTGATTTTCAACAAACACGCTAAAATAATTCAATGCAGAAAGGAACACCTTTTCAACAAATGGAGCAAGAATAACTGGCTATCTATATGGGAAAAAAATGAAATTGAATTCTTACCTCACTCCATACTCCAAAATTAATTCAAGATGGCTGCTAGATCTAAACTTAAAAGCTAAAATCATGAATTGTTTATAAGAAAACATTGAAGAATATCTTTGTGAATTAGGGTAGGAAAAGTTTTCTTAGGTCACGAAAAATAATAACCATTAAAATATTGACAAATTAGACTTCATCAAAATTAAAATTGTGTTCATCAAAAGATACCAATACGGAAATAAATAGGTGAGCCACAGAATGGGAGAAAAAGATATATCTGATAGAGACCTGGAATTCAGCATATATAAAGTACTTTGTCAACAATTAAAAGACAAACAACTGGAGAAAAATGGGCAAAAGATAAGAACAGGTACCTTACAAAGGAAAATGTATGACTACCAATAAGTACATGAAAACATTTGATGTTAAATGTCATCAGAAAAATATAAGCAAAACCACAATAAGATATCACCACGCACCTCTCAAATGGGCTCAAATTACAAATACTACAATGTCAAATATTGGTAAGGATGCAGAGCTGTGAAAAGCCCTGCAAAAAGAGCATATACTGTGTGATTCCATCTGTATGAGGTTCCAGATTGGGCAAAAGGATGGAACACAATTAGAAAAGTAGTTTCACTCTGGAGGTGGGGGTGAGAATTGACCAGGAAGGGCGTGGGGGAAGTTTCTGGGGTGATGTTAATGTTTTAGATTTTGATAGAGTTTAGTGTGACACAGGCATACAATTTGTCAAAACTCCATGAATGTTCATTTAAAATCTGAACATTTTACTGCACATAAACTTTACATAAAAAATTGAAACTCTAAAAAATATTTGACTCCAGTTAGCTATATGCATGTTGAAGTAATTAGGGGGAGATATACTGATTTCTCACATTTACTTGGAAATATATCAAAAAATTAGATGAATTAAGGGATTGATAGAGAAATAGATACATGATGAACATGTCTATATTTTGTATACAAAAATGTTAATGATGGAATCTAGGTAGTGATGTACTGGTACTCACTTGAATTTATTTCACCTTTGCTATTTGTTTTAAAGTGCTGGAGAGAAATAGATGTAACACTTGCATTCTATCACATCTCTATGTGCATATACAAGGGTAGTTATTGCAATATTCTTTGTAGTGGCAGAAAATAAATTTAAAAAGTGGGGCACGTGAATGGACATGGTTAAATACACTGTGTTATATCTATACAACAGAAAACTGCAAAAGTTACAAAAGAGAATGAGTTAGATCTATTTGTACTGACATAGAAAACTCTCCAAAGTATATTTTAAAGAAAAAGAAATTATAGAATAAGAAGTATTATGTATTTCTCTTTATATAAAATTTCTAAAAATTAACAATTAGCATGATATATAATACAGGTGTATATAAATACTTAGAAAGAGACCTGTAACAAGAATCAGCACACTTTTATGTGAATGGCCAGATAGTAAACATTTTATTTCTGTTGCAGCTACTGACTCAGCGAAAGCAGCCACAGACAATACATAAATGAATGAACACAGCTAAGTTACAATAAAACTTGATTTACAAAATCAGATGATGGGCCAGATTCTGCCTGTGGTCCACAACTTGCCAACCCCTGGTCTAGTAGTGTGACTGATTGCAATGGTGGACCCAATTCTTCACCCCTTCTGGATCCATACAGGAAAGACACTTGGCTATGTGTCTTTGTTTTGCCCTCTCCTTCTGACTCTGGGCTTAGCCACGTGATTTCCCTTGAATCAACAGAATGTGTGATTCAGTTTGGTGAGTGTGATGCAAGCAGAGGTTTAAAGACGGTGACCCAGTGGCGCCCACTGGTTCTTGTGCCTCACTATCGCTCTGAGAGCGAGCCTAGGCTAGCCGGCTGGAGGAAGAGAGACGTGGAGGAGTCTGGTCTCCACAGTTGTCCCAGCAGAGGCTACCCTAGATTGGCCAATAGTCACATGACCCTCCGGTGTGTGGGCAAACCTCGTCAAAATGAGTAGAGCCACCACGCTGACCACACCAGACATGTAAGCAGCACATGCCACTGAAGTTTTGTTATGTGGCGTCAGCCAGCTGAGACGGAAACGAAACATACCCAAATCATACTGATTACCTTTGAGAAGGGGAGAACAGGGATAGCTTTTATAACCAAAAAGAACTAAAAAGAAAAGAATAAATTTTAACAAAGAAAAATTGTGTAGGGATGTTCTGCGATTTAGAAAACAGAGGTTCCAGTCCAGGTTCTTTGGAATGTCAGGGAGAGGCACAGGCGCTAGTACAGGACCAAAATCTGCTTGCTATTTCTTTTCTTCTATCTTTAATGTCTTCTATTTTTCCTTTATCCTCTGCCTATAAATATGTCCAAGACTTTTGCCCTTGCAACCTTGTTTAGCTTTTAATCTAGCTCTTTTTAAAAAAAAAATCTTAATTTTATAAATAACAAAGAAATTAATGCATGCACATGCCAATAAAAATTCAAAGAGTATAGAAAGCCTAAAATAAAAAATAAAAACTTTCTTTCCTGCCCACCACCTCCCCACTAGTGCTGCTCTCTGGAGCTTTAAAATGATTCTGTTTCAATGTTCCGGTGGTTATCTACATTTTTCTAAATAACATGCTTATAACTCTATTCCTTGACTTACGTATTTTGGCTCCTCGACATGAACGACGACATTTAGCTAAATATTCTACCCCTCTGCCCTCGCCCTGCCTTCACACAAATCATATCTTTTAAATTTCTTAGTTCTATTTTTAGACTTTGTTTTTTATACTGTTGTAATTTTAAATAACATTCTAAAAATATCTATTTCCTTTCTTTATGGTGGTTTTTACATTTTTATCAGTCATACATCCACCCAATTAAAAGCAATAACCCAGTGCTTTGACTGTCCTGTTCTCACCCTAACCCCCTTTTCAGAGGCAACCGCTTCTGAATGCCAGGTGTGCAACTGGACCACCTGGACTCCTGTTGAAATGCAAATCCTGAGTCGTGGGTCTACAGGCCAGGCTGCATTTCCCAGGTGATGCTGATTCTGCCAGATCAGGGACCACACCTTGAGTAGAGACGTGTTGGGGTGGGCAAAGGGTCCCCAGTCATACGGGATTAGGTTCTGAGCCAGCATTTAGACAGGGAGGTGAGGCCCAAGTCCTGCTCTGAGGGCTGAGCCAGCAGGACAGGAAGACTGAGCGGGACAGCCTCTTTTCTTCCCAAACCTGCTTCTTCATCTTAATCAATAGTCTCAAAGTCTTCTTCATTCTCCTCAACTGCAAAAGAATCTTTATACAAAAGACTTCCTGGTGGCCTACTTTGACTTACTAGAGTTCCTGAGATGTAGAATAAGTTCCAAGGTGACCCTTGTAACCTAAGGAAAACACAGAAGAGCCGCTTAGAGGAAGGTATCCGGCATCCACTAAATCTCTCTCCTCTCCTTGGATCTAGCTCCCAGCTTCTGCCCTGAGGTCATGGCTAATTAGTATAGCACATCACAAATGCAAATATCTGGGACTCTCCCTCATGGTTTTCCTCTGTATTCTGGAAAGGGGAGTACGGACTCTGAATACCGTAATAGAAGTCATACATTTGTGTTAGATTGAGTTGCCTCCGAAGCCAACCCTGAGATAAGAAATCGATACAAATAGTTTATTTGGGAGGTGAACCCAGGAGATCCCAGGAGGGGAGTGGTGAGGTGAGACAGGGAAGGGAAGGTAGCTGGTAAGGAATATGGAGTAAAGCAGATTACCACTGTCCCTGGAACTTAATTCCTTTGAGCAAGATCTGTCGCACCTGCAGGCGAGGGAGCTGGGGTACTCAGACAACTCCTTGCCATGGGTTGTTCCTAGGTGCCGTGATTTCCCTGGTACTCAGGGCCTGTTATGTGGACAGCAAAGTGGCCTCTTGCAGCAAGAGAGAGCCCCCAGGAAAAACAATGTGGTGCAGGCAACTAGAAGTCCTGCCCCAATCTCCAACCATTCCAAACAGCTCCAGCAGGGTGGAGGGTGGGGTCGGACAAGCAGCCAGAGCTTTGGGGAGCACTGCAACAAGTATGCACCTGGCAGGGGGACCAGCAGGTGACCACTCTCACCAGGGTGACGGTAGCTGTGATCCAGGTGTCCTGAGACCAGGGGCGGGGGAGCAGCCACGAACAGGCATGGGGACCTCTGGCCGGGGACCCCCCGCCCTGTGGTATTACACCGTCGAACAATTGGGTCTGTTCCTCCCTCCGCAGAGTGTGCCCTGCACCCTGCTCATTGGCTTTACTTCCCCGGGAATGTGTGTCAAGGAGATAGATCTGTGGAGAAAAGCCACCCGGAGGGGCTATTTTCAAAGGGGCTATTTTAAGGCTGTCCTTCCAGCCCGCCACATCCTGACATTCGCTATATTTAGCATCATCCATAGACAGAGCTAATAGATTTTCAGTTGCAAATCATTATGATTCAAACCACTGCAGTCTTTATTTTTTTTAATTGCAACTAAGTCACGTACACACACACACACACACACACACACACACAACATGCACATTAATAGCTACCTTATGTTTATACACGGAAAATGCTTCTAACAAAAGCAATTTCTCTAGTTAAACTTGCAAGCCTTTGCTATTGAACCTTTCTATTTGGGGGGAGGGGCTGGTGCTGCAGGTTAGCATGCGTTGCCTTCACACTGCGCGTGAAATGCACGTGTATTTGGTCAAAGAAAAGAATGCACAAAAGGTGTTTTGAATTGACAGCCCAAGACAGGAGTAATTTAACATGCCATTCTTTGCCTCCTGCTCCCGTAGCTGCAGAGCACTGCTGATTTGCCTTGCTGAATACAAATGTATATTGTCCCTTCCACTAATATGGTTTCTTTTCATCCCATGAATTAATCTCCTTTTGCCAGCACAATAAAGACTGTAGAGTAACAAGTTCCAATGTCAGGAATCAAAGCTGCAGTAGGCTCAGGCTCTCTGATGGCAGACTCATTCCGATGCAGCCCCACGAGCTGCATTAATTACCTACGGATAAAACAGAAATCACATCATCAAAAGCAGTGTCCTCAGTTCACCTCTGCCCTGTGGTCACCATGCCAGGGCTTGACTTCCCACTTCCTCTGATGATTGACTTGGTGTGTTTTGGGGTCTCGGTCTCTCTATTCTGAGATACTAATCCAAGAATTAAACTCTTGACTGTTTTTTAAATGGGCTACCTGGTATCATAGTTTGGGCCTGGACTTGAACGCTCTGCCCTAGACTGAACCCACATTCTCCAAGGTAGACGTTTGGTCTATGGGTTTATGTATCCCTGCAGCATCTTGCACAATGCCTGGCACAGTGAATACTCAGAAAACACAGGGTGGAGCGCACAGACAGCATATGTGAGCATGCTACAGAGGACCACAGCCAGTCGAGGGCCCTGCTCCCCTGGAGCGTGACGCCTGCACAGGAATGGCCCTACCACCAGATAGGATGGATCCATTCTAACACACGTCTTCAACATGATGATAGGGGCTCCCAACACTGGGCACTGACTAGGTACCAGGACAGTTGTTCTCAAAGCTTGGTGTTTGGACCAGCAGCAGCATTACAGGAACCTGGTAGAAATCCAAATTCTAGGGCCCCATCCAGCCCTGCTGGATCAGAAACTCTGGGGTGGGGCCCAGAACTCTGGGTTTTAACACACCCTCTGGGTGATTCCAGTGCATGATTAAATTTGAGAAGCCCTGAATTGGCGATTAAGAGCTCAGGCTTGTAGCCAGACTACCTGGGCTACCATCACAGCTGTGTGACCTTGAGGTTCCTCAACACCCCACTGACTCACCGAGGTCCCTCAGTGCCCAGTGCCCTCATCTTCAAAATGGGGAGGACTTAGTTTGGGTGCCCCCTGTAACAAACCTGGAAACAAAGATTTGAGCAACAGTATTTTATTTGGGAGGTGATCCCAGGAAGAGGGCAGAGGGAGAGGAAAGCAGGGAAAGAGGCCAGAATAGATCCTGGTTGGCAACAGGAGTAATTCCGCTGGGGACTCCATGAGAGTGTGGGGATAAATACCCCAGTATTTATTACTGTGACTAGCCCATCAGTAGGATGAACCTGAGTTGTGTTCTACAAACCCCCCTCCTTCCTTGGGGCCGGAAGTCCTCAGGCATTGGTCTGCATGTTAGGGGACTATCTGCAGGTGGCCTTCGGGTGGGCTGCAGGGACATGGGCAGGGCACTGGTGGAGCCCACCACAGGGGTAGTTTGAGCGTTTACCTCCTAGCGATAGTGTGAGGATGGAAAGAGGTAATGCATGCAAAAGTGTTTGCAGCAATGCCAGGCACATTAGTAGACATAGCTCGGCTCATCCTTGTCACAATGCCTTGTCCTCTTTTTCTCTCCCCCTTTGCATACAATCTGCCAGCAAATTCCGTTGGTTCTACCTTCATATTGTTTAATCCACCTAATCCTCCTCTGTGACAACAGTATGATGGTGACAATGATAACAGTGATTACTCTTTCACAGCTGAGGACAGTGAGACCCAGAGATGTTACGTAACTTGTCTGAGGTCACCCCACCGGTAGCGAAGTAACAGGGATCGGAGTCAGGGTCTGCCCGATTCCAGAGCCCATGCTTTCAGCAATTGCACACAATTCTGCTGCTCACAGATCAATTTCCTTTGTGCGCGCTCCTCAGAGCATTTAGACACAGATTTGGAGAGACTGTGGGTGCAAAGTGTGCCACATTTGTGTTAGGCAGATTCATGACTGCAATTGTTGGGGATGTGGGTGGTCAAGGGCCTGGGACCACTTTCTCTCTGACAGAACCCTGAGCCCACGTAGAAAGGGGTCCCAACTGAGACAAAGACACTACCTATCCCCCAAGCAACAGTGTCTGTCTGCTGAATCCTTCCGAGCTACATTAAACAGGACTAGCTATACCTGACAACAGCCCTGTCTATGGTCATCCCCTGGTCTTGGCACTGACTAAAGAGCTGTGTCATCTCCCATGATCTTGTCTCCTGGACCAAGCCTGGCCTGAAGGTCAAGCTCTCAGATCTCCCTGCAGCTACTGGTGGCCATTGTCAGGACTCAGGCTGAAGCAAGTGTTGTCAAGCTGGTTGCATAAAGCAGTGTGCCAATTAAGTCAAGCAGTGTCTTCTTCCCTTGCAGCATCAATCTAAAATCCTAATCACTGAGGCCCCATCTTCAAAAGAAAGAAAAGGAAATAAATATTAACGCTGTTTACAAGCAAGGTACAAGTGGACATAGACTGCGGAACTCCTCGAGGGCAGGGGCTGGGTCTTGCTCACTAGCATGTCTGCAGTCCCCAGGGCAGTGCCTGGAGGCAGCAGGTGCTCACTAAATCATTTTCGAATGAATGGCATGGAGGAAAATGATGGTGGCAATCACGGAAGAGTTGATATTTTAGGGAGCTGTGACTCCAAACCTTCCAGAACCCCCAAGCTTGCATATCCCACCATGGCAAATGATTGCTCCTATAGGATGTGATGGAGTAAAACCGACAAATGTAAGTGCCTCCCTTCAGACCCTCAAATAGGAGTTAGGAGTTAGGAGTTAGGCCATGTGGTCTGCTAGCCCCACACCCTAGCTAAGTGATTTGCTCCTTAACCTACTGTGCAAGAATTCATTTTTGCACAGCAGCAAAGGGTAAATGTGTATATGTTTTAATTTGGGTTCCCCCAGAGGTTGACCCCGAGACAGGAATTCAAGTGCAAGTGGTTAATTTGGGAGGAGATCCCAGGAAGCCCCTTTAGCGGGTGGGGAAGTGACTCAGGGAAGAGGAGGAAGTCAATGCAGGATGCTTTTATGAGCAGGTCACCCCTGAGGGCAAGTGTGATCCAGTCCCACTGGGACCTCTGGGGGACTGTGCAGAACACACTCCAGAGCTGTTAGGAGGGAAGCTGGACCTGTATCTGCCAGCTCCCCATCTGTGTGCAGTGGGTGGCACTTCCAAGGCCACTGACTCTCCAGCATTGCCAACTTTCTGTGCGTGCACAGAGCGCGCTTCCATGACCAGAGAGAAGTCCTCCGGCAGAGCTGTGAGTGTTCAGTGAGTAGGCACCTGGCGTGTCCAGGTGGGCCCCAGGTTGTATGAGTGGGCGCCGATCACATCTGCTACTCGTGTCAGGGACGTTTGAACTGCATGCACAGAGGAGAGCTGTAGGTGTTGCCACGATTGTGCTAGAGTTGTGTTTGGTGGCACAAGAATGAGCACAAAGGTTGGAAAGCACCCATGCGTCCCCCGTGCCTGCAATGGGGGGAAGATGGCCCACGGAACCCCATCCCCTTCCTGTCATGCTCAGAGTGCAGAAGAGGAGAAAAGCATATATATATATTTTTTGTCTCTGTCCCATTCATGTGGCAGCTGTGGCCATGGGAAGAGTGCAGCCCTCCCCCCACCAGTCCCTCAAAGAGTTGGAAATTTTTAATTGCAATGGAAAAAAAGGAAAAAGCTACCTTCTGTGGCAGCCATAGAGGTGTGGAGATTGGGTGTTTCTTCAAGAAAGGACTTCCCGTTCCGCTGGCAGGAGAGCAGGGAGCTGATGGCCCCAGCTGCGAACACCTTAAGTCTCTGCCTCGGCTCCGAGTTCAGGCCACGTGCTTTCCTGGGGCACTAGAGCCTGGCCGTCTCTGCCCACCGCAGAACTCTTCTAATGGACCGTCTTTGCTCTGGAACTCCTCACACGCACACACACACGCACACACACCACTAACTACATAAATACAGAGACAGAGAACAAAAGGGACAAAATGTTCCAAATGTCAAAAATTGGTAAATCTGAATGGAGAGCATACGGGTGTTCATTGTCCTAGTCTTGTAACTTTTCTCTATATTTGAAATTTTTAAAATAAAATTTGTGGAAAGAAAAACAGAAAAGAAACTGGGATTCTCTGAGAATCCCTGTCTCTGGCCTGGGGCAGCTAAAGATCCCTGTGGCCTCCTGCCTCCCTGCCGTGGGCCTGGCCAGGCCCCCCTC
Organism: Indri indri; assembly: GCA_004363605.1. Taxonomy (NCBI): domain Eukaryota; kingdom Metazoa; phylum Chordata; class Mammalia; order Primates; family Indriidae; genus Indri; species Indri indri. Next base: position 196,852 of record RJWJ010000162.1, read on the forward strand.
TCACCCATCTTCTCCTGGGAAGTGGTGGATACGAGACAAGCAGATTATTTGGCTTCTAGGAAGGGCTGGCTGAGTGCTTTACACTGGAGCAACAAACCTGCTTGTGTGCACCTTCGGGGCACAAGGGACACCATCCGACACCGAAAGTTTCCCATGGCTGCTGCAGGGCCCAGCATGGCCCCTCTTGTGTGTTGTGGGGAGTCCGTGCATGCACTGGGTGAAGCCAGTGTAACCGCAGAGCCTTCCCAGGGCACAGAAAACTCTCTGCAGGGGTGAGCATGTGCAGAATGCAGGAATCAACTGGAGAAGAGGCTGGCTCTTAGAAGAGCCTCAAAAACATTCGAACAGAAATGGTGTATTTAATGTCTTCTTAGGATCCTTAAGCAGTGCAGAAATAAATCTATTGGGAAAAACGTGAATGTCAGCTCACTTCTCCCTAGGGTGACCAGATGCCCTGGTGTACCTGGTACAGTCCCTGTTGCCTGATCATATCCAATCCCAGAAGTGCCGTGGTTTAGATGTTAAATTATGTGGTCACCCTGCTTCTCTCCCTTTGATGCCCCTTGTCATTCATTGGTCAGATATTTGCTGTGGGCCTGCTGCAAGGTCCTGAGCTTGTTCAGGACAGGGTTAGTGGCACAGTTGCTCAGGCTCAGAGAGGAGGACACTGTCCCGCACTTTCATTCCCAATTCGTGGCAGAGCAGAAAGAGCAGGGGGTTTGCAGTCAGACAGAATGGGGACAGAATGGGGTCTGGGTTCCCGTTCTGTCACTCGGCTCCCCGGCCGAGTCATGAAAACCTTCTGTGACTCAGTTTCCCACCTATAAAGTGGGGACAGAGCATATTGTACGTCTTTCAGGATGCTGTCAGGATCAACTGTAGGGAATGAACACAGACTGGCACATACATGTTTTCCATAAGTAGCTTTTTTATTATTAATAGGGAACCTCCTAAAGGGTGTGTAGCTCACAGCCCTTCCCGCTGTAGAGTGGGCCATCTGCATGAGGAATATTTGGGACATCTTATCCCTCTTGCACTCTCTCTCTCCATGTGCTTATGTAGTCAGTGGTGTGTGTGTGAGCGAGTGTGTGTGGAGCAGAGCTGAGCAAAGGAGTTTATTGGGAGGTCACACCTGTGATCAATACACGAGAGAAGGAGCAGGGAGAACCTCAGCTTGCCATGCAAGCGTGCCAACGTTTTGGCCGAGCCAAAGAGGAGTTCCAGCATTTTCTTCTCCGTCATAGCACCTTTCTGCCTGCCCTCACACCCGCTTCAGAGAACCGGTGACTCTAAGCGTCTGCTCCATGCCTGGCCGCATGCCAACACTCTTCTACTTGCGGTCGTAGCAAACCTTCCAACACTCCTTTGAGACTGATATTACCATTTTATAGGTGAAGAAACTGAGGCCTGGAGAGTTGTAGATATTTGTTATTCACTAACATTCCTCTGAGAGCACTGCGTGGCTTGAGGAAGGATAGCCAGGACTGGCTACATGATTGACGGGGCCCCATGCAAAGAAAACAAGGAGCCCCTTATTCAAAAGTTATTAAGAATTTCCAGACACTGACAGCAGAGCATTAAGCCAAGTGCAGGGCTCTTGAATGCAAGGGGTCCTAAGCAACTACATGGGTCGCAGGCCTGTGAAGCTGGCCCTGAGTGTAGTCCTTGGATAAGCAGCTGTGGTGAGCGGGTGAGGCCCCAAGGGCAGGCACAGATGCCAGCAGATGCCTCCCACATTGCTATGCGTGCCACCTGGAGACGGAGCAGCTTTGCTCCTGACGCAGAGGAAGGAAGGCATCTGGAAGGCTGAGGAAGGCGTGTGCCGCACGATGTGACCACACTCTTGTCTGCAGTGGAATCTGTTAAGACTCTCAGCAACTGGTAGAAGTGGTGACAGACAGAGGCAGCCCTGAGGGGCATTAAGAATGTGAGCCCCAGGGATTCACAGAGGCCTCAGGGGAAGGCTTAGAGCTTTCGAAGGGATTGGGTAGCTGAGCCAAGTTTGCTGAGCTCGCTGCCTGCTGGGTGAGGTTCTGGGGCTCAGGGCAGGTGTCTGCAGGGCAGGGCCCACTGGGGGTGCCTGGGTTCCTCTGCTCCTGCTTTAACACAGTAGCCCAGCATTTATCTGCCTGATATGGGGGATCCACTTGCAATCCACTGGCTAGAGGATTACGCAGCTTGGGCTCCCCAATGCACATGTCAGCGGTGGGCAGGTGTGGGTGGAGGCCAGTCCCCTGAGCCCCTCCCACAGGGTGGAGCAGTTCCCTGAGCCAGCCAGTCTGCAGTGTCGCTGGCTCGGGACCGGACAAGGCAGGCATCCGTATCATCTTGGGCTAATGGAGAAACAGCCTCCGGTTGCAGGTCTCGCTTCCTTTTGTTTCTGCGAGTCCAGCAGTATCATTGGAGAGATCCAACGGCAGAAAATGTAAACGTGTTCCCCAGCCTCTCTTTGGAGTCATGTGGATGATGACTATGATGGTCTGCAAAGTTCACGCACATCAGAAATTTCTCTGTGCCGCTCTCGTTCACATACGGAAACTGTCTCAAAGGCTTTGGGTCAGACCCAGCTCGTAACTGGTAGGTTATTTGGTCTGCACAACATTCAAAATATATTTAGACACAACATTTAAAAATCAGAAATTTCATGTAAATTTTTGGATGTTTGGCTTTTTCTAGAAAAAAGTGCCCGCTTTTGGCAGCCCCCAGCCAGGTTTCCACTTGCGGCTAAACCCACCCGCAGTGGCACGGCAGGTGCCTCCTTCTCCATTCGCCGTGTCCCCCCAACCCCCTGGCCGTGTCATTCACTTTATCGTGGACTTTGAGGGGTTTTTACCCGGACTTTGTGAACATCTACACTTGCGCTGGTGATGTTCGTGGTAATGCCATAAACACACCTGGCATCCCCAAACGCCTCCCGTGGAGTCATTGGACCGCAAATGCCATTTAGCACAGGCCTCATCGCTGAGCATGGGTCTCTGGCCAAGGATTTAGAACTGAGTTTGCTTAATTTTAGAGTCAAATATTTCACCTTTTTCTGGCTAGGTGAGATTTTGTGACGTAAATGGGTGCCATGAGTGTAGGTATTTAAGTCTGGATTCGGAAACCCACTTGCTCCTCGCAGCCTTGATGCTGGGTCGAGGGGTTTACGTTTTCCAGCAACCTTGTCGAGAGCTGCCTGGGAGGGGCTGTCTTTGGGCCCCGTTCTCCCTCTCTGGCCCTGTCTCTCTCTCTCTTTGCAGAATGAATCCAGCAAAGACCTGCGTGGCGGATTATCTCATTAGCCAAGCCCTCGAAGGAGAAGAGTTGCTGGATGCTAAGCGTGTCGGTAATTATGTCCTTGGTTCGAGGCCAGAAGCCCCTCTCCCCGCCGGCCGCTTGCCAGAGACCACAGGCTTCCGCAGCCCTGCACGGGGAGAACTCGGAGCCCCAGCCTCCCACTCTGGAGAAGCGAGCTATTTCTGTGCGTGCGTGTGGGAAGGGTGGGAAGACGGAAAGAAAAGTGAGAAAATGTATGTAAGCAAATATTTCAAAGAAAAGAGGGGGAAGCTCATCTTTAAACAGCATTATAAAATAATCGATGTGATCCTGCCAGACCCCAAAATGAGCAGCAGGCTCCATGTCCCTTTGTGGCCCAGGGAGACACGAATTATTGCCAGTCTCAGCCTCGGCACAGCCTGGACATCCTTAGAAAATGAAGGCAGTTTCAGTCCCCTGCTCACCTGGCTGGAAGTGCCCGGCGGGGCCCTGACGCTGCAGAGGAGGACGGAGCTCTGTGCCGCCGCAGTCTTCCAGGGCGGTGCCTGGGATGGAACGTGTTTAGGGCAATGCCAAAATGTACCTCGGCCCAAATTCCCTACAGGAACAAAGGATGGTGATAAGAGAGGCAGGAAGGGAAGTTACAGAACTGAGGAATTAATTTCAATTTTTGATATGCAGGAAAAACAACCAGGCAAGTTTGCAGTAAACAAGAGTCATTCCTTCCCACCGGCTCTCTTCCTCTCCACACATTTCACCAAGTCCTCCCTTCCTTTGCTTCTAAGGGGCAAATTGGAAAGGTAAATGATGAGATTTTGAGTGAATATCGAATGACTAGAACAGAGGTGAGAACATGGTGACAGAACTGAGTCAGCTGCTTATCGGGGACAAATGTCTACAAGTGACTCAAACCAAATGAAACTGCACAAAAAAAATTACTTCCAGTTTTGAGAGTATTTTGACATCCAGGCTTTTCCTTGTTTTAGTAGTTCCAGAAAGCACATAAATTTGCTTCTGATTTAGGCTTTTGACTCACATTCCAGTTAAAAGACTATGGACTTGATTCTGTTTGAGTTTAGCAAACTCACTTTATTTTCTGGGTTTGGTTCTCAATTGGGTCGAGACGCAGGCACATAAATACTAGCTCAGAAACACAATGTTTCAACATGGCAAAGCTCGCTGGAGCCAAACAGTCAAGCTAATAAATAATTAAAATATGAGAATCTCATGAATGGGAACTATTTAGAGGAGCTTATATTTACTTGCAGGAAACGAAGATTAGGCAGTTAAGGAACCCATCTTTTGTGACAAGCTGGGAATCGGTGGTGTTAAAGAATCACCCAACACATCTCACTTCACAGTGGTTTCAGGTGTGTTTATTGGTGGGAGCTATTAAGTGGTTGAAGACAGTCTAAGTTTGGTGTATCCTTCCGTAGTGTACGCTGTCGGTAACCCACTCAGATCCCTTTACAGCAAAAAGCACTGGGCCTCCCGCTGATGTGAGCATCGGCTGCTGAGGGTTCACGGCTGCTTTTCCCCAGCCTCAGCCTGAGGAACAGGACCCCCCATCCCCACAGGTTACACATCACCCTAAGTCCCACAAACCTGACCAGTGACTGACATGAGATTACAAAGATCAGCCCCTTCCCCTCAAGGCGGGACAACTCTGGTGCCTATCAGCGGATCCTGCTTCAGAGCTCCCCAGGCTGAGGCCACGCCCTTGCCCAGCCCCCTCCTCTGCTCCTCCACACTTCCCAGAGAGCACTCCCAGACGAGAACCCCGTCGTTGCAGGCTCTGCTTTCTCCCAAGTCCTTTTTGAGGTGAAGATGTCAACCATCTTCTGAAAGAAGTCACATCCGGTTCAGATGTGCTCGGCCAAACTCCTGTCCAATATCCTAATATTGTGTTCCAGTGGCTTGAGCAGTGTTTTTGACTTGGCAAATTGGCCCTGTTCTCTGGGATTGGTGCTTGTGAACCCACAATAGGCAGATCTCCCCTACCTAGGGGCCTCCAGGTGAGGACAGGTTTCCAGTTCCTAAGGGGAACAATACAAAGTCAAAGCCACACTGCATCTCTAAGCTAAAAAGAATTCCTTTTCAAGGAACAATTCCGACCTCCCTCTCTTGTATCCTAAAATGCAAAAGAAAAACAAAACAATAGAAAATGCCTCAACCCAGCAATTCTATTATCAGCTCTTAGACAGCTCTTCCCACCCCACCCCCCAAATTGCTCTTTCTCTTCCTCTTACATATCTTCCACACAGCTGGAAGGATCATTGATTCTAGGAGGCAGATCAGCACAACTACACAGTTTTGTTGTAACAAAGTGGCACTTCCTGCCTGGACATCCATGCTTAAGCTCCTTTGCGATTTGTACGCTGGTGCTTGGGGGTGTGATTCTCCACTGGGCACTCCGTTGTGCGACTCGATGTGCACTCTAACCACGTCGTGGGCAGTGTACAGAACTTCGGATAGCAAGTAAATAATTGTTGGCCATCTGCAATGAAAGCAAATCGGCTGGGTTGGAATGGGCTTGGGAAAATCTTTTCACTCTGAACTTCAGTATTGCTGATGGCCCAGTCTTCTGGTACATTTGTATTTGTAGCCGATGCTGCCGATGCCCTGTCTGAGGGCTTCTCCCACGCCAGCTCCTGCTCAGCAGCAAGCAGGAGAAACCTGGAAGTGCAGGAGACTGGGGCCGTCACACCAAGCAGCAGGGGATGGGAAGAGGTGCATACATGTCCCAGCTACTCATTCTGCTGTGAGGCCCCTCCTTGGGGAGTCCTCAGTGGGATTGAGCCCCAGTCTTTCCCCAAGGCTACCCATTCGTTTATTCACCCTTTATTGGCTTTTCTTCCTTCCCTCTTTTGCCTTCCCTATTTATTTCTGCTTCCTGAGATCACCTCCTAGAAAAACTACCTGCCCTAATCCTTACATTGGGTCTGCTTTTGGGTCAACCACCCATCCATGCCTCGGTCTTACAGTGACCCCCATTAGGTCCCCGTTACCGTACCGGGCATGGGGAGGAAAAGGAGAAATCAAGAGAGTACAAAGCTGAGTGAGATATTCTTTTTCTCCCAGGGGTCTCTCAGTCTACACAAAACAGATAATTACCGTATGACGGGGCAGTGCCTGGGACAGCTAAAGACACAGGAGAGAACGACTGACTCTGGGTGGGGGCGTACAGGGAGGCTAGAGGGGAGGCAATGTGCCTGCTGGTCTTGCTGGATATGTGGGACAGGGAATGATGCCACACTGGAAAAGGGAGGGCCCAAAGTTGGCATAAAAGGTAAAAACTTACGTACTTTGCAAAGTACACTTTTGATGCTAGAATCCCACTCAGCTTAGCCTTGCTGGCAGTGTCTAAAATTTTCTTTTTCTCTCTCGTTTAGCAAGACAATTTTTGTCATTTAAATCCTTTCATGTTATGAGTCCACTGCTATCTACCAAACAAACAAACAAAGAGAGGGTGAGGGTTTCCAGGTGCAGGGAGAAGGTTGCGGGCGTGGAGGCACAGACGTGTGTGGCAGTTGGTCAGGGTTCTGGGGTGTAGGTGAGTGGGCAGGTGGAAGCCAGAGCGTGAGACCCACTAACTGTCACCCTGGGGAGCTTGGGCCTCACCCTATGGGCTGATGGTTGTTGAGCACGGGAGTGAAGGCTCTAGAGTGATCTTTCGAAACATCTGCAGTGGATTTCTTGTAGGCAACATATAGTTGCATCTTGTTTTTTTATCCACTCTGTCAGTCTGTCTTTTAATTGTTATATTTATACTTCATATTTAAAGTGACTATTGACATAGCCGGACAAATAATTACTGTATTTGTAACTATTTCTATTTGTTGTTCTTGTTCTTTGATGCTTTTAAAAATATCTTCCTTTCTTTTTCTGCCTTCTCTGATGTTAATTGAGCATTTTATGGGATTCCATTTTATCTGTTGTCTTGGAATATCAATTATACTTATTTTTAAAAAGTTTTTAGTCTTTGCTCCAGAGTTTATACATTTACAACTAATCCAATTCCACTTTCAAATAACATTATCCTGCTTCACAGATAGGGCAGGTATCTTGCAACAGAGTATTCTGAAGTCCTCCCTCCCATCCCTTGTCACGCTGCTGCCATTCATTTCTCTTGGAGTGATCTTTCAGAACATAAATCTGAACCAAAGTGGACGAACTGGAGTGAGACAAAAATAATCTTGGAGTACTTTGAAATCTTGGAGGCAAGAGCTGGTGTGTGGTAGATGATTTGCAAAGACAGCTAAAAATAATTCTACCCATCTCTGTACTGTGCCCCTTTGTAGTGTGACTTTGCCATTTCTCATTAAGAAAGAGGCAGTGTTTTTTTCTCCACCCCTGGAATATGGGCTCAGCCACACTGTGCTTCGACTAATGGGACATTAGCGAATGTGCCATAAGCAGGGACTTGAAACATGCTTGTGTGTTGGGGCTTGGCCTCCTGTTATTGGTACATAAAATCTGAATGTCATTGCTGAGCTTAGTTCTGCTGCAAAGAAACCTTTACTTCTGGGTGTTCTGCATGTGATCTGGGAAGCTCATACCTGTTGCTCTTGCAGGAAAGTCCCCTCTTCCAGCCACTGGCCCCTCTGGTACTGCAACTCGGCTGCCAGGGAGTCAGTCCCCATCCATCACAGGCTCATTAGCGACTGTGTCCGTTTTCTGGACACGGCCAGCAGACAGCCCTCTGTTCACTGGGCTTTTAATAGCATTAGGAAAACCCTGGCTCCAGTCTCCTCTGGTCCCTCATATTCACGAACCCTCACCAACCTACCCATTTTATTAAGAAACAGCAAAGATGCAGTGCCCTCTCCACCCTCCCTCTACCACACACACTTTAAATAGAAAGTAGGCAGGAGCCGGAAGATTGATGACTGATGATTCGGAATGCAGGAGAGAGCCCAGAGGGGCACCGAGGCATCCTTGGAGTTCAGAGCAGCGGAAGTCGGCCCCGGCCTGGCGCGAGGCCGCTCCGCAGGTACAGCCTCCGTCGCTCAGGCTCGGCCAGATGCGCCGCCCTCTGCCCCCCGCTCTGTCTCTCTGCTCATTCCCGTAAGCCGCTGGCAGCAGCAGCACTTAATCACCACATTGCCATGTATAAAAATTTAAGGAGTCTGCTGCCTCGAAGAAATGAATCCCAGATCATTTAAAAATACTTCCTCCCCTACTTTTGTTCTTTCTTTCTTCTCTCTCATCAACCCTTATTTCACCAAGGGAGTGGGGGGCTATTTGGGGGAACGTGCTCTGAATTAAGGTTTAGCAGGGCACGGCTATGGCTCAGCATGCTCCAGAGAGGGGACAGCTGTAACTGTCCGGTCGTGAAAGCCCACTTGGACCGTTTGAGGAGCATGCGCAGCTGCCTGCTTGAAGGGTCTTGGGCCCTGCAAAGGCGCTCTGCAGTGCTGGACTGGCCTTCCCCTGGTTTCACGCACCGTGCTCGGGGAGTGGCAAGCAGGCTTCCTTGGAAGGGGCAGAGCGTGAAAGGAGCCTGGTTCCTGTCTTGCCCACCTCAGCCAGGCCTGCCACGGCATCAGAGCCTCTGCGTTCCCAGGGACGAAGGGCTTCGTCCCGTGTAACCTGCGCTGCTCAGTCTCATGGCAGGCGAGACTGGTCTGACCCCTCCCTCAGAGTATCTAATGTGGCAGGGAGCTGGCGAGAGGTTAGGCAGGGAACCAGGTAACCAGGTCTTCGTTGGTGAGAATCAAAACTAAGATTCTGCTGGGGCCTCAGCACCGCAATAGCCGATGGCCACATGAAGCCAACCAGGAGGCCGTGTGGCATGGCCTTGGTGCACGAGGCTGGGACTGTTAGCTGTGGAGCCTCAGCCAGGTTACATGACCTTGCTGAAGCTCAGCTTGCTTATCTGTAAAGTGAAGATTGTTATCAGGCTTAAAGATAGTATTAAAAGAAAGTGGCTGTCACACAAACACTCAGCCAAAGAAAGCAGAAATAGTTGATTCTGTTGTTATTATGTTTATAATAAAATTATAAACATTATTATTATTATTAATGCTAGAAACACCAAATCGGTATGGGGCACGTGTGTAAGCCTGAGCCCACAAGGGACGATCCAGAGCCAGGGACGCAGGGCCTCAGGGGGCCAGGTGGGGACAGGCCCCTTTCCCACGCAGGAATCCCATCCCCAGACTCCTGGCAAATACGCAGTCATCTGCCTCAGTTTACTTGCACACATATTTGGCTGTGGGAGGCTGGCCGTGTCCACCTCCTGGGCACAGGGTCAACACATGACCTTGAGGTCATAGATGACCTTGGCAGTTCCCCAAAAGGTCTCTCTCAACCCTGGTCTATTGTCAGAGTGTACAGTGTCTTGTGTTTACAGGGCGGAGCTTTTGCCCTCTGAGCACAACTACGCACAGCATCATAATCAAGAAAAACCAATAAGCCAAATCAAACAGCCATTCCCAGAACTGCTGGGGCAGAAGGAGGCACAGGCTCCATTCATTAACAAAACCAGTCCTGGTTATTATCTTTAATACATGGACTGAATCTTTATTGCATTTTAATCGACTCCACTCACTTTTAGTGGGCCTAGGATTTGATTCAGAAACCGGGTCAACTTCAGGATTGCAATTTGTTGACAAGGTATTGATTTTTTTTTAAATGCTCGCTCTTCTTGTTGTAGGACTGTGGAAAGAACATTGGGTCTAAAAGCCTAGGAGTTCGAGTTCAAATTCTAATTTTGCCACTAACTGTCTGGGTGCCCATAGGGAAGCCACCCAAAGGTATCTCAGTTTGGATTCCCTCCAAAGCAGACCCTGAAATAGGGACCTGGGTGCAGAGAGTTTATCTGGGTAAGGGAGCAGGAAAGGGAGACAGGGATGGAGAAAATACAGGAATGTGTGTGGTAACCATGGGAAACTGGGCGCAGTTCTTCCGGGTCCTGTCTGAGAAGCCGCACTGAACACACTCAGGACCGTCCCGCCGCAGGCTAGGCAGGGGGAGCACACATCCGCTGGCTCTCGGCCCCCTCTTTTGAGGGCTGCTCTGGGTACATTAACGCCTCCAGACTTCAGTTGTGCCTGCTTATGGCAGAGCAAACTCTGAAGGTGCTGGAGGAAGTTCCAGGCACAGAAGGAGGCGTGTGGGCACTGGAGGTGGCAGCTGTCCTGCAGTAACTGTCCTCTGCAGCTGCGGGTGAGCTCAGGTGTGCTGAGGGGACATGGGGTGGGGTCTGTCTGTTGCCAGGGTGAGCCCCCTGTGTGGGGTGGGGACATGGGACTGGGTGGAATAGTATGCTATTGCTTACAACATACAGCATATGGGATAAAATCCATGTCCTCCGTAGAAACTTAGCCACCTGTGGCACTACATCCTCACCTGTGAGGTGACTGGTAAGGTTGCTGCAGAGGCAGCTGGTTGGGCCCAACATCATTTTCCCCTTCATCCTCAGGAAAAGGATTTCCAACCGGGCACATGGTCACACGGGAAACAGAAAACATTTCCCAGCCTCTCCTGAAGAAGGGCGTGGCCGCGGCATTCAGAGCAGGCCAGTGGCATGTAACTGGAATAGTGGCCTGGCGATTTCGAGGAATCTTCCTTTAAAACAGCTGGCACTGCCCTTTACCCTCTCCTCCCTTTCTCTTGGTCCCTTCTTCCATCTTATGGCTGGGATAGGGTGTGAGAGTCACCAGCTTGGACCAGGAGGGGTCGGGGAGCTGGAAGGAGCCTGGGCCCTGCAGACTCTGTGGCAATGCCCGTCCCCTTAGCCCCCAGTGGAAACTCTAGCCTTTTCCTTTCATCTCATCTAAGCCACGATGTTTAGAGTCTCTTCTTACTAACAGACTAACTTAATCCTAGTGGATATAGTCCCTCACAGTTCTAATTTTTTCCCCCGAACTCAATGTTTATTTTCGTTAAAAATGACTAGGGAGGCTGGGTGTGGTGGCTCACACCTGTAGTCCTAGCACTTTCAGAGGCCGAGGTGGGAGGATTGCTGAAGGCCGGGAGTTCAAGACCCTGTCTCTGTACAAAATAGAAAAAGATTAGCTGGGCATGGTGGCGCACGCCTGTAGTCCCAGCTACTGGGGAGACTGAGGCAGGAGGATGGCTTGAGCCCAGGAGTTTGAGGTTGCTGTGAGCTGTGATCACACCACTGCATTCCAGTCTGGGCGACAGAGTGTCTCTTAATAAATAAACAAACAAACAAATAAATAAAAATAACTGGAGAACAAGACCAGGAATGCTTGCTCGTCTCCCCTGCCCCTGTTCCGGGGGCTGCGGCCCTTCCCAGGCATGGCCAGGCTTCCCTGTGGTCCCCACCTGCCTTCTCCAACACCTGAACTCCAGTGGCCGCAACTGCACTGTGGCTGTAGCCATCGACCTCCACACACCACTGCCGTTTGGAGGGATCGTTACCTCTGTGCCCCACATGCTGCTGAGACCACCTTGTCCTCAGAGCTCTAGGTAGGTGCTGCATGTTCCCCTAGCCCACCTCAGAGTCCACGTGCTGTCCAGGGACGGTCCCCTCATTCTCCTTCTCTTTTCCGGGGGCTTTTTCTGGCACCACAGGAGCTTGCTCCGCCCGGGCGCCTGCGTCCATGGGGACAGCTCGCATCTGAACGGGGAGGTCTGCAGAGAAACATCAAGCTTTCTATCCCCTGCAGGATAATTCTGAGGTGCATTCTGCACCATTCCTCAGAGGGCACCTTGCAGGGTGGAGCCCTCGGTGCCCACAGCAGAGCCCCTCTCACTAACACACACCGATCACCTCCCCAAGTAACACATGTGCACCCGAGGCCTCATCTCAGAGGCTGCTTTGGGGGGAATTGGATTTGCACCCACTCTACACCCTAGAGAGGTCTGAAGGTCTCGCCAGAAGCACCACTGGGGCCTCAGTTCTCTCTTCTCGGCTCATCCATTCAGACTCACTGTTCTTATTTGTCCCGGCATCAGCCTGGTTGCAGGACATGGGCCTTCACGGGTTTCCAAAGAGATACTCTCCCACCAACCTCTTCTTAAGTTTCGTGGACTTCACCGAAGACTTCTGGTGATAGGATCTCACACCCTTACCCTCTCTCCGGCTTCCTGTCATCTCTGCACCTACAGCCCATGTCCCGGGGTTGCCCAGGAGCCCGCCCTTCTCCTGCTCCGCCCTACGGGGCAGCCCAGCCTGAACCCCACTGCCTCCAGACCTGAAGAACCAAACCAAGCTGTGAAGTCATTGGCAGCACAAGGGACCCTCCATCAAACGGGCCCCACGGTCCTCAGAAGAAGGTGGGTTTTCCTCTGTCCTTTGTGTTGCCCCAGGCCACCCCAGGGCTGGTGAGTGGGTGGGTTGCTATCAGGGTCACCCATATCCCCTCAGCACTCACCTTTCCACACTGAAAAATGCTATGGCTCCCCCTGAACTTTCAGCCTAAGGGCAAGGACACAGGGCAAGGTGATGTGCTCAGCTGATGATGGAAGGGTGTTGATGGATAGATCCCACCCCGGGCCTCAGGCTGGAGTGGAAGTGACTCTGCACCTTGTTTCCCACAGTGGCAGCTGCTTGGGGACTCACTCTGTACCTCCTGCCTCCCCTACTTCCCCAGCCCTGACTGACGCTTCTCGGTCATCTCCCGAAGCAACCACGTGCATCCAACTCCTTGTCCTGTGGTCTGGGTCTGGGGCCTCAAACAAAAGGGATGCAGGGCTGGAATCTGAACCCGTAGCTGGCTGGCCCCCAAATCATGCTCTTTCCAACACTCTGTGCATGGCCCTGACCGGATCTTGCAGGCATTTCCACCTGTCACCTGGTCCCCGTGTGTCCTGACACTCATGAAGCTGTCCTGACACTCATGAAGCTGTCCTGACCCGGACTAGGCTGTGCCCGTTCTCCCAGGGCTCTATCTAGTTTCCAGTCACACCCTCCCCTGCAACTTTCTGGCCTTGCTTGGAGACCACACGCTGAGCTGGGAGCCCAGTCCCCGAGACCGTGGGAAACGGTCCCCATGCCGAGACTGAGGGGATGTAATTATCCATGGCTGCGGTTTGCCTGTGGCCTGGAGTTTTCTAAGCTCTTTGTGATTGTTTAGATGCAACCTGCCCAACATTTCTGTGATGTGGCTGTAGGAAATCGCCTCTTTGTTTTCTCAGCCCCCTCCTCAATGCCTTTGAAATGGGCCACCCTGGCCCAGTTTATAATCTGCAAGGCTCATCTGTCTGCAGTTACGCAACCTGCCCTCCCCACCACCTCCCCCACAAGAAAAAGGAATCAAAATTAGAACTCGACGTTTCTGAGGAGAGGAGTTGATCATATTTTTGGTGGGCCCTGTGAGGGTCACCAGCATAGCCAAGGGTACATAAATCAGGGACTCCCTGACACCATGTATTTGGCCGTGTACAGCCCCTCCCGGGGCTGTCTCTGCCACGGGACACTTCTATACCTTCTCTGTCCCTCATAGAACTGGGGTCTGTGTCTGGGGGATCCAGAGGAGCTGGGGGAGGTGAAGGCATGTGGAGGTATCAGCAGTGATGAGGGAGAAACAAAGGGCCGGACCCAAAGGTGACCTCGTACAGCACAGCCTTCCTGTGGGCTTTGCCCGGCAAATCCAGGCGAAGCTTTACCGTGGGTTCATTAAGCTCCTCCCACTTGTCAGCTGGTCCCAGGGAGGAGGGCTCCTGGAGGACAGAGTGCCAGTACTGCCCCTTCCACAAGTGAGGAGCCGTGGGGAACTTAGAGGCAATCCTCGGTGGGAGGCCAAGGGCTACTCGCTATTTGAGGAATGAGATGCTGCTTCCTAACTGGTTATGAAGAAACTCCAGGCGGCTTAGCTGGCAGGGAGCAGAGTGCACCAGCAGGGCACTTTAGGTGGGATATGACTACTGGATATACAAACATAATAAAAATACAATGCAGTCTAGTTAGAATGCCTCTTGTTTGGCCACGACTGTCTGACAAGAGATTACATTAGAAAGAGGGTCCTGGGTGCCTGTAAATTCATACTTGCTGGGAATTTAATGGGTTCCTTAGTTTTTCTAAAGCTTTCTGAAACATCAAATCCTATATTCATTTACAGGGCTGTCTCTTTAATGGTGAATGTTCTGCATATAAGGGAGATGAAGAAGCCACCTTGGCCCCCGTCTCTTCTCCTGCCCAAATAGATTGTCCTCTTACAATGTTGTTGGGTATGTTACATTGGGTTAATAATCTAGGCAGTTAAAAAAAATAAGTCTTTTGCTGGTGGGAATGTAAAATGGCATTGCTGCTGTGGATGACAGCTTGGTGGTTCCTCAAAAAGTTAAACATAGAATTACCAGGTAACCCAGCAACTCCATTCCTAGGTATATACCCAAAAGAATTGACGGGGACTTTAACAGATATTTGTGCACCAATGTTCATAGCATTATTCACAGAAGTCAAAAGGTAGAAACAAAGCAAATGTTCACAGATGAAATGGGTAAACAAAGTGTGGTATATTGTACATACAATGGAATATTATTCAGATTTAAAAAGGAATAAAGTTCTAATCTAAAACACAGCTAAGCCTTGAAAGTATTATGCTAAGTGAAATAAGCCAGACACAAATACTGTATAATTTCACTTACGCGAAATACCTAATTAGTCAAATTCGTAGAAAGAGAAACTAGAGTAGTGATTACAAGGGGTTGGGAGGAGGAGGTAATGGGATGTTATCATTTGGAATGATGAAAAGTTCTGGAGCTGGATGGTGGTGTTGGTTGCACAGCAATGTGAATGCCGCTTGAAAATGGTTAACATGGTAAGTTTTACGTTATGCTTATTTACCACAACAAAAAGGGAAAAAAGAAAGTCATCTAGTGAGAGTGCGAGGCCTACTTTCATTTTGTGTACAAAAATCCTTTTCTTTACTCACTTTAGTTTCTTCACATGCATTGCTACGAAACATTAATAATCCTCTGTTTTGGGTCCAGGAGGGCCACTTTGCTAAGCAGGAATGTTCACTCACCACGTGGTTTCAGTATTTTGAACTGATAATGAGCTTTTCCTGAGTGACGTTGTGTGTGTGTGCCCATATGTAGGTACTGTGGGTTCCTGATGACTAGTCCTTTATGCTGTCAATGATCTGCCTTCCTGGAAAAAAAAAAAAAAAAAAAGATTGGAAGAAGCTGACAATGACTGCAAAGATTGCCTAGGCATTTCGGGTAGCAAGTGGCTCATTAAAAAACTGAAAAAAGCAAAAAAGGCACTTCGATGAGTAAGGTATACATGAGTCAGAAGCATGAGAAACAAATACGTCTGAAATCTAGGTAGGTTTAAAAATTAAGGGGAAATGGTGCTTAGCAAAGTTATTTGTGGTTTTGCAAAAACTCAGATCAAGAACAATAGAAAAATTGTTCCAGATGTTCGGTGAAACTTGGGACAGAGCCAGATCCATCCAACCCAGCACAGTCTGTGAAAGGGAGAGAGAGAGGGAAAGCAAGGAGGGAGGAGAGGAAGTACAAGCGGGGGGCGCTTCTGCTGTGTAGGTTCAACTGCAAAACTAAGTACACATGTTGGAAGATGCCAAGTTCACTGAGCCTGGTAAATGATGAACGCCAGGGCAACCCGAGGATCTGAATTTAAAATTACAGGATAGAGGTTTAAATTAGCTCTAGTGTTGAACACTCGGGGATCTTTCCTGCCATGGGAATTCAGGGTTAGGAAGATTCCTGTAGGGTGTATTGGATTCTTCTTCTTTAATTGCACTTGGGTTTCTTTATGCAGTTCTTTATATTTTGGCATTGTTTTGTGAATTGAAAATCTCGTCATGTTAATTTGTTTATAAGCTAACAGAGGCCGAAAACGCACAGATTTTTTTTTTATTACTGATGAGCCACAGTGATTAATTTGCTGCTGAGCGCTGGAGTTCACATGAGAATGCTGTGGGTGAGCTTCTGGTGGTTGCTAGTAGTCTCCATGAGATTGGGTTAAATCAGCTCCTCACTGTCCTGTACAACAGTGGTCCCCAACCTTTCTGACACCAGGGACTGGTTTCGTGAAAGACAATTTTTCATGGACTGGGGATGGGGGGATGGTTTCGGGATGATTCGAGTGCATTACATTTATTGTGTAGTCAAACCTCTCTGCTAATGATAATCTGTATTTGCAGCCATTCCCCAGTGCTAGCCTCACCGCCTCAGCTCCACCTCAGATCATCAGGCATTAGATTCTCATAAGGAGCGCACAACCTAGATCCCTCGCACGTGCAGTTTATGGCAGCGTTCACGCTCCCATGAGAATCTAATGCTGCTGCTGATCTGACAGGAGGCGGAGCTTATGCAGTGATGTGAGTGATGGGGAGCAGCTGTAAATACAGATGAAGCTTCACTTGGTCCCTGCTCACCTCCCGCTGCGTGGCCCGGCTCCTAACGGGCCACAGACCAGTACTGGTCCACAGCCCAGGGGTGGGGGACCATAGCTGTGCAACATGTCCAGAAATAACACGGCTGTTACCTGTAAGCCACCCAGATACACTTAAGTTAAAACAACAAAAAACTACTGGCCGGGCGCGGTGGCTCACGCCTGCAATCCTAGCACTCTGGGAGGCCGAGGCGGGTGGATTGCTCAAGGTCAGGAGTTCGAGACCAGCCTGAGCAAGAGCAAGACCCCGTCTCTACTGAAAAATAGAAAGAAATGATCTGGACAACTAAAAATATATGTAGAGAGAAAAAATTAGCCGGGCATGGTGGCACATGCCTGTAGTCCCAGCTACTCGGGAGGCTGAGGCAGAAGGATTGCTTGAGCCCAGGAGTTTGAGGTTGCTGTGAGCTAGGCTGATGCACGGCACTCACTCTAGCCCGGGCAACAAAGCGAGACTCTGTCTCAAAAAAAAAAAAAAAAAAAAAAAAAAACTACTCCCAAGGAGTATAAAAACCAGCATCATCTCTCCGATGCTAAGATTGCTCATAAATGCCAAATCACCCGCATAGTTCATTCAGCACACATTTATTGAGCACTCACTATGTGCTACCTTGTGCTGAGTGCTAGCAAGGGAAGACTCCAGCCTTTAAAGAACTCAGTCCAGTGGGGACCAACAGACTATAAACAATCAACCGTGATATAATGTCTCAAGTGTTATAACAGAAGCTTGTCACAGTGCTAAAGGAACCCAGGAGAACTAGTGAATGGTTTTCTGTTTGGGTGCCCGTGTCCGGGGTACATGTGTGAGCACATATGTATATGTGAGTGTGTATGTGTGTGTGTGTGTGTGTGTGTGTGTGTGTGAACAGAGAGGGCTCCAAAGAGAGACACGTGTCCTCTGTGTTGAAAAATGAGTAGAATTTTGAAAGGCAAAGGCAGGGGCCATTCCAGGTAGAGGGTCCTGCATGCATAAAATACATCGTGATCAAGGCAAAAAATCGTTTTTGTGACAGAAACAAGGTGGATTAGGAAAAAAAAAAAAAACCGGCTTATCTTCTCCTTTCACTTCCCCCCTTTCTTCTCTTCTTTTACTAGTTTTTCCTTCCCTTCCTAAACAATTCTATCCTAACCATCACCTGGGTCAGGTAGACCTTCGTTCCAGGGGAGGCCAGGACAGCACAGCAAGGATTGCCAAGGCCCAGGCCAGTGGGGAGGGCACCCGTGTGGGGGAGAAGTCAGGGACCTGGCATGGGGCGACGGCATCCACAGGGCACAGACAGAATGAGAAAGGCATCCCCCAGAAGGGCACCCTGTATGGGGTGTCAGAGCCGAAGGGAGCTGAGGAGAGTGTCCATTTAATGGCAGAACAAGTACCGTGAAGGAGACAACAGTTGATTTAAAAATCAAACAAATAAACTCAGGGTTATATATATTGGCCAAGTTTCTTTATTCCTGCAACAAAAATGCATGGAGCACACACCGAGTTCCAGATCCTGGGATGGGGGTGCAGAGGTGAGTGAGGTGGACACAGTGTCCGTCCTCACCGGGCTTAGGGTCTGCTGAGGGGATGCACTCCTCAAGACTGAGGAAGAGGCCAGGCGCGGTGGCTCATGCCTATAATCCTAGCACTCTGGGAGGCCGAGGCAGAAGGATCATTCAAGGTCAGGAGTTCAAGACCAGCCTGAGCAAGAGCGAGACCCCATCTCTATTAAAAATAGAAAGAAATTAGCTGGACAACTAAAAGTATATAGAAAAAATTAACTGGGCCTGGTGGCGCATGCCTGTAGTCCCAGCTACTCGGGAGGCTGAGGCAAGAGGATCGCTTGAGCCCAGGAGTTTGAGGTTGCTGTGAGCAAGGCTAACGCCACGGCACTCTAGCCCGGGAAACAGAGTGAGACTGTGTCTCAAAAAAAAAAAAGACTGAGGAAGAAAGAAACTAATGTGCTTTGTAAAACTTTGGGTCTCATAACACATACGGGCCACAAATAAAACCAATGAAAATGACACCTAGACTCTTACCGTGAGTGTGAGCAGAGCGGAGCAGCCCATTTCCCCAAGCGGATTGCGGTGGGTCAAGGTTCGAAACGCTTGTCTAGATTTACCAACATTTAACCAAGCTCTTTGCTCCTCAATGGTTCCTCCATCCCTCCATTTCAGAGTCACTCTTTCCCTGCTGGAAGGACATGCTTTTGTTGTTCTGTCAGGACGTATCCCCGATTTTGCTGGCGCTCGATGTGATAGTTTAGCTGGGATAGAATGGTGGCTGGAGAGTTGTTTTCCATCAGCATTTTTAAGGCATTTCTTTGTCTTTGGGAGTCTACAGTTGTTCTTAAGAAGTCCTGCTTCCAAAGGAACAGCCATCACTTTGGTAGTCATCTTTCTTTTATCTCCAATAGCTTTTAAGATATTCTACTTCTGTTTGATGTACTCTGTTTCATCACATTGTAACAGATGTGGATTTGTTTTTATTTAACCTATTTGAGATATGAACTTCTCCTTAAATCTAAGAACTCATGCCCTTTTATTTATTTATTTATTTTAGAGACAGGGTCTCACTCTGTCACCCAGGCTGGGGTGGCATCATCATAGCTCACTGCAACCTCAAACTCCTGGGCTCAAGTGATCCTCCTGCCTCAGCCTCCTGAGTAGCTAGGACTGCAGGTGCACACCACAATGCCAGGATAATTAAAAATATATTTTTTAGAGACAGGGTCTCACTATGTTGCCCAGGCTAGTCTGAAACACTTGCCCTGAAGAGATCCTCCTGCCTCAGCTTCCCAAAGTGTTGGGATTACAGGCTTGGGCCACTGCCCCGGGCCTAATTCTTCATGTCTTTGAATATGATTCTTCCCCATTCTCTCTGTATTCTTCTTCTGAAAGATATGTTGGTTCTACTCACTCTTTTGTTCATATCTCTTAATTTTTCTTTCATATCTTTTTTTTTTTTTGGTTTTTTTTTTTGAGACAGGGTCTCACTCTGTCACCTGGGCTAGAGTATGTTGGCAACACCCAGCTCACTGTAACCTCAAACTCCCAGGCTCAAGTGATCCTCCTGCCTCAGGCTCCCAAGTAGCTGGGACTACAAGCACTTGATACCACACGCAGCTAATTTTTTCTTTTTTGTAGAGACAGGGTCTTGCTGTTGCCCAGGCTGGTCTCAAACTCCTGGCCTCAAGCGATCCTCCGGCCTCCGCCTCTCAAAGTGCTAGGATTACAGGCATGAGCCACCGTGCCTGGCTTTCTTTTTTTTTTTTTTAATCTCTTTGTCTCTGTGCAATTTCTGGGTAATTACCTCAGCTTTATCTTTCTATTAATTCTTTCTTCCCCTATATCAACTTGTCCATTGAGTTTTTAAAAATATATTTTTATTGAGAGGTAATTTACATATCATAAAATTCACCATTATAAAGTACACAGTTCAGTGGTTTCCAGTATATTTATAAGGTTGCCCAACCATCACCACTATCCAATTCTAGAACATTGTTATTACCCCTCAAAAAGAAACCCTGTACCTGTTAGTAGTCACTCCGCACTTGCTCCTCCCCATCCTCTGGCAAACATTAGTCTAATTTCTGTCCCCTATTTGATATATAATTTGCAAAAATAGTCTCTCATTCTGAGATTGTCTTTTCAATTTTTTGATGGTGTTCCTTCAAAAAGAAAATGTTTTAATTTCGATGAAGTCAAATCAATCTGTTTTTCTTTGGTTGCTTGTGCTTTATGTGTCATATCCAAGAAATATTAATAACAGCCTAATCCAAGGATGTGAAGATCTATACCCATGTTTCCTTCTTAGAGTTTATAGTTTTAGCCCTTAGATTTATTTTGGGTTAATTTGGTATATGATATGAGATAAGGGTCCAAATTCACTCTTTTGCATGTGCATGTCTGGTTGTCCCAGCACCACTTGTTGAAAAGACTATTCTTTCCCCTGTTGAATTGTCTTGGCACCTTTGCATAAAATCAGTTGACCAAAAATGTAAGGGTTTATTTCTGGACTGTTCATTCTGTTCCGTTGAGCTGTGTCTGTCCTTCTGCCAATACCGACCACACTGTCTTGATTACTGTAGCTTTGTAGAAAGGTTTGAAATGAGGAACTAGGAGCCTTCCAACTAGCAACGCTAGTGGGATTGTCACTTTTCTCCTGACCGGTGAAGCCAAGCAAAGGCACAAAGACCCCTCCTGGCAGAGACTCCCATAAAGCCTTCCTTCCTGGCGTATAATGAAAAACAACAGGCACTGAGTTAGGCCAACCCACTTAACGTCATCTCATTTAATCCTGACAACAACTCTATGAGGTAGGTATTATTTTTATGATTTCCATTTTACAGATGAAGAAATGGAATATGCCAGATTTGTTCCAATTGCCCCTCCAAACTCATATTCCAGCCTTCCCAGGCACTCTGCTATGGGAGCTGGCCGGTGTTTTCTCTGCCCCCACCCCCAACCTCCCCAGGCTCTTTCCCCTGTGGTTTCTGGTTGGGGTTGGCAGGGGAGCCCCTGCAGGGGATCAGAGGGTGGGAGGCCAGTGTTTGTATTCCCTGCCCCTCTCTCAGTGAGGGTGCCTCCAGCTGGCCTTGGCCCTTCCGGAAAGTCACGACTCCTCTCAGAGCAGCTTGCTCTAACCAACTCACTCTCCTTTTGGGTTCTGGCGACCTCACCTGTCCTGGGCCCCTCCACGGCTCCTGGGGATTGTGGCTTCCCTCAAGTGGGCTGGTGGGTCTTAGAGCTCTAACTAAGCAAACCCCTTCTGAGTGTCATCGGTTCAGCAGGCTCCGGAAGATGCACTCTTGAGGGAGGCCTCGGGGAGGATCCACCTGAAGTGCCAATTTCTAGAAGCACTTACTCCGAGGTCCTTTGCCAGGCCATTTAATATTAATGGTAGGAGTAGGTAAAGCAACTCCTAAGAATGAAACTTGGGAGAACATAATGGAACTTTCAGAGACAAAGTGCAAGCCCAAGGAGCTTTACGTTAGACTCTGCCGTGAAAGGCCGATTGGACTCTGCCAAATTTGGAAAACCATTTAGAGTCTTTCAAAGCCAACCGAGAAAGAGGGAGAGTCATAAGTTAAATGTCAAGAAGCTAGAAATGCAGCTTCTAGCAGATGAGCCCATTAGCAATACTACTGAGACTTGCAGGTTTTGAGAAACTTGCGGGTGATTTTGAAATTATTAATATCTGGGCAGGATCCAAGAATCTGTATGGAGACATCTTTGTGGAGAAGGCAGGCAACACCTATGTGAAATTTGGAAATCATTGCTGCCGTTTCGTCCTCTTTCTACTGAGTATTTCAGTCTGCCTCCCACATCAACACAACATGGACAGTCCACCTTACAGAGGTGTAAAAATTAACTCTTTTGCTGTATTTAGGAAAAAGGCTCAGACCTGCTGAAAAGTTGCAAGGATATTTCACTGGACTCCAACATGGTTTTCGCATGGAGCCACCCATTGTTCCCATTTTGCCATGGGAGGCTTTCTGTCTCTCTCTTTCTCTTCCAGTATATACGGTTGAGTCATATGAAATATATGCATTATTATTTTTCACATTTATGTACTTTTTATTTATACATACTTATCATATATTTTTATTTTTAATATTTATCATTATTATTCACACATTTCTATTTTATTTTTGCTGAACATTTTAAAGTAAATTGCAGAAACTCAGACCTTAAGACCCTAAATATTTTATATGTATCTACTAAGAAAATGGATATTCTCTTACATAATCACAATTCAAGGATAAAATTTGAGAAATTTAACATACTAAATACTATTATTTCATATACAGCCCATATTCAGATTTTGTTAATTGCTCCAATATCATCCTTTATAGCAAAGTTTATTCCTCCCAATCCAGGATCCGACCCAGCATCACACCCAGCACTCAGAGGTCAAGCTCAGAGCCTTTTGGTGGGTACGCAGGTTATGTGGTATGTAGGGGGTACTCAGGTCTTGGCTTACTGTTCTGGATGGCAGGGGAGAAGTTATTTCCCACCAGAGAAAAAAGCTCCCAATGTGCCTGAGATGAGATGTACTGTATGCTTAAGAACTTAGAAAAATCCATGGGTTCTGGACAGCTCTGGAGCAGAAACACTGGGAGGGAAGGTTCCCACCCTGGGTCCCCACTCAGCAGCGCCACAATGTGCATTTCCCCTTCCCTTGGGTGGGGTGAGTTCTCTGGGGAGTTTCAGAGGCTCTTCCCAGGGTCACATGTTCTCCTCTGGGGAATCCTTGTCCCAGGTCTGCATTCCTCTGGCTTTGAAATCGAAGAGGTGTGCAGCCCAGCCCTGCTCTCCCTGGCTAAACAACAGTGTGTTGTTAGTCCTGAGCTATGAAATGGAGACAATTAAAGTCTCGAGGATTCAAGATAGTGTCCATAAAATCCTGGAACACACAGGATCTCAGTAAAAATGAAAAATAGAATTTATTTTTTCTTAAAAATAAGAGTTTTTGTTTCTTTTTTCTTAAAAAAAAAATATATATAAATTGGAAATGTCAGCTCACCTGACCTTATATTTATGGGTGTCTATATATGTGTATATATTCACGTAAATATGTATATATGATACATATTTATATATACATGATATGAGCATATCTACCTGTCAATTGATTGAATGATCTATCATCTACCTGCAGGTATGATTTCCTGACCCTTTCTATGTATTATAGGGACATAGAAAAGAAGAGGCGATAGCAGACACTGCTACTTGGATAACCCAACATCAGTTGTAATCCTCTTCTCTCACACCAGTCTCTAGTATAGAGGTGACAGAATCTGAATACTTTACAGTTTTAAAGGGACTTTCAGCTACAGAGGACCACATGACACAGTTCTGGTAAATAACATATAAGCAGGGGCCTCTTGGAAGCATTGGGAAGGAAATAGATTTTCCTGCTGAAAGGACAAATGCTGCTTGCACTACCCCTTCCTTCTGCCTTTCTTTGGATGTACATGTGATCCCTGGAGCTGTGGCAGCCCTATTGTGCCCATAAGGGAAACCCTTTTTTAAACCAAGAGGGGAAAGCTAACCCGCTAAAGGTGGCAAAATAGAAAGACAGAAGCTGGTTCCACAATGGCCTTACCGAGCAGCTGAACTGATTATTACAATCACCTGCCTCAGATCTTCTTGTTATACAAGAAAAACTTAATTGTATTATATCTGCAGCATATTAAACAATATATATTTGGCTTTTTTCCTAGTTCCTGGCACATAGCTCCTAAAACCCTTGGACTTTGCAGAGTAAGTCTTTTGTATGCTAATGAGATACTGGTGGCTGGGGGGGGGGGGGCCCTAGGTAACTCCAGGACTGGAGCTGATTATCAGAAAGACCAAGGCTCAGTTAGAGGGTTGGGACTTTCAGCTTCCTCCACACTCCAACTGCCATCTCCAGGCAGGGGAGAGGGGCTGGAGATTGAGCCAATCACTAATGGCCAATGATTTAATCCATCCTGCCTATGTAATGAAGCCTCCGTTTAAAAAAAAAAAAAAAAACCCTAAACAATGGGATTCAGAGAGCTTCCAGGTTGGTGAAAACACGGAGTTGCTGGGAGGGTGACGTGCCCAGAGAGGGCATGGGGACTCTGCACTCTTCCTCCATACCTTGCCCTATGCGGCTCATCAATTTGGCTGTTTCCGAGTTTATAATAAACCTTTATAATAAACCAGGAATAGTAATTAAAATGTTTCTTTGAGTTTTCTGAGTTCTAGCAAATTATAAAACCTGAAGGGATTTTGTGGCAATCCCCAATTTGTAGCCAAGTTGGACAGAAGTGTGGGCACCCTGTGGACCCTAAACTTGTGACTGGCATCTGAAATTAGGGTAGTCTTGTGGGATGAGCCCTTAAACCTGTGGAGTCTGACGTTAACTCTGGGTAGTTAGAGCCAGAACTGAATTGAATTATAGGACACCCAGCTGGTGCCCAGAGAGTTGGAGAATTGGTTGGTGTGGAGAACAACCCACACATTTGGTGTCAGAAGTGTTGTGAATAAAAACAGCTCATTATCTAATAAACCCCCTGTAAATTGGGCTTTCTATATAGTCTGAAAGCATTTCTAACAGATAGAAGCATAACTTTGGGAGACATTTCCAAGGGAGATGAAGTCTGAAATCACTGAAGTTTGTTAGTTCCATTTATATCCGGAGGTGGAGAAAAGATAACTAGTTTAGTTTAAGAGATGTTAAAATTGTCACCACTTTTTTGAGTACTTGCCATGTGCTTTAGCACATGCTATCTTATTTAATCCTCAGTCCAGCCCCACGAGCTCAGGTGAGGATGGGGACTTTGCCTGAGCAGAGGGTCGCCGGACTAGAGCGGTCGTGCTCTGCTCCCTCCAGCGCACGGCCAGGGAAGGCCCCTGTGGGGACAGAGAAGGGGCCAGGCCAGCAGAGGTTGGGTGTTGGCCTGAAGCTTTGTCTTAAATGTAGCAGAGGACAGGGAGGTAGGAGGGTGGTCAGGAATATCCATGGTCAGGGAACCCCGGGGAACTGTGAGTGGCCATGAGGTCACTGGGGACCCTAGAGAGAAGGCCACAGGCAGTGGATGCCACAGGGTTGGGTGGTCTGGGCGTGGGTGCTGAGGGGAGATTTCGTTCACCCACCCGGGGCCCCACTTTGACAAAGCGCTGGGCCAGTCGCTCTTCGGGGCCGGTTGATGTTCACATTCGATGAGTCCGCGCTTCCCCCAGGACGCAGGGAGGGAAGACCTCTGCTTCCGCATGTCTGGTGATGAGGAAAGAGAAGGACCCGGGAAGGGAAGAAAGGAGAGAGGCACGTGGCAGGGAGAGGGGGTGGCTGTCTGTGGGCACCGGGACAGAAGACAGCGGCCTTGGCTGTCTTGTGCAGTCCGGGGGCGGGGGGTGATGGAAGCGTGCCGCCAGGGCTCCCGGCGAGGCGGGGCGGTGGCCACTGAGGCACTGTCATTTCCGCAACCAGCCAGAAAAGGCAGAGGCTCGTGTTCTCAACTCCTTGCCTGCAGTCGCAGTCGCCGTGCTGGGTTCCAGAACCTCATGGTGTTCCGCTTTTTGCCTTTGTATTTGTATTCGGGTTTCTTCCTCCTTGTTAGTCCAGCTAGAGTGTCAGTGCTGTCCTTAACTCCCTCTCGGCCTCCAGGATGGGGCCCGGCACGTGGGGAGCTGTCAGCCTGTGTACTGACTTAAGGAAAGCAGATTCGGGTTGAGGTTTTTGTCTGTCTTTTTATTTCTTGTTTAACCCGTTGTTACCTGGCCCTTGTTAAGGCACGTGGCGGCTGCGTGGGAAGCAATGCCACCTGTCGGCATGCCCGTGAGATCCAAATGTGCACTTCCAGCCCAGGTCTCGCCTCCAAGTGCAGCCCCTGTACCCCGCTGCCCCTCCGTCCTTGGTAGCTCTACCCCGTGGTTCAAAGACACCTCACAGGCAGCATGCCCAGGACCAAGCGCCTGCTCTCCCCGCCCTGCCCCACAAGCCTTCTTCCACATTCTGCCCAAACGAAGCCAGTGCTTACCCTGGACACCTCCCTCGCACCCCTCCCCCATGCCGATTCATCGCCAGAGCCTGTTAACACTTGCCTCCTAAGTATCGCTCCTCTCCAACCCCACTGCAAGCTTTTGCCCACCCACTGGCTTTTCACACTTGGACTGCTCTAACAGTTACTTCTCATTGATATTCTCCCCCCACAGTCTCTTTTGCATTCAGAAGCCCAATGTAGTTTTCCAAACAAAAAATTGGGTTATATCTCTCCTTGCTTAGAACCATTCCGTGACCTGCTGTTACCTTCCAGATAAAGACCAAAATTGCAGCTGCGGCCTCAAGGATGCTTCTGGCCCTGGCCCACTGCTTCAGCGTCCACTCACTGCTTTCTGAGCTGTGCTTTTGAAGAGCCAGCTACAATGTCAGCTTTGAGTTCCTCAAACATGTCACGCACACTTTTTTCTAGGGGTCTTTGTTCCTGTCTAGGACGCTGTCCTCCACCTCTCGCACTCTCATCGTCTCCATGAGTTCCTACTGCGTATTTGAACTTCACGTCTCAGTTCACAGGGCACTTTCTCAGGGGAGACTTCCCAGTCCCCAAAACCCAATGAGTCCTCCTGTTACACTCTCCCATGGACGATGGAGCTTTTCCTTTGCAGCGCTTGCCGCAGTTATAGTTCTATATTTGTGCACCTATCTGATTAGTGTCCATCTCCCCATCTTAACTGAAAACTGTCTGAGGACAGGGATTGGGTTTGTTTTCACTACTAACTGAATCCCCAGTAGTCATATGGTAAATAGTAAGTGCTCAATAAACACCTTTTGAAAAAGGAAGGGATGATTGAGTGGTCAATAGTCAGAGCCTAGATTCTCTTTTGCCACCTGGGGAAAATGCTGCCCCATTTTACATTTCTAAGAGTGAGGTATGAGGGTTCCAAGTTTCCCACATCCTTGTCAACACCTGCTATTTTCCACATATATGTATATGTATATATATCCCTCCTGATGGATATGAAATGGTATCTCATTGTAGCTTTGATTTGCATTTCCCTAATGACTAACAGTGTTGAGCATCTTCCCTTGTGCTTATTGGCCATTTGTATATCTTCTTTGAAGAAATGTCTATTCACATCCTTGGCCCACTTCTCAATTGGGTTGTTTGTCTTTTTATGGTTGAATTGTAAGGGTTCTTTATATATTCTGGATGGATATGTTTTAGATGAATATTTTAGATGAATCTTTATCTTTGCTCCCTCCTAAAACTCCCCTAAAATGGCAGCAAAAGAATAAAATTAGATTCATTCTGGACAGAGAGAACAAAGAAGCAAAAAGACACAGAGAAGAGATTTCTAGAAATCTTTGGAAGCAGAAGGCATTTGGAGATGTGGTCTCTGACTTTGCACATGAAGGCAGTCTCAGCTCAGGTGCTAAGAAAGAATGAGACAGACTACCCTCCAGAGATCTGGAAAAGTCCAGGGCCTTCAAACACCAAAATTGCAGAAGTTGTAGGGGAAACAGTAAAACATCAGCTTTATCTATATACAGAGCGGATGGACCCTAGGTCTTATTCTGCACCCACAGGAGATGAGAGACTTCTTGTCTGGAGAAAATAATTCCCTTCAGCCATTTCAGACTCAGGGGCACAGGCACCATGGAGGTGGCAGAGAGCTGCAGGGCTCCTAGCCAGCTGGCGAAATGGAAGTCTGCAAGTCTGCGTCCTGAGCAGGGCCCTCTGTGGTTTCTCTTACTGCCTCTACTCCAGGCAGGAAACTAGGAAACTGGAGAGTCCTTCTCTAAAGAATCTTAGAGAAGATTCAACCACAAAGAAAAGTCCCCTTCCCTTGGCCTTGGGGGCAAGGCCAAGTTTGCATGCAACCTGATCCCCTCGCTAGCGCTGACCAGTCCACAAGCCCTGCCCAGGCTCAAAGTGGAGGGTGACACCCTGGACACCGCCCCCCACTGCACAAATGTACATGCTCATTAAATTAATCCCCTCAGAGAGAGAGGAAATAGTTCAGCCAAAACCACAAGAATGTCATGGAAAAGGAGCAACAGAGAACATAAAAGCAGTCTTGAAAATTAAAAATGTAACTAACATTTAAAAAAATTAAATAGCTGAGTGGCCAGGCGTGGTGAATCATACCTGTAATCCTGGCACTTTGGGAAGCTGAAACGGGAGGATTGCTCAAAGTCTGAGTTAGAGACCAACTTGAGCAATATAGTGAGACCCTGTCTCTACAAAAATAATTTTAAAAATTAGCTAGGCATGATGGTGTGTGCCTCTAGTTCTAGCTGCTTGGTAGGCAAGGACAAGAGGATTGCTTGAACCCAGGAGTTTGAGGCTGCAGTGAGCTATGATCAAGCTGTTCCAACCTGGGTGACAGAGCAAGACCCTGTCTCAAAAAAAAAAAAAAAAAGAAAGAAAGAAAGAAAGAAAGAAAAAATTAAATAGCAGAATTAGAAGTTAAAGTAAATGAACTCTCTCAGAGAATAGAACAAAAAGTCAAAAATATGGATGATAGGGCAGAGAAGATAAGAAAATAAGATCATCAATCCAGAATTCCAGAAAGGGAAATGAGAGAAAAGAAAAAGAAGAGAATTATTAAAGGAACATTATGAGAAAAATTTCCAGAGCTTTTAGGTACAATAATCATCCAGTTCAGGAAATGGAAAAAAAAGATCCTCACCGAGGCACATGAGGAATAAAAAAAAAGATCCTAAAGTCTTCCAGGGAGGGACACAAATGGTTCCACACAAAGGATTGGGATGCACAATGGCATAAACTCTCCCGAGCATAATGGAAGCCAGATGACAATGGAGCAATGAATTTAAAAGTATGAAGAAAAATCATTTTGAGTCAAGGAATCCATATTTCCAAGCCACCAATCAAATTTGAAAGCAAATTTTTAGATGGACACAAGCCCAAAAAATTGCTTCTCAAACAACCGGTATTGGGAAACTACTGGAGGATGTGCTTAAGCAAAAGAAGGGAGAAAACAGAAAAAAAGAAAAGAAAAGAGGAAAATACTAGATTCTACAGCCCAGAAGGACCACGAAGGGAACCTGGAATGTAGTCCACACACAGTCCAGAATACAGGAGAAGGATGGAGAGCCACAGAGGGCGCTGTCTGCAACAGAAATCAGCACAACCGACAGAGCATCCGACGTGCTGGGTCATTTATGTTATTCAAAGGCAGTTTGTAGATCCATTGGAAAATACAGAGAAAAAAAAGAAATAAGTACATAGAAAATGATGTAAATGGAAAAGATTGGGGCAATGATTAACTCCAGGGAAAACAAAAACTTGTACAGAGATGAAAAGATGAAAGTGTCCCCCCTGCCTCAGCACTGATCAATATTTACATAGTCATTAATACTGTTTAATTCCTGCAATAGCATATTAGAAGATTGGGTAAAATGGCAAGGGGGCTGGTGACCTGTAAGAGTGCTAAATCCTCATCTAAACTAATAGGAAGTAGTAGGATCATTTCCGACACTGATAAATCAAGAAATTTTAGCCTAAGGATGTTATTTAGAAATAGCAGGGTGCACACTCAGGACAAACATCTGAACTAAGTGTTGTCTCTGGGGAGTGAACATGAGGGTTGGGGAATGGGGAGGATGGGAACCAACGCTTTTTGGTGCAGACTTGCAGTATTATTTCACTTAAAAAAAAAGTATTTGAAAATCAATTACAAAACCATAAGGAGGCTCCTTTTGAAATGTGTGCTGTGAAACCAAGAATTGAAATTTCCACCCCATTTACCTGCGAGAAAAGTGACTGTGATGTTCATATTCCCATAGGATTTTAACAACCCAGGGTTCAGTAAGTTCCCACATCAGCCCTTCCCCCAATGCACACCCCCTGCATTTGTGAAAACCTTTGTGCTATACAGAAAAAAGGCGAAAACAAGCGTGTGGAACTCTAAATAGCTTAGCTGGAAAAAATCACAGCCCAAAGCGCATATTTATTTGTATCACAGACAAATCCTCAGATTTGGTTGGAGAAACTTAAAATCATTAGTGTCTACATTAGTGTCAAATGTGTTATCCACAGTGTTTTCCAGCGGAGTAGCACATGTTTCAGAAATAAGTGGGAGACCAAAAGAAGGGAGCCAGAAAGCCAGGAAGTGTGACTCAGACATTTGCTTTTAACTTTAATTAGTCAGCCCTGCCAATTTACTTCTCGGAAGGGGAAGCTCATCTCCTAGCCTCTTTCTTCTAAAGAAATTTCAAGTTAGTCTTGCCCAAGAAGTGAGCCATTTCGTTGCCATTGCACGTCTGATGTGACCTGCTCACTCGGTACTAGTTAACATATGAGCTGATCATCAGTGAGCAAAAATATATTGATCATTGACTGTCTTTCTTTATCCTCACGCCCTTTCACAGGACTCCCTAATGCTAGTGGATTTCTCAAAGCTAGTCCAAGTCCCAGAAGGTTGCTAAAAGAAATGGTGGTGTGTATATTGGCTCAGAAACAGAATTGCAAAGTGCTTTCCAGTTGGTAGACTTGCAGAGAAGATGCACGGAAGTGCAGACCAAATTTGATTCAACACACATCTATTGGGTGCTGCCTATATGCTATTCTGCTGAGATATAGAAATGAGTGAGACCTGGAACTGGCCCTCAGTTGCCCCAATATTGGAACATAACTCTTATCCCACCCTCCTTTTTTTCTACCTCAAGGAACTGGGGGAGCCCCACACTGTCTTCTGGGTAGGAAGGAAAATGAAAGGAATTGGCCAATCTCTCCAGCGTGAGGCTTCTTCTGTTGGTCTGAGACAGGTGGAACAGAGTGCACCGGAGGTCAGTGGAGTGTGTGTGTTCGAGGCATGTGTAATTACCCCTTTTAAAATACTGCTTTGCTAGTTTTCTGTATCTTACATACAAAATGACCTTTGATGAAGAAATCCAGTCTGAGACCTCAGATCATATAGACTCAGAGGCTTTGTTTAGCTAACTTTCCTCATTAGGGAGACCAGGGCTTCAGAGTGTCCCATGTGGGTGTTCTCCCATTTCCCATTCTAACTACTCAAACCCTCTCAACTTCCATGTTTTTCGCTGCAAGCCCTCCTCTGTCCCTTCCACAGAACATGCCACGGTCCCAGCCCAATATAAAGCCCCAGTGGCAGCCACCAGCTATCCCTTAGGCATATTTTATTTGGATATCAATGGTGTATCTTTTGTCTAGGCCTTTTCTGGGTCAAGGGGGGAACCGGGGGAATTGTCACTATGGATGGCTGCAACCTGGACATAGCTGCTCAGATCCCTTATGACCCTCAGGCCCTTATGCGTCCAGAAGTTGCCATACATGGTTTTGATCCCATCTCAAAAGTAAAGAGTATTCAAAATGTAGGGAAGATGGAAGATTCTCCAGCTGGGGTTTCCAATTTCTTGGAAGAATATTGGAAGTGCAGTATCAGTTTCCAGAATATTAAAATATAAACACCCTGAATTTGGTCATCTCAGCTATTATGGTAAATCACTTATGGTCCAATCAAGAAAAGAGAAACAATCTAGGTATTTCAAACAGAGAGAATTTAATACAGAACATTGATTACTAGAAGAGGGGCTAGAAGAGTGATGCGGAGGAGGAGTGCTACCCAGAGATCAGTATGAGCTGGAACCTATGAGCCTGGACCTGCTGCTGCGCTGGGAAGAGGTGATGCAGAAAAGTATTCGCAGACCAGGACTGGAACTGCAGAAAAGGGCTGCCTTGGCTCCACTGCCCAATCTGGAATCGCCCCATTCCACTGCTAGGACAGCATCCCCAGCTACTGTCACAGTACGGGAGCCAGAAGCAGATGGCCTCTTCCTTTCTCCCATTGATCTTCAGCCAATATCTCCATTGGCCAGGCTTCACAGAGAGCCTGCCAGCAGGGATTCTGGGAATATAGTTTACAGTCGTCCAGCCCTGAACTTGCAGAACAGCATATATATAGAAGGATGGGGCCGACAGGCAACAGGAAATAACCTGCACGTGGAAACCCCCCTCGTAAATTTTGGTCTGTGCTGGTCAGCACAGATTCTCTGTTGTTCAGGAAGCTTCATGCTAAGGATTGGGACCCACAATGGAAATGCTGCTACTAACCCTGGTATGATAGCATCGTTCTTCAGGGCAGCTGGAATCTTGGGCCCTAAGGCCCGGAGGGACTCAGCTTTTCTGCTGGAAGGCATACATGAGTTTTTTGTATGCACTAGTCAATTTTGGCTGCTGTAACAGAATACCAAAACTGGGTGGCTCATAAACAATAGGAATTTATTTCTCACTATTCTGGACGCTGGAAGTCTGAGATCAGGGAGCCAGCACGGCTGGTTCTGGTGAGGGGCCTCTTCTGAGTTGTGGACTGCGACTTGCGTCTTGTATCTTTATGTGGTAGAATGGGGCCACAGAGCTCTTCTGGGTCTCTCTTATAAGAGCACTAATCCCATTCATGATGGCTTCACCCTCATGACCTAATCACCTCCCAAACGCCCCACCTCTAAAACCATCACCTTTGAGGTTAGGATTTCAACATATGAAGTTTGGGGAGACACAAACATCCAGTGCATAACACTACATGTTTATAAAAGGTGGCTCTGAAGCCAATTTTGCATAGCTTCATAAAAAGGCCAAGTATGAAAACCTATTCTTTCCCTTAAAAAAATTCTTAAGAAACCACTATAAAAATATGATCTTGTATTTAAAATTGGCCCTTTGTATGCCAAAAAGAAAATGTTTGGCAAGATAAGACACTAGGCTTTGTTACCCCAAATCAGCTCCCAGCCTAGGGGGGAATTTGTTTCAAAAATATCTCTCCTTTCTGAGATTCAGATGAATTATAGAAACACAGAAACACCACCTAAAATATTTTTTATTTAAAAGTACATACCAGGATTGCTCTGTAATTTTAAGTTTTTTATGTTTAACATTGAAAAATATTGAAAAGCATAAAGGAAAAAATTATCATAAACATTATAAACATTATCTTAAACATTTTGGTGTACCTATCCTTCAAATCTTTTCTGTCATTCAGGGAAAACATCTACAGTTCTTCTTTCACAAACATTTAAAAAATAAAAGTGAATTATGTATAAATTATTTTTTAAATCTTTTCCTACTTAACAACATGCCCTTAAATCAACTTTCACAACCTAATTTTTGAATGGCTTCTTGTATTCTATCAAAAGAGTTGTACCGTAATTTATTTAACCCACTTTATAGGTTAAATACTTAAAGTATTTCCTGTGTTTCACTAATGCTATGATGAACATGAACAAATATTCTTGCAGGACTTTGAATATTTCCATAGGAGATTTGATTAGCCCACAGGAGAGTGGAATAATCCAGAGACAGAATTGCTGAGTCAAAGGATGTGAATGAGTTTAAGGCTCCTGATGCACAGCGTCAAATATTGTCCAGATACATTAAGCCAATTTCCACTCCTACAGGCAGTGCACCAAAGTGGTTGTCTCCCTAACTATAGGTTCTATTACTTAAGAAAAACCGAAATAAACAGACAACACTAGCAGCAGAATACCTAAAAAGGCCATGTAAAGGCATGGTTTTCACTTGTCCAAACAGAATCTGAAAGATTAAATACTATAGTTTACTGATTATAAAATGCACCCTTTTTCCTTCACATTTAACAACTCTGATATCAGTGGGGTTAAGCACATGTCTTCGTTTATGCTATTGTTCTTGTGTATTTATAATAGCACTACATTTCCTTCTCAGGGGTTCTGGTTTGGAGGCTAAATGGTTTGATTCCCCTAGAAATCCATTAACCACACAGTGTGGCTGGTTCTGACTTTAGACAGAACTGGGCACCACGCAAGCCCTGTGGAGGGGATCCCAACCTCGTCCTGGAGAGCTGGGGATAGCTAAACTGAGACCGAAGGATGAGACGGGGCTCACCTGGCGGAGGCTGTGGTAAGAAGACAGGTCAGGTCTGGCAGAGGGCCTCACCCAGGCACAGGCAGGGAGGTGGCTGGGACCTGAGGGACTGAGCCAGGCTGTGGGAGTAGCTAAGTCAGACTAGTGCAGTAGCTTTGTGTGCTAACGACCTCTGCAGATCTGTGTTTGGATTTTGTGACTCTTCTGACCAGAACTAGGGTCCAAGGCTATGAATATATATAGTACAAGACGAAGGGGAGGCTTTGCAGTGGGCTAGCAAACCTAGATGGCCAAGAAGGAGAGTAAGGCTGGTAGATTAGAAGACAGATGCAAATTAGAAAATTCAGGCCTGAGGTTGTGCTGGGGCTGGTTTAGTCACTGCGCGGCCTGTGTGGCTATGAAATTAGACAGGTAATCGTAGCATCCCACAGCTGCTGACGAAGGAACCAAGTAACTCTCCAGCCCACTCTGCCCAGGCACCTCCCACCTCTCTGAATGGTCATAGACCCAAGTCCAGCAGCCCCTGGAAGTAATTTTAATTCTTGAGCCAACCTCATTAAAGAAACATGGTGGAGATGTTTATTAGCTTTCCGTGTCTTTGTTTTTTTCTAGGGTTTCTTTCACGGAGCAAGGCCAACATCTCCAACAGGGCGGCGTGCTCTTCTCTCTTCAACTCATCAGAAGTCTGGCCTTGCTCCCGGGGCCACCCCTAATAGTTGGAGTAAGTCATTTGAACTTTTTTTCCTTTGGTAAAACAGGTCAAAGCAATTATATTTACATCATTGGCAAATAAGAGATTACCCAAGGCTACGTAGGTTAAGTCATTCTTGCCATTTGCATTGAGGCTGTGTCTATAACATGGTGGAGGAAAAGACTGATCGGTCCTTTCGTGCTCCTGTCCACTGCATCGTGCCACACAAACCTGTGTGTGGACGGAGCTTCTGGATGAGCAGTCTGGCTCTGCCACCAACCAGCTGCATGGCCTGGAAGAGGTCTCGAAACGCTTCAAAATCCGCTTCCTTGTCAGTAAAACAGGAATACTGGCACCATGGCGGGCACTGCTTCCCTCTATACCCGTTCCCCAGGGCTCTCGCCAACGGGCCCGACCAGGTTTGGAGGGGCTCTGGTTCTGGGTGAGGCTCTCCCCATCCCAGCCTCCTTTGTATCCAGCGGTGATCATATGGCCAGCCAGTGCCAATGAGATGTGACCAGAAGCCTGCTGGCGTGGCTTCCAGGAAAGCTATTGTTTTCCTTAGAAATAGGGGCGCAGGCCTTTTACTCTCTGCCCTTCCCTTTCTTCTTGCCTGGGGCACAGATGCTGTTTTGGGGAGGGGCAGCCATCTTTCGATGAGGAGGACGGAGGCTACCTGCTTGGGATGGTGGCACAGGGTCTTGGGTTTCTGATGATTCCTGAGCAGCTGTACCAGCCCTAGGCAGCTACGTGTCTGGACTTTTTGTCACACGAGGAAAAGAAAACCCTTATTTTGGTTAAATCGCTCTACTTGGGTTTCTCTGAGTTGTGGGTGAACGCAACTGTAACAAAGTGGCTGTGAGGACGGAATGAGATAAGTATAGAAACTGCCCATTTCACGGTCAAGGTGACTACCTGCAGGGAGATGCTCCAGTTTGCAACCTCGGAGAGGCTGGCGGATAAATGGCACAGATTTTACAGGAACCCAAAGGGCAAATCATTTCCGGCTCAGAATGAAATCCGCAGCCAGAAATCCTGGTCTCCTCGTCCCTGGCCCTCTCAGCCTCTACTTTCCTCTCCTTGCTTTCTCCTGGTAGCTTTGGCCCTGCATCGAAATGACTTGATGATTCTGCAGAAATAATAAGGCTTAATTAAATGGAGAATTTGAAGAGAGTGTTAATGAGGTAGGAGTTGGTTTGGGAGCCATCTGAGGCTAAGTTAAAGGGTGGGCACTGATTAGAAGTGCAATCAGGAAGGGATGCTTAACCGTGCCTTGGAAAACGTGCTGTCCCTTAACTCAGGTTTCCAAACTTGACACTGTGTGCGACTGGTAAAATGTAAATTAGGCTTACTTGGGGTGTTGAGGGGAGGACTGCCATCAAGCGGAAGTAAAAATACCCCCCTCAACTTTGTTGAGGTTTGTTATAATTGACAAAAATGTGGCCCCATTCCTGCCAAGGAAGGCAGGACCTCGAGCAGAAACGCGTGGCCTAGACTGGCTGCACTGAGTCGTGTCCCTTTGTCACTTACCTGTGGGAGGTGGAATATTAGCCGCAGGACCACCAACTGCAAGCCTAGCCATCTGGCCATGGGTGAATTTAGCAGCTACTGTTGCTGCAACTTTGAAACAGAAAAATGTATAATGGAAGGAATGATTTATTATCTCAATATTTAAACCATTTACAGTGTTGCCCAGTTTTTCTGGTCCAGAAAATTCCATGTAACCAATGTGAGCAATTACTTTTATTTTAAACATAGAAAAAATATGTGTTTATTAATAGAATATTAGTTTCTCAGCACCTCTACAAATTGAATGTTGAACAGATATTTTTTAAAAATATTATTTGAAGGAGTGCCAAAAGAGTAGCCCAAGTCCCTGTGAGAACTTATTGGGGAGAATTAATGATAACAGCTGAGAGGCAACCAGCCCTTGGTGTATGCGCTACACTGTTTTAAGCACTTTACATAGGTTAACGCATTTAAACCTTGAAACAATTTATGAGATGCAGTTATTATTCATATTTTACACTAGTGTAGACAGCTAATAATAAAACTTGCTCTTTCATTTTTAAATATAATCCTTAATGGGAAGCGCATGGGAACAAAGCTAAAAATGCCTGTCTGTGGCCCAGTTAACAAATGTTTTCACTCTATTTTATTTTTATTTATTTTCTTCCCTTTAACCTAGAGTATATTTTTTCTGCTCACAAGTAGCATGAAAGAAAGAAAATAACTCTTTGGTTGTAGAGAAAATGAGGTAGGAAGCAGTAGCAACTTTTCTTGGCTCTTGGGGGGATTAATTGTCATGGATATTTAATTTAGGATTAATAATTGTTTTAACCAAGCCATTTAAAAATGGGCCAAACCAGCAAGAAGGAGGGAAAATGAATTCGTGATCTGAAATTTGGGGAATAAAGCTTTTCTCATTAGCAAACAGCTTTCTTTTTGTAATGTGAATAAATCTAATGAGGGTCAATTATACGTTTTATTAAATTTTACAAAACCAGTACTACTGATCCCGCCTGCTCCACACTCCCCCAGCTTTGCCTCCTGAATTTTTATTCTGATTGCTTAGCATTTCCTCTATTGGAATATCGGTGCCATTTACTTCGGATTTTTAGTTCCCACTAAACTTTTATTTTGGAGATCTCTTGGATATGATTATCTGGAAAATCGTGGCCCAAACCCAATCCCGACAGTAGCTGATAGGGTCTTGAGAAACAAGCCCCTGAGTCCGTGTGGGCGGGGGTGGGTGAAGGAAAGATGGGCAGGAGGGGGATGGGGGAGGGTGGGCGCTCACAGCAGCCTCAGCTTCCCTTTCCCTGCTCAGCCACCAGCCTCTGGGCATGGGCTATGTAGTGCCAACCACAGCACAGTCACAAGAGAATGGGACACAGTCCTCGCCCTTCAGAAACTCACAATGGGAATTTATGGCGGGCTCATTTCCTCCAGTGACGGAGAATCAGGCAGTGATTGTGTTGCCTGACTAATCCATTCAAAGCCTCTCCCCGTTGGGCACACTGGGGAACTGGCAGTGACATGACAATCACACAATTTTGCTTTTTCTCCTGGAGGGTCTAGATAACTCAACGATGCTTTCCTATAGCGGCGGGTACCTGACTTTGTCAAAGCCAAGGCCTGCTTTGCCAGAAGTGTCCACCGCCACTAACTGGGCTGTGGGAAATTCTGAGTCTCACTTTTGCCAAGTCAGGTACTCAGAGGTCTGCAAAACTTCCTTCTCCTGAATACTGTTAGCTTAATTTCCATTTGGAAGGGAAGACGGAAGCTGAAAATTCCACTATGCTTGGCACTATGCCAAAGGAACAGGACCGTGGATGCCACTAGATACTTTGTACAATTATTCACCTTTGTTGCCTTATTAAGTGACTCTCTCTTTCCCCAGATGTAATTTGGAGCATCTCTGGACTCACAGACAGCCCCCCACCACTGCCAACTTCATAAATATTCAGTAAGGAGGAGTCGCCGGCCCACATTCAAGTGACCGAGTGCCTTGACTGCAATTCAGTTATTCTGAAGGTCCTTCAATATCTTCTTGGTCCAGTCAATTTTTCCACTATCTGTGCCGGAATTATTTTCATTATTATGATCTTTTCTTGTCTTTTGTTCTTAGTCAGGCAAATAAAAGAAAATTCCTGTATCCCTTATTAGAATTTCTAATCTACTGTCTTCTTCTCTTCTGGCTTTTCACCCATTAGGAGGGCTTTTTTAAATGAATTGCTAAATAAGCTGAAACAGTGATTGAGAAACCCTCCAACAGCCACAAAACGCAGAGCATCGTGCGCACATACAGGCCTGGGTGGCCACGCTCGAGCTCGGCGACGCTGTCCCGGGCCTTCATCGACGCCTGGTTCACAGCTCAGCACTGCTTCCCTCTGGTGGAATTCCCTCGGCAAAAAGCAGAGGCGAGTCTTTGCTTCCTCTGATTATGGGCCTCGCAGCTCCTCTCAGCGACTTGGGAGAAAAGGACTGGAAGCAGGCCCTCCCTGGTGACTGGGCCTTTTCTACGCCGCACTGGGAGGGTGGCGAGGGCAATGCTGACGTTCTCTGGGCTCTCCCCAGCGTCGCTGCGGGGACCGAAGGCAGCTGCCGGGCTCACGAAAGGCACAGCACTTTGGCCCGTGGCAGCATGTCTCTGGCATATGGCTGTTCTTGAAATCCTAGTTTTCCACTTTTCCTTCTCGTTAACATCGATTCACCTGAGCACACAGAGGGGCCCCAAACCAACAGCAATTTATTATTATTATCATTGAGCTTCAATAGAGCAAGACCCAGATGTGTTTCATGGTTTTGGAATCAGCTTTGATTTAAGTTGTATTGTATGCCTCTTGGTCCCTGCCCTCACGCCCTCCCGGCCCAGAGTGTAGCCGCAGCCGTGGTGGACAGTCCAGGGGAGCCTTGGGTCCTCGTGCCACTTTGTGCCTCTAGCACCTCTCCACCAGCCACGTGTTCCTGCTTCTTTCTCTGGGACCTCCCTCATCCGAGGGCGGGTGTGCAGCACCTACGCCTGTGACAGGTCTCGTCCTCCGGGAAGTAGAGTGCAGGATCGGCCCCGAGGAAGGGAGCTCATGAAGGCAGGCGTGGGCCGAGGAAGAAGTTGGGTTGTGATGCAGTCCCTACGGAGGCCTAAGCCAACCCCTCCAGGCTCTGGAGCTGAGATGGCCTCACAGAGTTGCCCAATTTAGGGGGATGGGCCAGGCTTCTATGTCCCAGCGTTGACCAGCATGTGGGCTTCTCCATGGAGGGAAGCCTGGACGAGGCAGTGTTCTTCACTCGAGGCTTCTCCAGGAGGGCTGGTAGCTGAGGGCTGTCTTGAAGCAGCACTCCTGTCAGGGCAGCTGGGGGAATAAGCCTTCGTC
Source organism: Indri indri (assembly GCA_004363605.1). Lineage (NCBI taxonomy): Eukaryota > Metazoa > Chordata > Mammalia > Primates > Indriidae > Indri > Indri indri. The sequence goes on from RJWJ010000162.1 coordinate 236,344, forward strand.
TCTGCTGGGGCGTCTGGGTTCGTCCACGGCACCCACCATACGTGCACAGCCCAGGGGTACAGGAGAGTTTCAACTGGCGGAGGGTGGGAGCTGAAGGACAAATGCTTCTGTCCACACGGGGACAAGTCTGAGAAGCATCCTCTATACTCCCAAGAGGTCTAACCCCAGCTGCTCTTGGCAATGGCCTCAATATGGCAATTTCTAGTGGCTTTTCCTCCTTCCCTTTCTCACTGTCCCTCACTCCTGCCCCCTGGAATCACTCCCCAGATAAACCACCTACATCCAAGCCCTCATCTCGGGGGCTGCTTTTGGGCGGGGGAGGACACAGGCTGAGACACTGTGCAGGCTGATGTTTAATAAAGACTTTGTACAAACAGTGGTTATACTTATGACCTTGTGAACATGCCAGGCTGGGCCTCATCACCAGAGATGATTACCAGTCACTCTGTTTCTTTTTTTTTTGAGACAGAGTCTTACTGTGTTGCCTGGGCTAGAGTGCCATGGCGTCATCCTAGCTCACAGCAGCCTCAGACTCCTGGGCTCGAGCAATCCTTCTGCCTCAGCCTCCCAAGTAGCTGGGACTACAGGCATGCGCCACCATGCCCGGCTAATTTTTTCTATATATTTTTAGTTGTCCGATTAATTTCTTTCTATTTTTAGTAGAGACAGGGTCTCACTCTTGCTCAGGCTGGTTTCGAACTCCTGAGCTCAAACAATCCACCCGCCTCGGCCTCCCAGAGTGCTAGGATTACAGGCGTGAGCCACCGCGCCCAGCCCCAGCCACTCTTGTTTCTTGAATCAAACTGTCTAAAAGCCTGAAGAGAGAATGGTGGTGAGAAGAGGCCAGGAATGAGATTGTGAACAAGAATTAAGAGCTGAGAAACCAGGGTAGGAGGGAGAGGAAGAAGCAGCTGGAAATGAAAATTCAGAATTGATCTGGGTTCAAATCCCATTCTATTTATTAAGATTCTGAATAGGCGATCAATCTCTCTGAGCCTCAGTGGCACCAAATCTGTAAAATGGGACCCACGAGAGAAGCCCCCTGATAGAGTTGCTTGGGTGAGAGCAGTTGCAGCGGCTGGCACAGCTGCTGTCGTGCAGGAACGACTCCAGAAGTGGGAGTGCGATGGGTGTGCTATTTCTGGGGCCATTAGCAGATGTATTTTCATTTCCTCCTTTATCATGTCTTTTTGCAGCCTTCCACTTCTCAGGCTGAAGTGAACCATGAGGTTTATTGCCCCAAGGAAGGAGGAAAAGATGTCTTGATCAGCGCTGAGACTCAAAGCCAGCTTGTCCATGTTAAGACAATAGTCTTAAAACCCAGGCTTTAGGGAGAAAAATATTTTTTAATTCCTCTTAAACTCCTAAAGAGCCAGGCCTGGTAGATAAGTCCCCTGAGGTTTTATTATAAGCTCAGGGTAGAAAAGCTGAGAATATGATGCAGAGGAAGTGGGAAGCTGCCCACCAGGACTCCCGTGGATTACAGGAAGCAGGAAGCAGACGGTGAAGTATGGAGGCCCTGTCCTCCCTTTGCAGGCAAAAGCCATGGGGGACAAGAGGGATGGTGTGTCATGTAGAGACTGGCAGGAAGGGCTTTGCTTCCTTCTAGGGGTTGCACTGGCCCTGCCCACAGCCCTCTGCCCGGTCCATGCTTCCCCTCCCCGTCCTGCTCTGTATCCGCGTGGCTGCTGCAGGCTCCGCTTCCCAGGCTCCAAGTCAGCTGGGCTCGGCTCACGGAAGGCCCTGGGGCAAGGCTGGCTGCTGGTGGAAGGGACAGGCTGGGGTATTTCTCCTGGTTTCTCTGCTTCTGCTGGGTCTCCAGCAGCCACCATATCTCCTCCATGGCTTCAGGTCCTACTAGGCAGGCCTACTGTGGTTTCGGCTTTCCCAGGTGACACTGGGCCTTGGGCTCTGATAACCCTACCTTGTCCTTTTGTCACTCCAGCCTGAGGGTGGTGGCGGCTTCCTGCCGCTTCTAATCTCTGGGTGCCTCTCCCCACCCTGTGTGGCCTCTTGGCTTTTCCATCGTTGATGTTACCACTGGGCAGTATTAAAATCCCTCTGTTTTAAACACCCAAAGAGTTTCTGTTTTCTGGTTAAATACTGACTTTGAACACTAGAAATACAGTAGACCAAAGTTGCACTGGAAATGCGATTTTGGAAAATATGAGACAAAACATATCTTCATAATTTTTAATTTCATTTTTCAAGCTTAAAAAGATCCTGTTCTAATGTTTTTCACTGCTTGAAATGACATTTTAGTCCTCGTTTTAAGTAAATTTACGTCAAGAGGCCCTTTCCAGATACAAGTTACCCTGTTTCATTCTTCCTAACTCTCAGAGTATTTTAGAGAATCAGATAACATTAGCTACCTGTCAACACTTCACATTTTCTAACCAACATGGCAGGGAAAAGTGGCTACCCCTGGGGACCTGTTCCCATAGTTTGGTGTGGCTTTTTGTAAAAATGAGTCCCCCTCTTTTTTTTTTTTTTTTTTTTGAGACAGAGTCCCACTCTGTTGCCCGGGCTAGAGTGAGTGCCGTGGTGTCAGCCTAGCTCACAGCAACCTCAAAGTTCTGGGTTCAAGCAATCCTTCTGCCTCAGCCTCCCGAGTAGCTGGGACTACAGGCATGTGCCACCATGCCCGGCTAATTTTTTCTATATGTATGTTTTTAGTTGTCCGGATCATTTCTTTCTATTTTTTAGTAGAGATGGGGTCTCGCTCTTGCTCAGGCTGGTCTCGAACTCCTGACCTTGAGCGATCCACTTGCCTCGGCCTCCCAGAGTGCTAGGATTACAGGCGTGAGCCACCGCGCCTGGCCGAGTCCCCCTCTTTTTAAACCATTATTTCTATTATTTCAGGTGTAGAAAGATATTGGGTTATATATCATATTAGCATTACTGCTCTGTGGGAGTCATCACTCCAATTCAATTTATTTTCTTTTTTATTCCTGATCTCTTCCTCTATTCCCTTCCTGCAGGCACTCACTTCAGCGTGTCTGATAAAAGCCCGTGGATAAGTCTGTTTCCTTGTAGAATACAGTTGATCCTTGAACCCCATTTGGGGTACTGATCCCCCACAGAGTTGAAAATCCATGTATAACATTTGACTCCCCCCAACCTTAACTATTAATGGAAGCCTTACCAATAACATGAACAGATGATTAACACATATTTTGTATATTATATGTATTATATGCTGTATTCTTACAATGAAGTAAGCTAGAGAAAAGACAATGTTATTTAGAAAATCACCAGGAAGAGAAAATATATTTGCTATTCATTTAGTGGAAGTGGATCATCATAAAGGTCTTCATTCTTGTCTTTGTGTTGACTAGGCTGAGGAGGAGGAAGACGAGGAGGGTAGATCTGGCTGTCTCAGAGGTGGCAGTTCAGCTGCGAGGTTTTTCAGACTGTTGCAAATCTCCAAAAAATTTTCCAATATATTTATTGAAAAAAATTTGCATGTGAGTGAACCTGTGCAATTCAAAGCTGCGTTGTTCAAGGGCCAACTCTATATAGGGCCATTTTGTGTTTTAATTTGTGTATGGCATTGGGTAATGGAACTTGCTCTGTTGTTTTCTTTTTTCACTCAACACTATGTTTAAGACTATCCACGCTTTTGTACAGCTCGTGTGTTACTGATGGCTGCAGAGTAGGCTGCAGGGTGCGTCTGCCCTTTATCCACCCCTCCAGGAATGGGCCCCTAGATTGTGGCTAGTGCTCTCCCACCCAAACAACACAGAAGTGAACACCCTTATACATGCTCCCTTACCGACCTGAGTGAGCAGCTGTTTTTTTTGTTTGTTTTTTTTTTTTTTTTTTTTTTTTAGAGATAGGGTTTGCTTTGTTGCCCAGGCTGGTCTTCAACTCCTGGCCTCAAGTAATCCTCCCACCTCAGCCTCCCAAAGCACTGGGATTATAGATGTGAGCCATGGTGCCCAGCCTGTATCTTTTAAAATCACTGCAAATATCTTTTCCCAGGTTGATACCTGTTTATCATATTTCTCTATTGAACAGAAATCCTTTCACTTAATATAGTCGAATCTATTGATTATTTTTGTCTTATCTTTTTTTGCCTATCTCTTGGTTGCAATGATATTCTCATACATTTTCCTCGATTGGCTTTACTGTCTTCTCTTTCACACTTAGAACTTTAATCAACCTGGAGTCTTCCTTTAGAGGGTGTGAGAGAGAGCTCTACCTTTACTTTTTGCACAAATGATACAGTTTCCCACCACCATTGACTAAGCAATCCATCCCTTCCCCAGGGCTTCGTGGTACCCCCCTCACTGCTATACTAATTTACCACACAAAGATGAGCCGGGTTCTAAGGCCTCTATTCTGTCCCTTTGGTCTATTGTATTTTTTGGACATCTCATATTTTATCTTTTAAACATCTTCCAGGTTTTACATTTTGTTTCATAATATTGTGTTTGCTATAATATGCAAATCATATTTTTAAAATCAAATATTTAAACTTTAAGGGCTTTAACCTAGAAATTAAGAGCATGGTCTCTGCATCACAGAGAGCAGAGTTCAAATCCTGCCTCCACCACTCCACATCCATGTGACCTGTGGAGCAGTTTCCTATTGCTGCTGTAACAAATGACCACAAATTAGTGGTTTACAAAACACAAATCTATCATCTTACAGTTCTGGAAGTCATAAAATAAAGTGGATTGACAGAGCTGTGTTCCTTCTGGAAGCTCTAGGGAAGAATCCATTTCCTTGCCTTTTCCAACCTCTAGAAAAGCTGCCCGTGTGCCTTGACCGTGGCACTACATCACTCTGACCTCTGCTTCTGTTGTCACATCTCCTTCTCTGACTCTGCTGCCTTCTTCTTTCTCTTATAAAGACCCTTGCGATTAGATTGGGTCAACTAGATGATACAGGATAATCTCCCCATCTCAAGATTCTTAACTTAATAACATCTTCCCAGTCCCTTTCGCTTTGCAAGGTAACCTGTTCACAGGTTCTGGCGAGTAGGACAGGGACACCTTGGGGAGCCATTATTTTGCCTACCACGCTGTGGACAGGCAACTCAACCTCGTTGAATGTCAGTTCCCTTATCTATAGAATGGGGGTGAAAAGGTAATTAGATGTTGTTTGGCACAATGTTGGGAACATAGTGAATGTTTAATAAGTGGTACGTATTTCTTTCTTTCTTTTTTTTTTTTTTTGAGGCAGAGGCTCACTCTGTTGCCCATGCTCGAGTGCTGTGGCATCAGCCTACCTCACGGCAACCTCAAACTCCTGGGCTCGAGCAATCCCCCTGCCTCAGCCTCCCAAGTAGCTGGGACTACAGGCATGTGCCACCATGCCCAGCTAATTTTTTCTGTATATTTTTAGTTGTCCAGCTAATTTCTTTCTATTTTTTTAGTAGAGACGGGGTCTCACTCTTGCTCAGGCTGATCTCGAACTCCTGAGCTCAAATGATCCACCCGCCTCGGCCTCCCAGAGGGCTAGGATTACAGGCGTGAGCCGCAGCACCCGGCTCACGGGTGGTACATATTTCTATCTTCATCATGGTCCAGCATGATGCAACATGTACTACAACTGGAGAAATTCAGAGTGGATGAGGCATTTGATAAGTGAAATGCTGAATTACTGGAAATAGTCATAATAAATAATTTGATTAGTATTTCAGTACTAAGCCAGGTGTCCTATTAAAACCCAGGCCTCATCCTGTCTCATTTTCTAATTGTTATGCCAGTGAGTAAAGTCAAGGTGATTTACTCTGCATTTGAAACATATGACCTCTGATGTTCCCTGGGTTCCCTGAATTTGTAGGAAACCAAGATTTTACCACCAGCTCTCTTTTGCTTGAGAGTTGGCATTGCATGGCTTCAATAAAGAAAATCACAGAGGACTGAAAGAGTCTTGTGTTCATAAATCAAGTTTCACGAGTGAGAGATCTCAGGGGACTTAATTTGGCGAAAGGAAGTTCTCTGAATCAAAGCATATTACAATTTGTGTCTAATTAGATTAAGTAGATCAAGGAAGAGGGAGATCATCTCTTCCCTTGCAGGGCTGTATATTTCCAGAGCAAGAGCCATCAATAGGAGAAGGCTGGATGTCAACAGCAGGTTGGGAACACACTGATGAGATGAGGAAAAGACCAAGTTCAGGCATATCATAAGGCCAGCACCAAGATCATTGCAATCACAGAAAAATTTTATTCTGGCACAAATCTAGCATTTTAGAATCCAGAGGATTTAATTTCTGGCCCTGGAGTTAGATTGCCCATGTCTGAATATGATATTTACTAACTGTGGCCTTGGGCAGTGTTTTAATCTCTCTGTGCCTCAGTTTCTCTTACTTCCAAAATGGTGATAATATCACCCATGTCACTGGTGCCTGTGAAGATTGTATGAGTTAATCTAGTAAAAGATTAACCTGGCCTCTAACTCAACCACAGTTAGTTATTACCATTGTTGTTATTGTCCATCTCTGAAATGAATTGGATATTTTCTGAGGCTTGTAGGGGTCGGCTGATTCCTGCATCATTCTGCTGATAGTTAGGGACATAGAATCTAGACTCTTTGTCCAAAACTGCTTCCCCTGAAGAAAGATACAGAATATGGAAAATGTTAGGAGATTTCATGGGGAACATCAAGGGCAATACCACCCTATTGCAGTATGATTGCAAAAGAGCCCAGGTTACAAGTTCTCCAAAAAGTGGGGCTCCCTGATCTCTACAGTCAAATTTACCTTGGACTGCATGGATTCAGAGCACGGTTACAAGGCAAGTTTGGCAGACGTGAGAGCTTAACAGTGTATTGGTTAGGGTAGGATCACTGCTGTAACAAACAAACCCCAACATTTCTTAACACAATTGAAGGTAATTTCTCTGCCAAATCAAGTCCAGAATGGTGTTCCTGCCAAGTGGATGGCTCCCCTTCAAGTGGTGATTGTGGACCCAGGCTCCTTTCATCTCAAGCCCTGAAAGCAGTGCAAATACTTCCACTTACACTCCATCAGCTGCAATTGTCACATGGACAAGGCGAACTGCAGGGGAACCTGGGTGTGGTCTTGCTGCGTTCCCAGGGATAAGAGGACATAGAATTGATGACTAGCTAGTTAGTTTCTGCCGTAGGCAGTGATGTTTTTTCAGAGGACTGAATATCAACTCAGGCCAGATTTCATTTGTGAGCACACCGTTAGGAGGGACTCCACCGCCATCATCCCTTAGATCCAGTGAACTACTCAACCACGAACAGCCAAGGCTGGCCAGCTGCACCAAGGCCACAAGTGAACTAGGAAACCACCAAGGATTTGGAAATGACGGTATCTTTTGTGTTCTAGTGGCAGGGAGAATGAGGGAGTGAAGCCCAGGGAGTGGAGGATATTAAGGTAGCAAAAGTGGGAAGGTGTTATAGGCTGAATGTGTCCTCCCAAAATTCATAGGTTAACATCCTAACCCTCAGCATGATGGCGTTAGGAGGTAGGGTGTTTGGTATGTGATTTGGTCATGAGGGTGGACCCCTTCTGAATGGGATTAGTGTCCTTATAAAAGAGCCCTTGGAGAACTCCCTGACCCCTTCTGCCACGTGAGGTTACAACCAGAAGTCGGCCCTCTGGGAACCAGGGAGCAGCCCTCACCTGACACTGAGTCTGCTGGCATCTTCATTTTGTACTTCCCAGCTTCCAGAACTGTGAGAAATAAATTTCTGTTGTTTAAATGCTACCTGCTGTATGGTATTTTGTTATAGCAGCCTGAGCCGAATAATACAGAAAGATAAGATAAATAATTGCTCCGAAGTTTAAAAACATAATTTTTGTTATAGAAAATTTAAGCATATAGAACAGTTTTTAATAAGTAGTTTAATATAAACATTTAAATTAAAGGGGTAAAATCATATTTCATTATGGAAAATTGTTAAAAGAAATAAAAGAAAAATATTCATAATTCTACCACCTTACTACAGCCAGTTATTGCTTTGGTGTATTTCCTTCTAGTCTTCGGTTTGGTTTGGTCTGGTTTGGTCGTAAGTTTTTACACAGAGTTGTAAAGAAGAGAAATGGTTATAATCAGAGACTTGGTAGTATGTCCTTGGTGCGGGGAGGGACGTAGAGGGATGGGGGAGGGGTTGTTCTCTCTGGTTTTACTAAGAATCCCCTGCTCTGTGTTCCTCACTTTGGGGGAATGTTACACATTTCCGATTCTCTAGCAAGTAAGGAAGTAGGAGGTGGGAGAGGAGAGTAGAGAGAGAGGACACATAACCCAAATCAGTTATATACTCAGCTTGTTAGCAGCTCTGGTAAAAAGGTTCCAGAGAGGAACAAGTGGAAACACTCTATGGAAATGAAGTTTAAGACATGCCTTTAGCACATTCACACTTGGTGTTGGCCCCTGCGCTAGTTATGACACTAGTTGAGCTACTATAGGAAGGGCCAACGAATCAGTGGTTTCCAGAGGATGGGAGTTTATTTCCCACCTTCCATACCCCTCAAGTGGGGAGGGGTCTATCGTCTCCCCGAGGCCCCGCAGGACAGAGGCTCAGTTGCCCACAGTGGCAAACTGCTCACCAGCGCCCTCAGTAATGCCTTCCCCTCCTCTCCCCTCTCACTTCCGGTAGTGGTCGTGAGAGTGTGCCTAACTGTCCTGCCCCCAACTAGAGGGAGTGTAGTGACCCAAGGGCCCCACCACTGCTGCACGTGAAGCCCAAGGCCATGCTTCCCAAGGGCTGCTCCCAGTGACTGAACACAGCAGGGACTCGAATGCAGGTCACCGCTAGGCGAAGTGGGACTCCTCTGATGCTGGCTTTGGCTTGAGCGTTCCCTGATGGCTTTGCCGACCCTTCCATACACTGCCTGGCAGTCTAAGACTGTCCGTCCCTGTCTCTTCCACTCGGGGTCAGACTTGGCTGGTGGTCTGGCAGCTCTCTCCATTTTCCCTCGCATTGACAGTTCCCCTAATAAAGTCCTTGCACGTTTTGCCTCATCTTGGCAGCTACCTCTCAGAAGACTCGCACTGACACATTTCCCCCACTCCCCTGCTGATGTTTCCTGGGGTCACCTCCCAAATAAACAACTTGCGCCCAAATCTTCTTGTTGGTGTCTGTTTCTGGGGAAGCCAGCCTAAAATAAAGGGCCTTCCAGAGAAACTGCACGCATCCCTTGCAAGCGCATTACCCTGGGGCAAAGTCTGGTCACAGGGCCACCCTGAACCAGGGAGGCTGGGACATGCAGTCTCTTTCTACGAGGGCCCATGCAGGGCAGAATGGGTATCAGGGGGACTGCCAGCAGTTGTGGCCACTCCTCCTCACTGTAGCCTTCAAGGTCAATGTTCTGGAGCAGAGTCTGCGGAGTCCTTTGATAAATCTGTGCTGACATAAATTAATCAAAATTAACCCAAATCTAACTTCATATTTTAATGATTTCTGTGTTTGCTCCAAGGCAAAATTGTAAAGTGGGTAAAGTCTATGCCCTGAACCTAACCCACCTCTTGAGACATGGTCCCTTCCTTCCTTTTCAAACTCCCTCCAGAACGCCAGCTGCCCAGACCCTCTAGCACAACACTTCACCCGAGGCACTGATGCTTCAGCCCAAATTTCTCCTCCTTGCCCTAAAAGATGCCTGTTCCATTACCCAAGGTTCTGTGCATTGCTAATTTGATAAGTTAACTTAACATAAAGACATCAATGTTGACTTAGGCTCGACTGTGGCAGCAACGAGATGAACACATCTGGCCTCTAACCAGAGCCTGTCCTGCCTTATCCAGAGGATGGGATGGTAGCATGCCTGGTGACTGTCACTGAGTCTTGGATACTAACAAGCCAATAGTATCCATCTTAGGCTTTTCTTACAGTGCAGACAGCAGAAGCCAAGGACCAGGCGTGAATAAGTTACCCCACCGGGAAGGACCTTGTAACCCAGGAGCTAAGACTCCGTAAGTTCCGTGGTCTCAGTTTTCCTCTGGGCCATGTTCCTTGCAATTTTTTTTTTTTTTCCCTGTCATGTTCAGGAAGGAAGCACTGGGCTCCTTGATTCAACACTAAACTGTTCACAGTAGTTACCCCTAGAGTGTGATTGTAGGGTGGGGGACTCTGAAATGGTTCCTGCGACTTTCTATATTTCTACAGGATTTGAATTTTTCATATCAAGCATGTGTTGTTTTGGTAGCTTTAGAAAATAATGTAATTTAGCTACTGTGATAAGCATTTGCCTTGCCCTGTGGTGTGGACCAAGACCCTGTCCTGAGAAGGTCTCCTCATTTTTGGTGACCAATGACAAACCCCATCATTAAGGTCTCCTGTTGTCTTCTGGGAACACACTTGGATTCCTTCTGCTATTAGCTTTCTTTAACGTGATCGTCCTGCCTCCCTGGTTTCTGTCTGCCCCATGAGTCAGCTGTTCTAATTTATTTTAAAACTCTAATTTTAAGTAAAATTAGAATGGAGACCACATTTATTTATCTGCAGTGCCTGGGCTCAGTGCCTGGTATAAGGTTGACACTTAACAAATGTTTTGAATAATGGCCAAGCCCTTATATTAGTCAAGGGACTCTTAACCACCACTGAGTTCTTTCAACATGGCAGCCACTGCAGGTCCTCAGGGGGTGGGAGGTGAGCCCTAAATTCTTAAAAGGCTTTCCCTGGGATGTCGACCCAGATACCAGATGCAGCTGGGAAGGGAATGTGGTAGTCTGACTAATGGTGTAATACTAAAATTAGGAGTAATACCTGAGAATACAACTGCGTGTGCCCTACTTACCTAGTCACTGGGCAAGGCAGGTTCGGTCTGAAGGGGAAGTTCCTGCCCAGAATCTCAGAATTTTACTGCAAGCTTGGGAAACTATTAATAAAAAGAAACACATAATCAGGGGTTTATTTTGCTTTTGTTTTGACAATGGTTTGACACTCAGAGACGGCTCTCCTGATATTTTCATTGGCCACCATACTACCTACTATTTAGCTTTTTGAAGTGCTTTCCTCCAAGTTTCACACCTCTGAGCCCCCAGCCACTTTTTACTAGCATGGCTTGTGTTGTGAGAGAGGGGGCCACCTCACGTCCTGGCATGTAGTGGTGACAAGCAGACATTAGAGTCCAACCCTGGCCCTGCCAGTCCTGGTTCTGTGACTTCAACTCCTTGAGTCTAGCTTTCTTACCCGTTAAATGTTATTCATAATGATAGCTGCCTCTAGGGCTGTTTTAGGGATTAAATGAGTTAATCACTTTAAAAAAAAAAAAAAAAGCCCAGGGCCTGGTACACGGTAGGGACTCAATAAGAGGTAACCATTGTTATCATTATCAACATCAAAAGCTTATCAAAGAGAGCCACAAGGCTTTGGGATACGGGCCCAGGAAATCTATCGCTTTCCAGCCAGATAATAATAATACTTTTAAAGTTCTGCTGTGTCATTCTTCTGAGACCTCATGTTCTGTTCTTTGCAGAATTGGGAAGTGAGCGGACTGGGGCATGGGGCATGGAAGTGAGGAGGGGAGCAGGAAACCCAGAAGGAAAAGGAGGGCTGCTCTTGGTTGGTTGGTGGTTCAGAGGCAGCAAAGCCAGCAGGGAGGAAACAGGAATTACCAGGCACTGAGGAGCCCGGGTGCCAGCTCTCTGCTGACATAATTAATGAGGCTGTTGTGCCAAAAATGAGGCATGTTGTTAATATACAGACCTGTTGGGAGCACAGGGGAAATGCAAATAAAAGTTTTGCCAAAAGGGGAGTGGGGTCGAATCAGTTCCAGAGGGAGACCACATTATTTGTAAGACTCTACTGTGAGGGGGGCGGGGACACTAAGAAGAAAAAGGGTAAGGAATTGATTTCAAACACAGGACCAATAGCTACGAAATACTTAGCGAGATTTTAACATTCCCCCGACTGCTAATTTTACTTTTCTGTCTCTGTTTTTTTCAAAGTATGTCCAACTGGTCAAATTCACTCAATGAAAACTAAAATCCCCAATGGAAATTTAGCATTCCGGAGTTTAAATATACATTCCGTAAGATACTTAAGAAAAAACTTTAGAGATTATTTTCATTTTTACTTTGAAGAGCTCT